>VZQC01010091.1:873293-898619 GCA_009823505.1 Rhizomys pruinosus
AGAGAGAGAGAGAGAGAGAGAGAGAGAGAGAGAGAGAGAGAGAAATAAAAAATAAGAGCATCTTATCCATTTAGGAGACAGAGGTAAGGAGGGAAGTAATGGAGTCACAATACAAGAGAAGTGCTCAGAGCAACCGCCCGAGGCAGAGGCTGAAGGAGGCCCCAGGAACTGTCAACTAGAGGAAGCTGGTGTGGAGCCCCAGGGAGATGCAGCAGCTTGAGGTAGCGTGGGGTGGAGGAGCTGACTGGTTAGTTTAACTGCCACTTGATACAACTGGAGTCATGTGGGAAGAGAGTTCCAAGCAAGAGATTATCTAGGCCAGGTTGTCCTGTGGGCCACCCTGTCTATATGAAGTTGTCTGTTGACTGCAGTGGGAAGACCCACCCCGAATGTGGGCGGTTCCGTTCTCTAGATAAGGAATCTTGAACTATACAGCACAAAAGAAAGCTGGATCCGGGCTGGAGAGATGGCCTAGCGGTTAAGAGCGCCGACCGCTCTTACAGAGGACCCGGGTTCGATCCCCAGCACCCACATGGCGGCCAAGAACCGTCTGAAACTCCAGTTCCAGGAGAACTCCAGTTCCAGGGGAATCCGAGACCCTCTTCTGACCTCCGCAGCATTGCACTACACGGGTGCACAAACCTGCATGCAGACAGTACATTCATACACATACAGAAATAAATAAAATTATTAAAAAAAAAAAAGCTGGATCGGAGCAAGCAGGCAGCATTGGTACTTACTCTGCTCTTGCCTGGGGACGTGATGCTTGACTTCTCTGCAGAACTGGACTCTGACCTGGAATTGTAGCCCAAGAAACCCTTCACCCTCCGCATGCTTTTTGTCAGATATCACAGCAATAGAAACAAAACCAGAATGAGAAGTGTGGAGTGGAGTGGCGTGGGGTAGACATCATCCGGTCAAATAGGCCCTGCCACGCTCTGACTCTGGCCTCTAGAACTGAGGAGCTAACCCTGTTCCATCTCCAGTCCTTTGTGACAGTCACTATGATTCCTGACTTTGTATCAAGCAGCTCAACAGTTGCCCTATGTGATTGGGACAGTTTCCTTGGGAGGCTGTGATGAGGTTCTGAACTAGACAGAGGCAGAGGCTATGCAGCAGGCAGCGTGTGGAACGGCACAACACCCTTCACTTAGAAGCAGCGAACGCATGGGCTGGGGAGGTGGCTGAGTGAGGACCTGCGCTGAGGACCTGCGCTGAGTCCCAGAACCCACCTTCAAAAGCCGGGTGTGGTGGTCCAGGCTTGTGCTCCAGTGCTGGGGGAGCAGACAGGAGGGTCCTAGGCTTGCTGGCCAGTCACCCTCGCTTGTGTAGCAAGCACCAGGTCTCAGTGAGGGATCCAGTTTCATAAAAAAAGAAAAGGTAGGGGCTGGAGAGATGGCCTAGCGGTTAAGAGCGCCGACCGCTCTTGCGGAGGAACCGGGTTCGATGCCCAGCACCCACATGGCGGCCGAGAACCGTCCGGGACTCCAATTCCAGGAGAACTCCAGTTCCAGGGGAATCCGACGCCCTCTTCTGACCTCCGCGGCATTGCGCGACACGGGTGCACGGACCTGCATGCAGACAGTACATTCATACACATACAGAAATAAATAAAATTTAAAAAAAAAAAAAATTAAAAAAAAAAAAAAAGAAAAGGTAGACATGCCCTGAGGAACAGTACCTGAGGTGCCCTTTGGTCCCATACACACACACACACACACATACACACACACACACACACACACACACACACACACACACTCACCAATGAATATGTGAATTTCACCCCTGTAAAGCAATCACAGCCAGTAGCTGCTCTGCAGGGCAGGCAGGAAGTCTCCTAGGCCTGTTCTGAGAAATGCCCCTGCCGTGATCAAAGCCAGAGGATGAGGCCTTGTTGGTGCAGCGGCCTCCAACCTGCTCCTCCCGTGCTTCGCTTCATCCGACTCCATGTGGCCCTCACATCCTCTCATCCCAAACTGTGCGAGCACAGCCTTTGATTTCCTGTTCTGGGCTCTCTCGTCCCACCACTTGTCCCTGCGGGACAGAAGCTAGTGTCTAAGAAGCCAAGGACACAATTTGACAGGGACATGCCAGAGGACTCTCACCCCGAATTTCCATCTCTTCATCCTCAACCCATCTCTGAACGTCTGAGGGCTGCAAAGGGAGGTGCCTTGGGGGGGGGGTGTGGCTCCAGCCTGTGGAAGAACCAAACTCCACAGGCAGCAGCATAGACAGCTGGGTTAGGGACAAGCAAGGACATGAACACAACCTCAGTGCCCATCTCCCTCGTGTGCCCAGTCAGTGGGGACTCATCTTTACTGTGCAGGAGCCCGACGTGCTGTGATGACCACTAGGGGATATATCTCATAGCAGAGCATTTGACCAGCAGGCATAAGACCCTAGGTCTACCCAAAAAAAAATCTTTGGCCAAGCACTGGGATGAAGCCTGGGTGAGAGCTGTACCCACGATGCACTTCTTAGATGCCTTCTTTCTTTCCTCATCAAGTGACGATATGCAGACCTACAGCCTGCCAGAGATGCCAGAGCCTGTCCTGATCATTTACACTGAGCTGCCTGTGTCATAGCCCAAGAATCTCAATCTCTCTCTCTCTCTCTCTTTCTGTCTCAATTTCCCTTTCTGCCACAGACTGGACCTCAGCTTTGGATTCCATGTGCCATAGTCTGATAGTCTGAGAACAATTCACAACCACACTAGACATTCCTTCTTCCCGAGGCCCATCCCATCAGCCCCATCGAGACCCTGATATATGGCAAACCATCACCTCCTTGCTAGTGGGGACAGAGGGACAGGACCCTGCACACTTCAGGGATAAGGAGAGAGCCAGGCCCCTGCTGATAACCAGGATCCCAGGATCCCGCCCAGGAGGGACAGAGATCACCCAGCACCGGTCCCAGCTTTGCATGTCAGGTATTTTCTGCTTTGCTCCCAAACGTTCCAGTCTACCCCTTACCCAGATGACTGGGTACATAAAGGCAAAGAGGGTAGAGAGCCCACCAGCTGCTTTCTTCCACTCCCAAGGTTCTCAGAAGACTGTGTAGAGACAGGAATAATGGCTGCTGGTGACAGCCAAGATCATACAACAGGAAGCACTGCAGCACACACCAGACACTCAGGAGTCAGACTCCTCCCACTCTGGGGCAAGCCAGTGAGACTGGAGAGAGACAGTGTAGAGGAGCAGAGGGACCCTGGGCCGCTGCGGTGGGAGGAAACCATGCTGAACACGGGTGTGACACTCACCCATCTGCAGGCTCCCAGAGCCACTTCTCTCTCCCTCTCCTTCCTTTGCTCTCTTTTTCACACACACACACACACACACACACCACTGATGCCCCACTAGGCTGGGCAGTTGCCTCTACAGCACACACCTCCTTGGCCTGCTATAGTTTGAAATAGATGTGACTCTTTTTTTGTTTGTTTTGAGACAGGGTCTCTCTGTAACCCCAGCTGGCCTGGAACTTGCTCTATAGACCAGGCTAGCCTTGAACTCAGAGATCCACCTGCCTCTGCCTCTGCCTCCCAAGTGCTAGAATCAAAGGTGTGTGCCATCATGCCCAGCTAGATGTAACTTAAAAAAAAGAGATTTTGTTATTTATGTGTGTATGTCTGTGTATCCTTGTGAATGTATACCACATGTATGCATGCCCACAGAGGCCAGAAGAGGGTATCAGATCCCCTGGAGCTGGAGATGAAGGTCGTTGTGAACTGCCAGATATGGGAACTAGGAACCAAACTCAGGTCCTTTGAAGAGAAGCAGGTGCCTGTAATCACTGAGCCATCTCTCCAACCAACATTTTTTTTTCTCATTTTAAAAGCCAGACATTGGGGGCTAGAGAGATGGCTCAGTGATCAAGGACCCAGGTTCAGTTCAAAACACAGACACAGCTCACAACTGCCTGCAAGCCCAGTTCCAGGGGATCCATGCCCTCTGCAGGCTCCTGTATACCTGTGAAACACAGGGCTTATATCCATACACATAAATAAGTCAATCTGGAGGCTCATGTCTGTCATCACAGCTAGGACTTCAACCAATATCCCTTCAATCCATGGGCCCAAAACATTGCAAAAAAGTCATTTTGAACCAGCACCCAAAACAATAAAACTACCTATGACACTTCTGCCCAGACATAACTCTGAGATTACATTAACAGTCTCAAAGAAGCCAGTTGTCTCCTTCCACCAGGTGGGCCAGGAGTTCAAACTCAAATTGCCAATCTTGGTGGCAAGTACTTTTACCTATGGAGCCATCTCACCAACCCAGGATTGGGGGGGGAGGTTTGCAAGCCTTCAGTACCAAGAGTAGCTCTATAGAAAGAAAACAAGACTCAAGGTGAGACAAGGGAGGCGCGAATTTGCTCCTCTATGGGGCCAGGTCCTTCCACGCCTTTCTGCAGTGGCCTTCAGCCATACCCAAGGACATATATGAACATGAACTCTGCAGAGAGCTGCTGTACATATTCTGAACCAGAAGCAAAACCCCTGTGGAGCAAACCATCCCTGCAGGGTACCTGAAAGTCTACTCAAGAGCCCTGCTGAATAAACTCCCATATACTTGAACCCACAGAAATCAATGCATATTTGATCAGTACCACTGACCCTACCGTTGCACCCCAGTGATCAGGGAATGCACGGGGCACCTTCCCTCTGACCACCAGTTCTCAAGATGCAACTTGTCTCTGCTGTCAGTGCAGAGTGACCATCCTGTTCAACATGGATGTACTTGGGAACAGTGTGTTCTAAACCTGTTCTATGTAGTATGTCAGAGAACAAAGTGGATCTGCTCAGGGCTGACAGGCTGAAGACAGATTCTTTTTGTTGTTGTTTTGTTTTGTATTTTTTTGGTTTTTTGGTTTGTTGTTTGTTTGTTTGTTTGCTTTGAGACAGGGTCTCCCTGTCACTCCGGCTGGCCTGGAACTTGCTATGTAGACAAGGCTGGCCTTGAACTCACAGAGATCTGCCTCCTTCTGCCTCCCAAGTGCTGGGATTAAAGTGCCACCACTCCTGGCAAGAAAGATTCTTGTAGTTGCGTGTGCATGTTCGTGCTGGGAAGGTATACATGTGTGCACACATGTAGGTGGAGGCTGGAGGCCAACCCCAGATAGCATCCTCAGGAACACCACCCACCTTCTTTCAGACAGGGTCTCTCTTTGGTCTGTGTTGTTGTTGTTGTTTGGGGGTGTATTTTGAGACAGGGTAGCCCTCCCTGTAGCTCCAGTTGGTCTAGAACTTGTTATGTAGACCAGGATGGCTTCCATCTCAGACATCAGCCTGTCTCTGCCTTCCCAAGTACTGGGATTAAAGGCTTGAGCCACCATACCAGTTCTCTCTCTAGTCTGGAGCTTCTCAATTAAAGCAGACTGGTTAGCCAGTGAGCCCCAGCCTCCTGTCTCCACTTCTCCAGCCCTGCGATTACGAGTGTACACAACCAAGCCTGACTTTATTCGGTCTTCATGCTTACAAGGCAAGCACTTTACCAACTAAGCCAGCTCTCCAGCCTCATTCTGTAGCCCATGCTGGCCTGGAATTCAGTGTGTAGCCCAGGCTGGCCTTGAATTCATGAGAATCCTTCTGATTCTGTCTCAGTGCAAGGCTTACAGGTATGTGCCACCATGCATGGCCTTGATTCTATTTCTCCGGAGGTAGCAATAGGACAGCCACGCCAGGCAAAGAACTTGAGGGGGAGGAGAAGCAGGAGGGAAAGCCAATTATTTTCCCTCACAAAGCAAAATATTTCTCAGGTTTCTCTGCCAGCCCTGAGCAGATCCACTTTGTTCTTTTTGATATCTTGCTCCCTATGGTAATTTATTTATTTATTTATTTATTTATTTATTTATTATGTGTATTAGTGTACTGTCTGCATGTAGGTTGCTGCACCCGTGTCGTGCAATGCCGCAGAGGTCTGAAGAGGGCGTTGGATTCCTCTGGAACTGGGGTTAAAGACTGTTCTTAGCCACCATGTGAGTGCTGGGAATCGAACCCAGGTTCTCTGCAAGAGCAGTTGGTGCTCTTAACTGCTGAGCAATCTCTCCAGCCCCGGTAATTTAAATCTTAAGGGAAAATAAATAAATAAATAAATAATAAATCTTAAGGGGGCAGTTGTGGTGCTCCCCTGTCTGGAGTGTCCAGGGAAATGGGCAGTGGGGTCCAAAGCTGCCCGTAAGGCAGAAGTCAATCCTCAGTGGCCTCTCAGCCTGTTAGTATCTGTCTAGCTATCTAACGTCCATGGCTTGAGGTCACCTAGCAGTCCCTGGACTCCACCCCCATGAGACCAGCCACCTACCTGGGTTGTCTGTCCCTGGTGTCCTCTGGCAGAGACAGTCTCCTGGTTCTCAGATAAACTGAGTCCCTAGTTTTTCATTACGGTTTGCAGGAGCCTTGATAATTGGCTGCATCTATGTGCTGCCTGCAGCCAGGAGGGTCCTTAACGGTCCATAGCCCCCCACCGGCTGAGATTCCCAACAAACACCATTTTCTCTTGAGCCTTCATCTAAGCCAGGCTGGCGAGCTCGGAGGCTCACGTTGAAAGTCCTGGGTGCTCCACAAGATCTTTGAGGTCGAGGCTGTGAGCCTTTCTTCAGGGCTTCTGGGCCCCAGGCACCACTGCCAGCTGGTCGGGGCTTCACTTTCTCTGATGGTTTCCTGACAAGGTCAAGGGGCTGGGAGCTGATTAAAACCTGCCATCCTGACATAGCCTCTCCTTGGCAGGTGGGGCTGGAGTGAGTTTTGTGAGTAGCTCGACATCTTCCTGGCAGAGTCCCCAGGGAATTCTAAATTTCAGACACCCTCCACATTTTCATTAAGAGTTCTCGCTCAGAGAGGATGATGGATTAGATTAGATATCTGGAAAGAAGCCAGAAACAATCAGCCGCCACTCTCGGTCCCCACCCCCACCCAACTCACTGTAATTCCACCCCCAGACTTTCTTTGCTCCTGAGTCCCGGCAGGAAGAATCTGAAGATGTTCACAAGAGCAGTCTGTTTGCATTGTGAGTTTGCTTTTGTCCCCAGGTTAAATCCAGAAGGGCTTTTGGCTACATGGAGCAGAATGAGTGTGCTTTAATAACAGCCCTCAAGAGCCAGGTGGATCTATGTAAATTCAAGGCCAGCCAGGTCTAGATAACAAGTTCCAGGCCACCCAGGGCTACACAGTGAAATCCTGTCTCAAAAATAAATAAATAAATAAATAAATAAATAAATAGGTAAATTGTCAGCAGTTAAGAGCACAGGCTGCTCTTACAGAGGACCAGGGTTCAATTCCCAGCACCCACATGATGGCTGACAATCACTTATAACTTCAGTTCCAGGGGACCCAACACCCTCTTCTGGCCTCCACTGGCACTACATCCATGTGGCACACTTACATGCAGGCAAAACACTTATACACATAAATAATATTTTTTATTTTATTCATTTTTTTATGTGTATGAATGTACTGTCTGCATGTAGGTCTGTGCACCCGTGTCATGCAATACCCCGGAGGTCAGAAGAGGGCATCGGATTCCCCTGGGACTGGAGTCAAAGATGGTTCTCAGCCGCCATGTGGGTGCTGGGGATCGAACCCGGGTCCTCTGCAAGAGCAGTCGGTGCTCTTAACCGCTAGGCCATCTCTCCAGCCCATAAATAGTTTTTTAAAGATTTAAGTTATCGGGCTGGAGAGATAGCCTAGCGGTTAAGAGCACCGACGCTCTTGCAGAGGACCCGGGTTCGATCCCCAGCACCCACATGGCGGCTAAGAACCGTCTGTAACTCCAATTCCAGGAGAACTCCAGTTCCAGGGGAATCCGAGACCCTCTTCTGACCTCCGCGGCATTGCACGACACGGGTGCACAGACCTGCATGCAGACACATGTGGGTGCTGGGGATCGAACCCGGGTCCTCTGTAAGAGCAGTCGGTGCTCTTAACCACTAGGCTATCCTCTCCAGCCCCTTTTTTGGTCTTTTGAGACAGGGTCTCCCTGTAGCCCCTGCTGGC
This sequence comes from Rhizomys pruinosus, assembly GCA_009823505.1. Lineage (NCBI taxonomy): Eukaryota > Metazoa > Chordata > Mammalia > Rodentia > Spalacidae > Rhizomys > Rhizomys pruinosus. The sequence continues at coordinate 881,287 of VZQC01010091.1, forward strand.
CTGGAACTCACTCTGTAGACCAGGCTGGCCTTGAACTCAGAGAGATCCGCCTGCCTCTGCCTCCCCAGTGCTGGTATCAAAGGCCTGTGCCACCATGCTCGCTTATTTATCATTCTTAACACAGAGGGTATGCCAGGAAGAGGAATCTCAGGGCTATGCCATCCCAACTTCCTCCTTCAGAGAAGGAGGCTGCAATTGGGATGGGTGGATCCATTTGTGTGTTAGTGGGGGCTCCTTGACTCAGAACCATCTCCACAGGCATTGAGAGGCCAAGAGGCTGCTGCCCAAGGGGAGCCAGGAAGGGTCTCCATGTTTTAGAGAAACTTGGTTTCCTTTTGAGTTCTTAGGTTGTTAATGAAAGAATTTAAAATTGGACTCAAAAGCAAACTCAAAGACCATTTTAGTAGTTTGAGAGAAGAACAGCAGAGTGGCAAGCTGTGTATCTTGGCAGCCACTGGGACAAGATTGTTTTTGGTTTTTTTTTTGTTTTCTTTTCGAGACAGGGTCTCTCTGTAGCCCCAGCTGTCCTGGAACTCGCTCTGTAGACCAGGCCGGCCTTGAACTCACAAAGATCCGCTGCCTCTGCCTCACAAGTGCTAGGATTAAAGGCGTGCGCCACCACGCCCGGCTTGGGACAAAGATGGTTAAGAGGAAGAGAAAAAATCCTGTCTTTATAGCAAGGGTCCAAAGAAGCAGGCAGAGTCAGCATGGAGGTCAGCAAGCAGCTACGTGGTAGAGGGGAGGGTCGGGGAGCAGGGCAGGGCTTCAGAGGAAGTGAGAAAGCCCGGAGTGTCAGGGAGAGCATGGTTAGGATTTAGCCAGTACCTGAGAGAAAAAGAAATAGAATGAAAAGGAAAAACTCTGCTTTTCTGAGTTAAAAAAAAAAAAAAAAAGCAAGCATGCTGGGCTTGGTGGCCCATGCCTTTAATCCCAGCACTAGCAGACTCAGAGGCAGAGGCAGGTGGATCCCTTTAAGTTAAGGCCAGCGGACACATAGCAAGTTCCAGGCGCAAAAAAAAACCTTGTCTCAAAAGAAAAAATAAGCACTTGGGAGGCAGAGGCAGGCGGATCTTTGTGAGTTCAAGCCCAGTGGTCTACAGAGTGAGTTCCAGGCAGCTGGGGCTACAGGGAGACCCTGTCTCGAAGACAAAAAGTGAAAAAAAAAAAAAAAAAAGAAAAAAGAATAAATAAGAAGAAAGAAAATAGCCGGCGGTGGTGGTGACCCTATTATCCTAGCATTTGGGAGCAGAGGCAGGCGGATCTTTGTGAGTTCAGGCCAGCCCTGTTACAGAGTGAGTTCCAGGACACTGGGACTACAGGGGACCCGTCTCAAAAAGACCAAAAAAAAAAAAAAAAAAAGAAAAAGGAAATAAAAAGGCAGCAGGTATATATGAGAGAGGCTCCTTGAGCTGCTGCATGGAGGGCGGGGCTTCTGGGAAGAAGTACATATGTCACTAGGGGACAATTACTCCTCCCATTTGCCTTAACACATCTTCAGGTAAATCAAATCAGCTTTCCTGAGGAGCCAGCCTCCTGCTCAGGTGATTGACGGATCCTGCTGGATTTTTTTTTTTTTGAGACAGGATCTAACTATGCAGCCACAGCTGGCCAGGAACTCACTAAGTAGCCTATTCCAGACTGGTCTCCATCTCAAAGAGATACACTTGCCTCCTGAGTGCTGAGATTTAAAGTGTGTACCACCACACCAGGTTCTGGATTAACTCTTAAGTAAGGCGACAATGGTTTGTAGTGTTCTAATCTTTGCAGATCAGGATTTTCTGTCTCTACCCTCTTCCAGAGGTGGATTCCATTCAACAAAGCATTGATATTCCCATATTTTTATATGGTAATTTAAATCTTTGATTTTTGTTTTGAGAAAGGGCTTACTATTGTAGCCTATGGCTGGCTTGGAACTCACTAATATAGACCAGGCTTGGCTCNTTTCTCTCAGGTACTGGCTAAATCCTAACCATGCTCTCCCTGACACTCCGGGCTTTCTCACTTCCTCTGAAGCCCTGCCCTGCTCCCCGACCCTCCCCTCTCCCACGTAGCTGCTCTGCTGACCTCCATGCTGACTCTGCCTGCTTCTTTGGACCCTTGCTATAAAGACAGGATTTTTTCTCTTCCTCTTAACCATCTTTGTCCCAAGCCGGGCGTGGTGGCGCACGCCTTTAATCCTAGCACTTGTGAGGCAGAGGCAGGCGGATCTTTGTGAGTTCAAGGCCGGCCTGGTCTACAGAGCGAGTTCCAGGACAGCTGGGGCTACAGAGAGACCCTGTCTCGAAAAGAAAACAAAAAAAAAACCAAAAAAAACATCTTTGTCCCAGTGGCTGCCAAGATACACAGCTTGCCACTCTGCTGTTCTTCTCTCAAACTACTAAAATGGTCTTTGAGTTTGCTTTTGAGTCCAATTTTAAATTCTTTCATTAACAACACTAAGAACTCAAAAGGAAACCCTAAGTTCTCTAATAACATGGAGACCCTTCCTGGCTCCCCTTGGGCAGCAGCCTCTTGGCCTCTCAATGCCTGTGGAGATGAGGTCTGAGTCAAGGAGCCCCCACTAACACACAAATGGATCCACCCATCCCAATTGCAGCCTCCTTCTCTGAAGGAGGAAGTTGGGATGGCATAGCCCTGAGATTCCTCTTCCTGGCATACCCTCTGTGTTAAGAATGTAAAATAAGCCGAGCATGGTGGCACAGGCCTTTGATACCAGCACTGGGGAGGCAGAGGCAGGCGGATCTCTCTGAGTTCAAGGCCAGCCTGGTCTCACAGAGTGAGTTCCAGGCCAGCAGGGGCTACAGGGAGACCCTGTCTCAAAAAGACAAAAAAGGGGCTGGAGAGATAGCCTAGTGGTAAGAGCACCGACTGCTCTTACAGAGGACCCGGTTTCGATCCCAGCACCACATGGCGGCTAAAAACCGTCTGTAACTCCAATTCCAGGAGAACTCCAGTTCCAGGGGAATCCGAGACCCTCTTCTGACCTCCGCGGCACTGCACGACACGGGTGCACAAACCTACATGCAGACAGTACATTCATACACATTCAAAAAATAAAATTAAAAAAAAATTAAAAAAAAAAAAAGACCAAAAAAAAAAAAATAAAAGAATATAAAATGAAAATTACATGCATTTATTTATATTCTGGGGGCAGGGTCTGAGAATGTGTGTACCTGTGGAGATCAGAGGACAACGTGCAGGAGTCAGTTCTTGCCGTCTACCATGTGGGTCCCAGGGCCCAAAGTCAGGTCATCAGGCTTAGTGACAAGCCGCTTTATCAGATGAACCACTTTACCAGCCTGTGGGGTGTTCTCTCTGTCTGTCTTTTTCTCTCCCCCTCTCTCTCTCTCTTAGTCCTGGGGAAGAGAGCACAGGGCGTTGCGCACACACACCACCTGCGAAGCTACAGCCCCTCATCCTAGCCATCTGTTTTCTGTTTTAAGGGAAATGACTCAGGAAGTGAATGGAGATGTTATCCTGTTATTATGTTACAGTCCTATGTGTATTCCACACCCAAAATGAGGGTCTGGCATCCTCAGGCTGTGTCCTAGTAAAGAGATAAGAGTTGATTCCAGACTTCTACTCTGGACAAAGGTTAAGCATTCACTTTTCCCCAGGCTGGAGTCCACCAGATGCATCTGGGGCATTGAGAAACAGGCCCGGTGGTATTCACTTTCCCCCAGGCTGAAGTCCACCAGATACATCCCAGGCTTGGGAAACAGGTCTGAACCGATAAAAATTCCCCTAGACCTGGTTCTGTTCTTGTCCCAAGACTGTGTCTAAAGATAACCTTTGGTATGTGGGGGCAGGTGGGCTGACCTAACCATGAGCTGTAACTCTGCTATTATCCACTAAGGCTAGAAGTTACCCAAACCCCACCAAGATTCCCCTAGACCCTAGGTTGGAGCCTTTTCCTTCCTAGGTTAGCAAATAGCAACATTTCCCTAGGTCAGCAGGTAACAGGATAATTCCAGAAATAACCACCCTGAGGGCCCTGGCCCCAAGACACCTGCAGATCCAAGCATGCTGTGTATACCCGCCTGTCACGCAGGAGACTGAGGTTCGATTCCTGCCCTGCTCTAAGTGTATAAAACCTGTATGCAGAGATTGCTTGGGGTTCGCCTCTCCCCGTTGTACAGGCGAACCCCGGTGCACCGGCGTAATAAACCTCTTGCTTTTGCAGCAAGTCTTGTCTCCACGTCTCTCACTCGGGAGTCTCTCAAGGGTAAGGCTCGATTCAGGTCTTACACTAGCACCTACTGATAGTCCTGCACTGAAGCACCCAAGACAGAGAGGCTCATCTGCAGTTTTTGTCACTACCACCACCATCAACACCATCATCACCATGTATTTCTTCTTTGCAACCAAATGCCTGATCAAAAAGCTTCTTGGGGGCTGGAGAGATGGCCTAGCGGTTAAGAGCGCTGACCGCTCTTGCAGAGGACCCGGGTTCGATCCCCAGCACCCACATGGCGGCCGAGAACCATCTGAAACTCCAATTTCAGGAGAGCTCCAGTTCCAGGGGAATCCGAGACCCTCTTCTGACCTCCGCGGCATTGCACGACACGGGTGCACAGACCTGCATGCAGACAGTACATTCATGCACATACCGAAATAAATAAAAAAAAAAATCTCTGTTTCTTGTGCTCTTGCGAGATTGACCCTCAGCTTGCTGCTCCAGACCCCAGGCGTCCTGTGCCACAATGGGACTCTGATTCCTTGGAACTATCATCAATCATAAGCTCAATAACTCTTCCTTTTATAAATTCCTTTGGTCCTGGTGTTTTATAACAGCAACAACATGTAAGTGACTAAGACCGTGAATGATATGAATTGTTTTACATAAGGATGCTAAAAACTTCCACAGAAAACTCCTAGAAACAATTAACAGCTTCAGCAAAAGTGGCAGGATACAACATAACCTAAAAAAAATCGATGGCCGTTCCTACAACCAAGACAATCTAACGGAGAAAACAGCTTCAAAGAGAACCTCCCACTCACAATAGCCTCAAAAACAATAAAATACCTAGGAACAACCTAACCACAGACACCAAATTCTCTACAACAACAATTTTTAAAACCTTTAAAGAAAGAAATGAAGAAGACATCAGAAGATGGAAAAACCTCCCATGTCCATGGATTGGGAAAATAAAACATTGTAAAAATGTGCATTTGGGCCAGGCTTGTGGTTTCACACCTTTAAATCCGAAGCACTTGGGAGGCCAGGAAGAGGGAATCTCTTGTGAGTTTCAAGCCAGCCTGGTCTATATAGTGAATTCCAGAGACAGCGGCAGGAGACCGCTGGTCCTCGAAAGAACCAAAAAATTATAGATATATTCACTTTACCAAAACTCTCATATAGATTTAATGCAATCCAATCAAAATCCCCAAGAGTTTTCTTCAACAGGCTTGGAAAAAAAAGTCCTTTTTAAATTCCATTTGGAAAAAACAAAAAGACCCGAATAGCCAAAATGAACCCTGATCAAAAAAGAGCAACACGTGGGATCACTATACCAGACTTCAAACTATACTACAAGGCGATAGTCAAATAAAACAGCCTGGTACTGGCCCAACAAAAACAGAACCTGTTGACCAGGAACAAAAACCGAAGATCCAAATCTGGGCACATAAACATTTCAGTCACGCTGATATTTGACAAGGGGGCCAAGAAGCCACAAATGGGAGAAAGACAGCATCTTCAGCAAGTGGGGTTGGCAAAACTGGATCAACACACTGTAGAAAAATGAAATAAAACCCTGACCTCTCCCACCGTACAAAAGTCAACTCCAGATGGATTAAAGACCTTCAATGTTGAACACCAAATTACTGAAGGTGATAGAACATAAAATTCGTGCGCAAATACAGATATAGGTTGTAGTGGTTGTAGGAAATAGCTTCCTACATCAGACAGCAGCTGGCAGAATTAAGGTCGACAAATTGACAAATGGGGACCTCATTAAAACTAAAACTCGTTCTGTAACACAAAAGAAACAAAATCAAGGAAGTGAAGAGGAATACCACAGAGTGGGAAGGATAACCTTCACCACAGAAACATCTCGTCAAAGCATTTGATTTCCAGAATATAAAATGCTCAAAAAAACAAAGAAGAAAGAAAACAAATGACCCACTCAATATATGGAGCCAAGAGCTGAACAGAGACTTCACAAATAGTGAAAAGGAACTTAGAGAGGCTGAGAAACATCTTCTCTAAAGACGTGTTCAACTCACTAATCATTAAGGAAATGTCAATCAAACACTATTTGAGATATCAATCTTACTCCAATATAGATGGAAGGATCAAAGGAAACAACGGATGATACCAAGTCTGCTTGGAGAGCCTGGGAAGGAAACGGGGAACACTCAGCCCTGCTGGTGGGAATGTAAACTCGTACAGCCACATGGAAAGCACTGTGGAGAAACCTTGGAAGACTTGGAATGAACTTACCACCCGACCCAGCCATTAACCACTCCTATGGCATGTACCCCCCAAGACTCCACCCCCCCACTGCAGAGATACATGCACGGCCCATGTTTATTTCAGCTCTCTCTCTCACATTAATAGTCAAGGAGCTGGAACCAATCCAAATGCCCCTCAACTGATGACGTGGACAGAGAAAATGTGTTACATCTACACAATTGGAATTCTATGCGAGTAGCATAAAGAAAGAGGACATCCTGAGCTTTGCAGGAAAATGGCTTGGAGCTAGAAGAAATCATGGGAGTGAAGTAAACACAGTCCCAGAAAAACATCAACGATGAATGTATCCCTCATGCTGTGGATGCTAGTGCCAATATGTAATATTTCTTGTGCATGCGCCCTTGAGCTTTTGTCCAAAGCAGTTTGGGAGTGCATGCATATTGGAAACAACAACATACAACAACAGAAGGACTGCATCGAAGAACTGACTGAAACATGGAACTTCTGTTCAAAACAGTCACTTCCACATGGAGAGTATTGAGAAAGAGATGAAAAGCATTGGTTGGCAGAATGCATGAGCTCTGGTGGGGTGAGAGAATGGGAGAGGGGACACGGGTCTGGATTTGATAAAAAATAAATAAATTAATTAATTAATTAAAAAAAGATAAACCTGCCAACACCTTGATCTTGGACTTCTAGACTTTAGAATGGTGAGAAAACAAATTTCTGAGTTTTTTTTGTAGACACCTAGTCTGGTATTTTGAGCTAAGATCACTTTAGGACAAGCCTTCTTTCATTCATTTATAAAGTTTTTGTGATTTGCCCATGTTACCTATCAGAATTATGTTCCAATTAAGTAGAATTTAAACAGAGTAGATGCCAGTTTATTTGATATGTCTTATGTAGATGGATAGCTACAATATTTCCCAGATGTGAATGGAATCACTGTGGAATCTCAGGATCAAGTTCATCAGACTTCTATGTAAGAAGCTTAGGGGTGGAGAGATGGCTCAGCACTTAAGAGCACTGGCTGTGCTTGTCCAAGTCCCAGATTCAGTTCCCAGTGCCCATGTGGTGGTTCCTGGAGATTCCACATATTTTTCTGGCCTCCACAGGCATTGCACAATAACACATTACATAACAACACAGAAAAACCACTCATACACATAAAATGAAGTTTTTTTCAAAATAATTTTCTGAGCTGGTGGGTGGTGGGCATGCCTAAGCTCTGCCTTCGGGAGGCAGAGGCAGGTGAATCTTGTGAATTCAAGGCCACCGCCTGGTCTACAGATGCGATCTTCGCAGGCCAGGCTGGGGCTACAGGAGACCTTGTCTCGAAAAGACAAAACAAAAAGCAATTATAAAGAAATAAAATTTTCTTCAGATCTTAGATTATGAATTTGTTTTTTTTTTTCTCATTCGTTTTTTCTTTTGTTGGTTTTTTATTTATTTTGGTTATTTTTATTTGGTATGAATCGTATTGCCTGCATATAAATGCACCTTTGTGCAATGCTCACGGAGGTCAGAAAGACAGTGTCAAATCCCATGGAACTGTAGTTAAGGATGGCTGTTAGCCACCATGTGGGTGCTGAGAATTGAAACTGAGTCTTCTGCAATAACAGCAAGAGATTTTAAATGTTGAGCAGCTCTCTCCAGCCCCACTTTGTTGGTTTTTTTGAGACAGGGTCCTAGCTAGCCCAGAATTCACTGTGTAGACCAGGCTGGCCTCAATCTCACAGAGATCCACTTGCCTCTGTCTCATGAGTGTTTGGATTAAGGCTCCCATGCAACCACCACACCCAGCTTCAATTCACATATTATAATTGAAGGAGCTTTTAGGTATCCCACACAGTGCTCTTTTTTCAATTTTTTTTTTTTTTTTTTTTGGTCTTTTTGAGATCAGGGTCTCCCGTAGCCCCAGCGGCCTGGAACTCACTTTTAGGCCAGGCTGGCCTTGAACTAATACTACTGCCTGGCCTCTGCCTCCCAAAGTGCTAGGAGTAAAGCATATGCGCCTAACCACCACACCGGCTCAATGTGTTTTAAAAGTATTTTTAGTCCAGCCTAGGTAGCTAATACAATTTTTCTAAATTGGTCTTTAATGAACAATACATCTCCAATTTCTTTCGTTTTTTTTTTTTTTTTTTTTGTCTTTTTCGAGACAGGGTCCTCCCTGTAGCCCCACTGTCCTGGAACTCACTTGTAGACCAGGCTGGCCTTGAACTCACAAAGATCCGCCTGCCTCTGCCCCCAGTGCTAGGATTAAAGGCGTCACCACCATGCCCGGCTATATCTTCATTTTTTTTAATTTATTATTATTTTTGCTCTTTTTTTTTTTTTTTTTTTTTTTAGACAGGGTTTCACTACTGGAATTGCTATGTGGAACCAGCAGGCTGCCTTTGAACTCACAAAGATCTGCCTGCCTCTGCCCTCCCAGGTGTTTAAGATTAAAAGTGTGTACCACCACAACTCAGAAACCTTCTAACTTCTATTTTTTGTTGGTCTTTTCGAGACAGTGTCTCCCTGTAGCCCCAGCTGGTCCTGAAAACACATCGTGCTACACCAGGCGGGCCTTGATAACTCAAAAACCATTACCCAGCTCCATTTGCTGCCCAGTGGCTAGATCTAAAAGCATGCTCCCACCACACCGTGCGTCCTACGATATAACTCTTTTTCTTTTTTTTTTTTTTTTGTTTTTGGTTTTCGAGAAAGGGTCTCTCTTTTTAAGGTTGCGGAAGTTGCCGGGCTTGGTGGCAAGCCGCCTTTAATCCAGCACTTGGAGGCAGAGGCAGGCGGACCTTGTGAGTTCAAGGCCAGCCTGGTCGACGTGAGTTCCAGGACAGCTGGGGCTACAGAGAGACCCTGTCTCGAACAAGACCAGAAAAAAGNGCTTCTTATGTGAGAGAGAATTATTTTGATTCATGGTTTAAAGGATATAGTCTCCAGGAGAGGTGGCATACACCTTTTTTTTTTTTTTTTTTTTAAATTTTATTTATTTCTGTATGTGTATCAATGTACTGTCTGCATGCAGGTCTGTGCACCCATGTCGTGCAATGCCGCGGAGGTCAGAAGAGGGTCTCGGATTCCCTGGAACTGGAGTTCTCCTGGAATTGGAGTTTCAGACGGTTCTCGGCGCCATGTGGGTGCTGGGGATCGAACCCGGGTCCTCTGTAAGAGCGGTGCGCTGCTCTTAACCGCTAGGCCACCTCTCCAGCCCCGGCATACACCTTTAATACCAGACTTCGGAGGGCAGAGGCAGGTGGATCTCTGTCAGTTCAATGCCAGCCTGGTCTATATAGTGAATTCCAGAACAGCTGGGGCTGCAGGGGGAGACCTTGTCTCAAAAAGACCAAAAAAAATTTTTTTAAAAGAAAGAAAATAAAATAAAAGAGGATATAGTCCATCATGATAGGAAAGGATGGAAATGTGTGAGGCTGCTTACTCACATCTGGGCAGATAAGAACCACAGCAGAGGGAGTTAACAGATGGCTCAGTGGTTAAGAGCACTGGCTACTCTTGCAGAGGACCAGGGTTTGATTCCTAGCATCAAACCACATGGCTGCTAACAGCCATCCTAATCCAGTTTCAAGGGAATCAAACAGCTCTTCTGACCTCCATGGGTATTGCACAACACGAGTATCTACATACATGCAGTCAATATACTCATACACATAAAATAAGTAAAATAAAAAAGCACAACAGAAACAAATGCCGAGTGCTTGGCTGGCTTCCTTTTTCTCTTTCTATTCAATCTAGTGCATAGATGAACATAGTCTTGCCACATTCACAGTAAGCCTTCCCTGTTCATTTATCCCTCTAGAAAGACTCTCATAGACAACATTCTTAGGAGTGTGTATCCTAGGTGATTCCAAATCCAGTCATATTGACAATGAAGATTACCACAATCACCATTGCCATTCACGTCACAATCATCACTACTGACCCCATGATCACTACAACTGTACCACTACTATCCTCACCACTACCACTAGCATCATTATCATCTCCATGGCCTATCACCACTAATATATGCATCATTATCACCGCCATCAACACTGACACCGACCATCATCATCTCCACCACTATTGCCATCATCTCCATCATCTCCTACCAACATCACCATATCAGTGCTACTGTCATCCTTATCACCATCATCAACTGACATCATCATCCTCTCCCAACATAATCCTACCACACCACCACCACCACCACCAGCAGCAGCAGCAGCAGCACATAGTCTCGTTGTCACTGTCACCCCAGTCTTCTGTCTAACATCTGGCCTTTTCCCTGTATTTGTTCTTTTTAAAAAAAAAAATGTATGGGGTGGAGAGATGGCCTAGCGGTTAAGAGGCCGACGCTCTTACAGAGGACCCGGTTCGATCCCAGCACCCACATGGGGCGAGAACCGTCTGAAACTCCAATTCCAGGAGAACTCCAGTTCCAGGGGAATCCGAGACCCTCTCTGACCTCCGCGGCATTGCACGAAACGGGGTGCACAAACTTGCATGCAGACGTACATTCATACACATAACAGAAATAAATAAAATTAAAAAAAAAAATTAAAAAAAATGTATGGTAGGGGGCTGGAGAGATGGCTCAGCAGTTAAGAGCACCGCCTGGTCTTGCAAAAGACCTGGGTTTGATTCCCAGCACCCATGTCATACAGCTCAAGGAGGACATAAGAGGCATCAGATCCCCCGGAACTGGAATTACAGATGGTTTGTTAGCTGTCATGTGGGTACTGGAATTTGAACCAGGGTCTTCTGCAAACAAACAAACAAACAAACAAAAAAAACAGCCAGTGCTCTTAACTACTGAGCCATCTTTCCAGCCCCTCCTGCTTGTTTCTTACCCAGAGCTCTCTATTCCTATTCCGGAGCAGCAAGGTAGCCTATGTCTACACTACTGGGGAGGGAGGAGGCGGGTGTCAGCTCAGGAAGGTTTGGCTGTTCAGTCACAGCTGACAGGATCTAGACAGTCCAGCAAAACATTTGGTTTGATTTTTCAGGATGAACCACAAAAGTTCAATTCCTGGGCTGGAGAGATGGCCTAGCGGTTAAGAGTGATTGACTGCTCTTGCAGAGGATCTGGGTTTGATCCCCAGCACCACATGGCCACTGAGAACCTCTGTAACTCCAATTTCAGGAGAACTCCAGTACCAGGGGAATCCGACACCCTCTTCTGACCTCCATGGCATTGCCACGATGCAGGTGCACAAACCTACATGCAGACAGTACATTCATACACATAATCAAAAATAAAATAAAAAAAAAAGTTCAGCCAGGCGTGGTGCACAACCTTTAATCCCAGCACTCGGCAGGCAGAGGCAGGCGGATCTTTGTGAGTTCAAGGCCAGCCCAGTCTACAGAGTGAGTTCCAGGCCAGCTGGGGCTCAGAGAGACCCTGTCTCGAAAAAGACCAAAAAAAAAAAAAAAAAAAAAGTTCAATTCCTGCGGAGTAGGGCCAGTTCTTTCCTGCTTTAAATACTGGAAGAAACCCCAGCTGAGAAATGGTGGAGTCAGGGGGTTGCGGACGGTCTGGAGGTCTGCAGGAAGGCAGGAGTCTGACGAAAAGAAGGGCTGAAATATACCCTCACCAAAGGAGCTAGAAAGGCATGGCCATATCCTGCCAAGCTACACAGGGCCTCAGTAGAGGAGCATAAAACTGTCAATCAGCCTGTGTCTAAGGGACCCAGGGTTCAGAGATGATTAACAATGTCTGTTAAGAACCAGCAGACTCCATCAGCACTCTATGGATATGTCAGTGAAGGAATTAAACCAAACCTGTATTTTATTTTTTGAGACAGGGTTTCCCTTTAGTCCCAGCTGGCCTGGAGCTTGCTCTATAAGACCAGACTGGCCTTGGAACTCAGAGATCTGCCTGCCTCCTGAGTGCTGGGATTAAAGGTGTGCGCCAGTGCTGGAGAGATGGCCTAGTGGTTAATAGAGTACCAACTGCTCTTGCAGAGGACCGGGTTCGAACCCCAGCACCCACTGACGGCTAAGAACCGTCGTAACTCCAATTCCAGGTGAATCCGATGCCCCTTCTGAACTCCACGTGCACGGAGACATGGGTGCACACCTACACGCAGACAATAATTCATCACATACATAAATAAAAAATAAGTTAAAAAAAAAAGGGTGTGCAACCACACCCAGCCAAACCTGTATTTTTAAAAAATTTTTATTTATTTCTTATGTGTATGAATGTACTGTCTGCATCCGGTTTGGTTGCACCCTGTGTGTGCAATGCCGCGGAGTCAGAAGAGGGTGTTGGATTCCCCTGGAACTGGAGTTCTCCCTGGAATTGGAGTTTCAGACGGTTCTCGGCCGCATGTGGGTGCTGGGGATCGAACCGGGTCTTCTGTAAGAGCAGTCGGCACTCTTAACCGGTAGGCCATCTCTCCAGCTCCCAAACCTGTATTTTCTAGTGAGCCTTCCTCCACCACCTATCTCTTATGGCAAGTGGGGGTGAATCCCAGATTTGGGGGGAGGGAACTCCAGTCCTCCAGCCCCTCCTCCCCTCCTCCCTCTCCTCTTAGGTTATAAAAAAGGCCGTGTATTCCCAGCCCCAACCCCAGATAAAAAGGCACATGAGGCTTAAGTCACATCAGGAACAAGTTTACTTCCATTGGAATTACCAGCAGGGCTGCCTACAGGGGCAGCCTACAGACACGTGGTGGAACTGAGCAGCATGGCACGCAGTGAGGGAGAGAAAGATTGCAACTGGAGCCCACGCACTTAGGGGAAAAAGCCAGGGGGCGGGGCCCTCAGGTACAGAGGAAGTGGTCAGAAGATTGACAGCCTCTGGAAGGAAGTGGGGTCTGTGTCCCTTGGATTCTGGGAAACCCAGACCTAACACAACCCTGACTCTAGCCACACTTTTCGTTGTTGTTTTTGTTTTTGTTTGTTTTTCCTTACAATATGGAGTGTGATTTTTGGTTTTTTTTTTGAGACAGGCTCCCTGTAGCCCAGCTGGCCCGGAACTCACTATTTAGACCAGGCTGGCCTTGAACTCACAGAGATCTGCCTGCTTCCCAAGTGTGCCTCCCAATACTGGGATTTAGCCGTGTGCCATCATGCCCAGCCCAGCCATACTTCTTTATGCAGGGACACACCTGGATCACACACCAGCAGTAGCTGGTCCCACAAGCTGCCCTCTCCACCCATGTCCTCCTCTGCCTTCACCCATGTCCTCCTCTGCTTTCCCAGGTGGCTTTGAGCTTTAACAGCAGATTCCAGATCCTCCAAGCTATACATGCATGGACCCCAGAGGGGCAAAACAGGTAAAAACAAACAAATAAAAACCAGCCACTGCAGCTGAGACTAGGCCCCGAGGAGCCGCCCCTCCTCAGAGTAAAGCCCTTCATGAAGGCCCAAGAAGGTCTGATGTTCCCTTGGGGACAAGCAGGCTGTCCAGGCAGGGGTTCCCCTAGATGGGGTGGGGGCCTAGGCAGAGAGGCCAGGAAAAATCCTGAACCCTTGAGAGAGGCAGCCATGAAGACCAGGGAACTCCTTGCCAAATGAGAGGCTCTGCCTCAGAATGAGACCCCAGCCCAGCAGGGACTGAAGGAATTCCTGAGACCAAGCACTGCAGGTGTTGTGTCCTGACCCCTAACCCTTTCTCTGCACTCCAACCCTTGATGCTCTGCCAGACTGTAGCCAGTAATGGGCATCTAGCCCAAAAAAAAAAAAAAAAAACAAAACAAAACAAAAAACAAACAAAAAAAAAACCCACCTCGAATTTGGTGATATAACAAAAATGAATGAGTCCACGGCCTAGAAGTCTGACTTTAAAGCACTGGCAGAGCCATGTCTACCCCAGGGAATCCTCCTACCTCTTTCAGCATCAGTTGGTTGGCATTCCTTCTTTTGAGTACATTGCTGTAATCTTTGCTCCACATTTATATGAAATTTCCCTTTTATAGTTAGCACACCAGTCATCAGCTTAGGGCCCACCCTATTCTGGTAACTTTATTTGCCAAGAACTTATTTCCAAATAGTGTTACATTCACTCTCAGGTTCAGGGGGTCTTAGAACTTCAACTTTCTATTTTTAAATTATTTTTATTTTATGTGTATGAGTGTTTTTGTATTTAAATACCCCGTGTGTGTATTTTGTGTGTATGAGTGTTTTGTGTAAGTGCAGCCTTGAATGCAATGCCCATGTAAGAGGGGCCCACACTGACTCCATTTTGAGTGTAGCCACCATTTGAAGCATTTGGGTGTTGGTTACTGGTGTAAGACCCGAATCGAGCCTTACCCTTGAGAGACCCCAGAGTGAGAGACTCGGAGACAAGACTCAATGCAAAATCAAGAGGTTTATTCTTCCGGCAGGCCAGGGTTCGCCTGTACAATGGGGGAAGGCAAGCCCCAAGCAATCTCTGCATGCAATTTTACACTTAGAGCAGGGCAGGTTACAGTAACAGAATCAGGGCATCTTTCTATTTGGCTCCTTGGGGTGCCCTTACAGAGTTTGGCGGGTTGCAGATGAGGTGATACTCAGCATGCTTGGGTCTGCAGGTGGCTCAGGCCAGGGCCCTCAGGGTGGTTCTTCCTGGAATTATAACTGACTGTGGTTTCCCGTTATTTGCTGACCTAGGGAGGGGCTGCTATTTGCTAACCTAGGGAGGGAAAAGGCTCGAAGTCCTTTTATTCAGGTTCTAGGGGAATCTTAGTGGGGTTTGGGTAACTTCTAGCCTTATTGGATAGTAGCAGAGTTACAGCTCATGGTTAGGTCAGCCTACCTGCCCCCACATACCAAAGGTTATCTTTAGACACAGTCTTGGGACAGGAACAGAACCAGGTCTAGGGGAATTTTTCTTTATCAGTTCAGACCTGACCTGTCTCCCAAGCCTCTATCTGGTGTACTTCAGCCTGGGGAAAAGTGAATACTACCAGGTCTGTTTCTCATTTTTTTTTAATTTTCATTTTTTATTGATGCTTTGTGTATTTCATATATCATTTTCCAATTCAGTTCAGGCATACTTCCCTTTCCCTTCCCCCCACCCCACCCCACCCTGGTCTGTTTCTCAATGCCCCAGATGCATCTGGTGGACTCCAGCCTCGGGGAAAGTGAATGCTTAATCTTTGTCCTGAGTTGAAGTCTGGAATCAACTCTTTTTTTTTTTTTGGTCTTTTCAAGACAGGGTCTCCCTGTAGCCCCAGCTGTCCTGGAATTCACTCTGTAGACCAGGCTGGCCTTGAACTCACAAAGATCCACCTGCCTCTGCCTCCCATGGAATCAACTTTTATCTCTTCACTGGAACCTGCCCAATTTGGGGAAGAGGTCAGTTGCTCAAGGCCTCAAGAACAGCTAATAAAATTTAAACTTGTTAAAGATAACTGTTGGTATGTGGGGGCAGGTGGGCTGACCTAACCATGAGTTGTAACCCTGCTATTATCCATTAAGGCTAGAATAGAAGTTACCCAAACCCTGCTAAAATTCCCCTAGACTGTATAAAAGGCCTGTGAGCCAAGTTATCGGGGTCAGAGCTTTTTTTCCTCCCACCCCAGCATGCTGGTTTACTTTTTCCTGAAATAAAGTCTTGGTTTTTGCCAGGCGTGGTGGTGCACACCATTAATCCCAGCACTCGGGAGGCAGAGGCTGATGATCTCTGTGAGTTCAAGGCCAGCCTGGTCTACAAAGTGAGTTCCAGGCCAGCTGGGACTACAGGGAGACCCTGTCTCAAAAATACAAATAAATAAATAAATAAATAAATAAATAAATAAATAAATAAATAAATAAAGTCTTGGTGTTAAGTTCATTTGAACTCGAGTCTGGAGATCCCCGCACCAACAAAGGAACAGCAAAGAATGTAATATGCAAGCAGGCATTTATTGTGAGGCTGACTAGCCAGGGTCAAGCCTCCTTCCCGATGCGCAGGTCAGGGCGAGATAGGCAAGACCCCGAACAAAGGGGTCGGGTTACATTTATAGGTCCTTCAGGCCGTTGTCCTGAGGCCCGCGCTTTTTTGGGGCCAATCATTTTGTACCAGCACATACAATTGTAACCTATCAATTTAAACATGCCTTATCTATTATCCAATGGGCTTAAAAATTAACATTGGATAATTCCACTCAAGTAATTTCCGCACAAGCAGTGAAACCTTCCAACTGTCACATAGATAACAGCTTTGAACATCTGCTTGTGGGCAGTGTTAAGCAATATGGTTGAGCAAGCCATGAGTAAGCTATTTTGGGCTGTAATTGGAAACTTTCCTCCTGACGGCCTGGTTTCTCTCGGCACGTCCATTGGGGTCTGTCCTTACATTGGTTTTCCATCCTTCAATGTGTCTGGTGTGGATTCTCAGACCCTAACACCCACAGAGCTCAGAAGAAGGAGTTGGAGTCCCTGGAGTTATAGGTGGTTGTTAGCCACCATGTGTGTGGTGAGAACCAAACCTGGGTTCTCTGCAAGAGCAGCCAGTGCTCTTAACGGCTCAGCTGTCTCTCTAGCCCTTCCAGCATATCTTTATAGAAACATAATTAGCACATAACAAAGAATTTCATAGCAGTCTTGTTATGTTTGTTTGGTTTTGGAAGATGGAGTTATGTTCATGTGTGTGCAACTACACATGTGTGTAGATTTGTGTGCAATGTTTGTCTGTGAAGGCCAGAGATCAACCTCCTATGTCATCCTCAGGTGCTGTCCACCTATTTTGGGGGGATTTTTGTTTGTTTGTTTTGTTTTGTTTTGTTGTGTTTGCTTGTTTGGTTGGTTTAATTTGGTTTGGTTTTGAGACAGGGGCTTCCTGTAGCCCCAGCTGGCCTGGAACTTAGTATGTAGACTTGGCTGGCCTGGATCTCACAGAGAGATTCACCTGCTCCTACTTCTCAAGTGCTGGAGTTAAAGATGTGTACCACCATAACCAACCCACCTTGTTTTCTTTTTCTTTTTCTTTTTTTTTTTTTTT
>VZQC01010091.1:902954-926919 GCA_009823505.1 Rhizomys pruinosus
AAAAAAAAAAAAAAAAAAAAAAAAAAAGACAGAGGACACCATGAGGGGGTTTCAGAGGGGACTGTCAGTTTTCTGTCTTATAATTTGAGATCACAAGTAGTTCTGGACACTGAGATTTTTTTTTAATTTTTTTATTATTAATTTTTATTTATTTTTGTATGTGTATGAATGTACTGTCTGCATGCAAGTCTGTGCACCCGTGTTGTGCAACGCCGCGGAGGTCAGAAGAGGGTCTCGAATTCCCCTGGAACTGGAGTTCTCCTGGAATTGGAGCTTCAGACGGTTCTCAGCCGCCATGTGGATGCTGGGGATCGAACCCGGGTCCTCCGTAAGAGCGGTCGGCGCTCTTAACCGCTAGGCCATCTCTCCAGCCCCCGAGATTTGCATTTTATATAATAAGCATCACTAGGTCTGAGATTTGCATTTTATATAAGACCTAGTGATGCTTATCATATGTTTCCTATGCACCATTTTCATAGTGAGTTTCATAGTGATCCACATCCCAAAATCTATGGAATGTGCTTCCCATTAAAAACAATGGTGGGCTGGAGAGATGGCCTAGCGGTTAAGAGCGCCGACCGCTCTTACAGAGGACCCGGGTTCGATCCCCAGCACCCACATGGAGGCCGAGAACTGTCTGAAATTCCAATTCCAGGAGAACTCCAGTTCCAGGGGAATCCGACACCCTCTTCTGACCTCCGCGGCATTGCACGACACGGGTGCACACACCTGCATGCAGACAGTACATTCATACACATACCGAAATAAATAAAATTAAAAAATAAATCAATAAAAATAAAAACAATGGTGTGAGGAGCTGGGACGGGAGGGAGGGCTGAATTTCTTGCCCAGAATCATTCAGCAAGGGAGGACAAGGGCCAGAGGTAGGACCACACTCCCTCCATACAAGGCTATGTGTTTGTGCTACAGAGGAGATAGAAAGGGGGCTCCCCATTGTTCTAGGATGAGCAGAAGCATCAATCTTCTTGGATTCATGGAAACATGAATGGAGACCCACAACAGAGCCCTCCCACCAAGTGCGGTTGCATATTGTGCTGCCCTGTATATGAAGGGGATACAGGAGATAGGGAGAGCCTGCTAGAAACATGACAAAGTCTATAGAAGGTACAGAGTGGCCAGTGGGAAGATGAGGTTAGTACCTTCCCTGGTGAAAGGCAGCATACCTGCATCCAGCCAGTGCAAGCCCAACATCTCCTATGGTTGTTTGCCAAAATACCTAAAGTGCTTACCCATGACAACTGTCAATGTAGAACATTTTCATAGAACTTTGTCCATTTTTTCTTTATTTTGGGTCAAAGTTACACTGAACTCACATGATTCTGACTCAAGTTTCCATAGGGACATGCTCGCATGTCTTATTCATCTTTGCATCAGCCTCCCAGAGCACTGTGGCCAATGTGGAACCAAACTTCTATCATCTATGAAGGTGGAACTGACTCCTTCCTGAGAATCCCTTAATTCTCTACCAAAGCTTTACCAACTACTTACCTCTGCTACAATGTGACTTGCACCTAGTGCTTATATAACTACTCTGAAAACATCCAGGTCCCTTTCCCTCAGGCTTCTCTAGAATCCTGACCCATACAGCCTTGGGTGGGCCCTGCTTCCAATAGCCTACTTGTCACTTCTGTGGGGCACATGACCCACATCTATCCCTGAGTTTCCCACCTAGCTTTCTCTTTGAGAACAAGCAACCAGAAACTAGGGAGTAGGTTAGAATGTCGAGATTGTATCAAGAGCTAGTGCTCTAGATAAGTTTAAATTGACCTTTCATAGTTTTATTTATTTATTTATTTATTTATTTATTTATTTTTGTCTTTTCGAGACAGGGTCTCCCTGTAGCCCCAGCTGTCCTGGAACTCATAGTTTTAACAGAATAAGATTTATTTTTTTATTTTTTGGTCTTTTTGAGAGTCTTCCTATAGCCCCAGCTGTCCTGGAACTCACTATGTAGACTAGGCTGCCTCTGCCTCTTAAGTGCACCACCATGCCCCACCTAGAATAAGATTTATATACATACAATTACATTCTACTTTATTTTATTTTTTTTTTAATTTTATTTATTTCTGTATGTGTATGAATGTACGTCTGCATGCAGGTCTGTGCCCCGTGACATGCAATGCCGCGGAGGTCAGAAGAGGGCGTCAGATTCCCCTGGAACTGGAGTTCTCCTGGAATTGGAGTTTCGGACGGTTCTCAGCCGCCATGTGGGTGCTGGGGATCGAACCTGGGTCCTCTGCAAGAGCGGCCGGCGCTCTCAACCGCTAGGCCATCTCTCCAGCCCACATTCTACTTTAAATTACCTAAATGTGGGCTGGAGAGATGGCTCAGTGGTTAAGAGTACTCGCTGTTCTTACAGAAGATATGGGTTTGAATCCCAGCACCCACATAGCAGTTAACAACTGTCTGAAATTCCAGTTCCAGGGGATCTGATGCCCTCTCCTGTTCTCCTCTGGCACTGCACATGACATGGGTGCACTCATACACATGCAGGGATAAGCTCATATACATAAAATAAAAATTAAATAAAAAGTGGCTGGAGAGATGGCCTAGCAGTTAAGAGCGCCGACCGCTCTTACAGAGGACCCGTGTTCGATCCCCAGCACCCACATGGCGGCCGAGAGCCGTCTGAAACTCCAATTCCAGGAGAACTCCAGCTCCAGGGGAATTCGAGACCCTCTTCTGACCTCCACGGCATTGCACGACATGGGCGCACAGACCTGCATGCAGACAGTACATTGATACACATACAGAAATAAATAAAAATTAAAAAAAATTAAATAAAAAATTTTCATTACCTAAATGTAAATATGAGGTTTACCTGAGCTCTTTCCGAAACTGTGAAGTCTCTGCAGCAAGATAAAGATCTTAATGTAAAATCTGGGTGTATATGCCTGTAGGAAGACTGATACAGAAGAATTTCAAGCTTAAGGCCAGCCTGACCTACATAATGAAACGCTATCTCACTTGATCTTAGCCAAAAGGCTAAGAAGTGATAAGGCCTTATCTCAAAAAAGCTGTTCAACATAGTGCTGGTAACATGGTAGCAACAGGCTAGTAATGTGGGCAGTGGAGATATTGTTGTTCCCTCTGCCATAATGGACACTATCCCTCTGGAATTGTAACCTAAAATAACCTTTTCTTCCTTAAGTTGCTTTCCCTAATGGTATTTTTTTTTCTTGAGATGGAGTCTCACAATATAGCCCCAGTTGGTCTGGAACACACTATTCGACAAGGCTGGGCAGTGGTCAGTGAAGAAAAAGACAGAAGTAGAATGTTTACTTAGATGCACCTCAGTGCAGCTAGTGACGTACCTATCTTAATTGTACTGTACTGTAGACAGTAAAGAGAGGCTGTACAAAAGCATTCTTTCATTGGGCAGGGTAATTCTATCTGGGCAACCATGCTGTGTTTCAGTGTCACAGTGCCATGGAATGGTGCTAGCTAGAAATTGTCAGATCAAAAATAGCATTTTCTTGAGGCTACAATGCTCTTCCCCTAAGTCAGAAATGGTTCAGTATGAATGTCTACCCTTCCTGAACTGATATCCACAAAAAGTCCATGGGCTGGAAATACAGCTCATTAGTACAGCATTAGTCTACCATGTATGAGGATCTGTTCAGTCTCCAAGACCACACACACACACACACACACACACACACACACACACTGCATAAATACAGATAGACCTAATGAGAAATGACTGAGAACTTCAATTCAAATATGAACCATGTTAGATTTGGGGGGAGGGAAAAGGAAGGAGTTTAAAGTAAAGAAATAAAAACCAGAGCCAGACCTGCAAGAGGCAAAGAAGATATACTTATCAGAATAAGTATATACCAGCCTAGGACAGATACTCTATTGTGCACTTGAGGAATATCTGCTTCCTAATGAGTAGAGGTGGAAGGTTTTATTCCCTGGAGCCCACCTGGAATGCAGCAGATGCCAAGGCCTGGTGTCCCTGGATAGCCTTCTTTTGATTTCTCATGCTGAACAGGGCAGTATCTCAAGGCCATGAGACAGGCAGCTCAGTCCTGGGAGTGACCAGCTGATAAGGCTTTAGCAAGGCCGGATTGCCAATTTAGGTCCAGTCAGCCATTTCAGGGGATTTATGACGCTATGGCCTCCTTAATGAAGTTTATGGCTCTTCTGCTATTCACATATTCTATCAACCCATGTATCAGAAATTAATGATGGTCCCTTGAGCATGTGACTCTGATAGAACATTCATATACTGCCTCTCAAGTCTGAACTGTGGCTGTAGAACACATGCAACCTCATTGGAGGATGTCCTACATCCAATAAGTAGGTATGGCTCTGTATTAGTGTTTTTCTGTTGTTGTGAAAAAATACCATGACCAAGCTAGGCATGGTGGCATACACCCTTAATCCATCCCAGTACTCGAGAGGGAGAGGGAGGAAGAACTCTTGTGAGTTCAAGACCAACCTTGTCTACATAGCAAGTTTGAGGGTAGCTGGGGCCATATTGTGAAATCATTTCTCAAGGAAAGAAAAAAATATCATGACCAGGAGCAAATTAAGGAAGAAAAGGTTTATTTTAGCTTACAATTCCAGAGGGATAGTGTCCATTGTGGCAGGGAAGACATGGCATGGCAGAGAGATCAGAGTTCATCTGTACAATTGGACTGACCTACCCACAAGGTGTTCAGGTAACTCCTCAGTTTCAGAAACTTCCTTACATAGCAGGGATGCTCACTTATTAGGGGAAGATAGATAATCAAAACTTCTTTCTGGCAAACCTGGCCTCTGGCCAGAGAATGAAAAACATTTTCAGTTCTGGCATCTCTGGCTTTTGGCAAGGACAGGATTTCAGACAGGGCCAAAGATATAGTTGGCTTCAGAAAAACAAAGAAACAAACTTTCAGCTGAGTGTGGTAATCCCAGGCAGAGGGAGGCCAGCCTGGTCTATGTAGTGAGTCCCAGGACAGCTGGGGCTACAGGGAGACCCTGTCTCAAAGCCAAAAAAAAAAAAAAGCTTCATCAGTTTCAGTCTTCATCACTAGCACTTTTATTATTTTTTTAAATTTTTTATTATTCTTTTATGTGTATGAATGTACTGTCTGCATGCAGGTCTGTGCACCCAAATAGAGCAAAGCCTCGGAGGTCAGAAGAGGGTGTTGGATTCCCCTGGAACTGGAGTTAATGATGGTTCTCAGCTGCCATATGGGTGCTAGGGATCGAACCCAGGTCCTCTGCAAGAGAGCGCTGTTAACCGCTAGGCTATCTCCCCAGCCCATTAGCACTCTTTTAAATCCCACTGAGCAGCTAGTGCTTCTCCCAAAACATAGCTCCAACCATGATGTGCCTCAATGGTAGAGCTTCTGAAGTACAGAATGGCCAGGGTTCCATTTCCCCACCCTCAACCCTTGGGTACAAGAACACTAAAGAACCCCAAAATAGTCCCTGTAAGACCCCCCCCCCATTGGTGTCCTGTAATTCTTGAATAAAATGCAAAATCCCACTGAGGCTTACAAATTTCAGACCCATTCTCCATTCTCATCTGCCTCATTCACTGTATTTCATTCCAGCCTCATGTCTCCTCAAAACACCAATACGGCTGTCATTGCTACCTCCTGTGCTGTGGTGTTAGGCAGATATCCAGGAGCAGGACTGGAGGACACACATAGGGAGATCTCATCTCTGGCACATGTCTCTCTTCCTTAACATAGACTCAACAGTTCTCGACTGCCCCTATAAAATGGGGAGCTGGGCAGGGGCTAGTGTATGTGATGTAACAGAAAAAGTTAAGTGCTTATCCTCTATGAGGAATATTTACATGTTCCTGCATATTAATTCTTGTAATTACCCTCCAGCAGTGCATTTTCAGAAAATTAACTCTGAATTTTAGGGAGGTAGATATCCTACATGCATCACACAGCAAGTCCCTGAAACCCAGGATTACTTCAAACCCTTGCAGGTGGACATCCTGTTTCTTTGCCTAGTACAGCATGTATGTATGCTTAATGAATGCTGCACACCACACCCACATAACAGCTTGACTAGGGAGCCATGCCCGCCTCTCAAGGGAATGGGGCTCTGAGTGGCTTTAATGGAGGATTTTTTTTTTCGGTCTTTTTGAAACACGTCTCCCTGTAGCCCCAGCTACAGGGAGTCCTGGAACTCTGTAGACTAGGCTGGCCTTGAACTCACAAAGATTTGCCTGCCTCCACCTCCCAAGTGCTAGGATTAAAGGCATGCACCACCACACTTGGCCAATGGAGGATACATTTTAAGAGGCATCAAGAGGGTTTGGAAATATAAGTCAGTGGTAGAACACTTGAATAACATTGAGCCCTAGGCTCAATCCTCAGTACCACATAAAAACACAAAATAAAAGGGTCAGATGAAGCAGTTAGAAATTCTAGGGTTTGGGCTAGAGAGATGGCTTAGCCATTAAGAGCACTGACTACTCTTGCAGAGGACCCGGGTTCAATTCCCAGCACCCACATGGCAGCTAAGAACAGTCTTAGGCAGGGCATGGTGGCACACACCTTTAATCTCAGGGGCAGAGGCAGGTGGATCTCTGTGAGTTCAAGGTCAGCCTGGTCTACATAGCGAGCTCCAGGCCAGCTAGGACTAAAGGGAGACCCTGTCTCAAAAAAAAAGAAAAGAAAGAAAGAAAAAGAAATTCTAGGGTCTTTCTTTGTCTTTGAGACAGGGTCACCCTGTAGCTACAGCTGGCCTGGAACTCTCTATGTATACCGAGCTGGCCTTGATCTCACAGAGATCCCCCTCTCTGCCTCTCTGACTGCTGGGATTAAAGGAGTGTGCCACCATGCCTGGCTGCTCTTGTTTTTTAAATGAAAGATAGCCTTAATGTTGAAGCCTACTTAAGTAACTGATCACAAAGGTATCACTTTGAGTGATTTTTCTTTTTTTAAGGCATAGATGGCCTCAAACTTGAGATCCTCTTGCATTTGTCTTCTGAGTGCTGGGATTACAGGAATATGCCACTGCACCTGTAGTGGGTGATTTCATTACCCTGCCATGTGAAAGAGTTCACAGAGCCTTTCTGATGCCTCTTTCTCATATGTAGGGCACTGAGTTCTACCCTCCATGAGTGCAAACTACAGGCTATACCTGTAAGGGGTAGTATGTAAGGGGCATACACTTTACTTAATGCTAAACATTCCAGAAAAAAGTCATATGAAGAATAAGAACAATTCTGAATCTTTCCCAACATTCTCCATTTTGTTAGTATAAATGATTTCAAACAAAATAAGGCTTCAAGTTTATTCACACCCATATGCTTATATAGGTAAGCAGTTTATCCTACATGAATTTTCTGGTGCTGAGTAAGTCTTGAGCTCCGATTAAAAGCTTTGCCACAAGCATTACATTTGTAAGGCTTCTCTCCTGTGTGAATTCTCTGATGTATTATCAGGTGTGAACGCCACCTGAATATCTTCTCACAGTCATCACACTGGTGCAGTTTCTTCACAGTGTTTACTTTTTTACGGCTCACCAAGGTGGAGCCTTCAAAGGTGTTACCAAATTCACAACACCACTGGGCTCTACTATGTATTCTCTGGTGTTCAATAAGATAAGAGCTGCGACTGAAGGCCTTTCCACACTCACTACACTCATAGGGCTTAACTCCAGCATGAATAATCTGGTGTTGGAAAAGGGTTGAATTTTGGCTGAATGCTTTTCCACATTCATTACACTTGTAGGGTCTTTCCCCAGTGTGAACCCTCTGGTGGATGGTGAGTTGTGTGCTCATACTGAAAGCTTTTCCACATTGGAGACATTCATATGGCTTCTCTCCTTTATGGATTCTCTGGTGGTAAATGAGGCTGGAGCTCTGGCTGAAGGCTTTCCCACAGTCATTGCACACATAAGGCTTTTCTCCTGTATGGATTCGCTGATGCTGAATAAGATGTGAGCCCTGAACAAAGCCCTTCCCACATTCATTACATTTAAATGGTTTTTCTCCAGTGTGAGTTCTTTGATGGCGAATAAGCCGTGAGCTACAACCAAAAGCTTTTGTGCACTTGTTGCATTTATAAGGTTTCTCTCCAGTGTGAATCAACTGGTGCTGACTCAGGCGAGAGATCCATCTGAAAGTTTTCCCACACTCTTCACACTTAAATGGCTTCTCTACAGTGTGACTTCTCTGATGAGCAGCAAGTCTTGGACTCTCTGAAGCTCTTGGCATTTGAGATTTCTCTCCAGTATGCATTCTCTGGTGCTGGGCTAGAGTTGAGCTCTGGCTGAAAGCCTTGCCACACTCCTGACAGGGGTATGGCTTCTCTCCAGTGTGAGTCCTCTGGTGTCTGAGAAGTTGTGACTGCTGGCTGAAGGCTTTCCCACACTCTTGACAACTATAGGGTCTCTCTCCTGTGTGGATTCTCTGATGATGGATCAGGCTTGAGCTCTGACCAAAGGTTTTCCCACATTCCTCACACCTGTAAGGCTTTTCCCCAGTATGAATTCTTTGATGCTGAATAAGTTTTGAGCTCAGACGAAAGGCTTTCCCACATTCAACACACTTATATGGTTTCTCTCCTGTGTGAATTCTTTGATGTTGATGGAGTTGTGAACCTAGCCTGAAGACTTTTCCACATTCCTCACACTCATTTGGCTTCTCTCCACAGCAGTTACTTTTATGTTTCTCCTGCAAGCAGTCAGATAATGTTGTTTTGCACTCCTGACATTTGTTTGGTTTCTCCTGCATATTCATTTCCAGGTTTGAAGTCAGGTCTGAAGCTGATCTGAAGACTTTGCCATACTCCTCACAGTTCTGTAATGTCTCTTTGATACCCTCTCTCTGTTTGTCAGGCTGACAACCCAGGACAGTAGCCCCCAGCTCCTGGACAGCGTCCTTAGTAAAGTTCTCAGGAGACACAGCCCCATTATTCAAATAGTGTTTCTGGAAAAGTGAGCCCTTCACTCTTAGTCCAAGATTGTTTGGACAATTCTCTGACCAGACCTCAGGACCCAAAGTATCTCCAATGCCAGGAACCTGCCTTTTGAAAATGTCCATGTACTCACAGGCCTGCTTGTGGTCAGTCCTTATGGAAGAATCTGAAATAAAAACACAAAAAAATGTTCCTAACATCTGAGTTCAGAAAACCGGAAGGATGGAAAGAATGTCAGCAAGGGAACACATCCCAAGTGGAAAATATGGCAAGGAGATCCCAGGGGAAGTCTCTACTTGGTTTATTTAACAATGGTGATGTGTTCATGTCTATAAGAAAGGGTGCGGAGAGCTGTGTATCCTAAGAGGGTCCATGAGCAGAGTTTCCCTCCACTCAGAGTTAAGCAGGGGACATCCTAGAGGAAACAAAGTGAGACTAGACAGAACAAACCTGAGGGCAGTGTGTCAGCTCAGGATTCACCAGAACAGGTCAGAGGCCCCCAGCATAACAGTTGGCTATTGAAGACAGAAAGGGGTCGGACCTGGGAATGTATAGGAATGAGAGACTACTGCTAAAGAATAGGTGGTAAGTTAGCAGGAAGAAGCCAGAGAACTGGGCACTCAAGACTATCCTCAGGAGCAGGTTTCTCTGAGGAGGAACCAGCTAAAAACCTACACCTGATAATTTTACTTTGATTTTATTTTCAACTGATACAACCTAGGGTCATCTGCGAAGGAACCTCAATTGGTAAATTTCATAAGATCAGATTGAGCCGGGCGTGGTGGCGCACACCTTTAATCTTAGCACTTGGGAGGCAGAGGCAGGTGGATCTTTGTAAGTTCAAGGCCAGCCTGGTCTACAGAGCGAGTTCCAGGACACCTGGGGTTACAGGGAGACCCTGTCTCAAAAAGACCAAAAATAAATAAATAAATAAAAATAAAAAAGATTGGCCTGTGGCAATGTCTGTGACAGATTTTTGTCACTGATGACTGACACAGTGAGCTGGGGCTCACTGTGGGCAGCACCATCACTAGGCAAGGGAGTCTGGGTTATTATATAAGAAAGCTAGTTGAGGGACTGGAGAGATGGCCTAGCGGTTAAGAGCACCGATTGCTCTTGCAGAGGACCCGGGTTCGATCCCCAGCACCCACATGGCGGCTGAGAACCGTCTTTAACTCCAGTTCCAGGGAAATCCGACACCTGCTTCTGACCTCCGCGGCATTGCACAACATGAGTGCACAGACCTGCATGCAGACGGTACACGCATACACATAAAAAAAAAAAAAAAAAAAAAAAAAAAAAAAATAAAGCTGGTCGAGTGTTCCTCCATGGTTTATCCTTCAGTTCCTGCTTGAGTTCCTGGCATGAGTTCCCATAAAGATGAGTTGTGACCTGGAAGTATAAGCTGAAAGAAACCCTTTCCTTCCTAAGCTGTTCTGGACAGAATTTTTTTTCTTTTCTTTTTTTCTTTTCTCCCCTTTCCTCCCCTCCCTTCCCTTCCCTTCCCTTCTTCCCTCCCCTCCCTTCCCCTTCCCTCCCCTTCCCTTTTTTCTTTCCTCTCCCCTTTCCTCTCCTTTCCTCTCCTTCTTTTCTTTTCTTTTCTTTTCTTTTCTTTTCTTTTCTCCCCTCCCCTCCCCTCCCCTTTCCTTTCCTTTCCTTTTCAGATTCTCTGAGACAGGGTCTTCCTGTAGCCCCAGCTGTCCTGGAACTCACTATGTAGACCAGATTGGCCTTGAACTCACAGAGATCTGCCTGTCTCTGCCTCCCGAGTGCTGAGATTAAAGGCATGTGCCACTATGCCCTGCCTTTTTATTTTACACAGGGTCTCCCTATAGCCTCAGCTGGCCTGGAACTCACTTTGTAGACCAAGATGGCCTTGACTCACAGAGATCTGCCTGCCTCTACCCTGATGATAGGCAGCAAGTATATTTCCCCATCTATTGCTGAGTAGGATTGAAGGCCTCCACCACCATGCCCACAATGTTTTCTCATAGGAACAGAATTTAACTGAAGCTAGGCCACTGGCTGAGTGACCACACCCAAAACTTACATTGACCTCTTCCATAGGGCAAGTTTATATGAGTCTGAGTGCCCAGAACTCCCAAGAGGTCTTCATGACATCAACTTTCTTCTAGAATTTCCAAGTCAACATAGGGTGCTTTTCTACCCTGAAATTCCAAAGGCCAGATTTCTCCATGACCATAATTACATGAAACAAACTGGTTGAATGGACAGGTGTTTATTGTCCTTGCATTTCAGAGGCTTGGGCTCCCAGAGGTAGCCAGACACCTATCCATGTTTCTTTCTAGAGTTGGCCTTCTCTGTAGTGCTCCCCAGCTACCAAGCCTGGTTACCAGGTCTCACCCCAAACTCCCACTGCCTCAAAACTTCATCTCAGCTCCTTCTCTAATGAGCTTCTCTGTGATAGGACCTGGGCCTCACCTGTCTGGGAAGTCCATGACGCCTCTGTCCTCTCCGCTCCCTGTAGGTCAAGAACCCATGGCTCTTGTCCTTGCTCCAGCCGGGAGATCAACTCAGGCTTAAAGACCAGGAATCCTGCTGTGTGTGAGGCAGAGAAGAAGATGCTTGGAGTACAGCAGGGCTCAGCCTCCCCTACTTTCCATGCATGAAGATCAGAAGCTGCTAGATATAGGTGGAGACTGTATGGGAGGGTGTGGGGGCATGAAGAGCTACATACCCACCAGCCCCTTCTGTTCAGTTCCTAAGTCTGGACAGGGAGGAGCACCCAGACTCCCACAATCTTCAGGGACACTGTCAAAGAGCCTGCAAAAAATAGGCTGGCTCTACTTTGGGTAGAGGAAAAAGGAAGCTTAAGCTCAAATGAGCACCACATTCAGCAAATTAAAGATTGTTTTTCAGTTTGAAGTACAGAGATACTCCAAATATGGATGGTTAAGAAACAGCCGGGCGTGGTGGCGCACGCCTTTAATCCTAGCACTTGGGAGGCAGAGGCAGGCGGATCTTTGTGAGTTCAAGGCCAGCCTGGTCTACAGAGTGAGTTCCAGGACAACTGGGGCTACAGGGAGACCCTGTCTCGATAAAACCAAAAACAAAAAACAAAAAAAAAAAACAAAGTTTAAATAATTAGTAAATAGCCAGGTGTGGTAGTGCAGAGGCAAGAGGATCTTTGCCAGCCTGGTCTACATCGTGAGTTCCAAGCCAGCTAAGCTACAGGGAGACCCAGTCTCAACAAACAGATAAAAGTATTAAATAAATAAAGCAGATTTAATTCAAAAGCTATAAAAGCCAATCCTCACCTGTGCTCATATAGTATCAAGTCCCTGTACTCCTCAGCAGACTGAAGACCCTAGGATGCTCAGTTGGCACCTTACCTGGGGGCTAAAAACCCCATGCTATAGAGTAGTCCCCAAACTCCCTGCTAGTCCAGTCATGGACCAATAGGGCTTGAGGCTTTCCAAGAAAGGGTAAGGCCGCATACAGTCAATGATTATCACCCAACACGAAATCAAACTCATTCAGGGTTAGAGAGATGGCTCAGAGGTTAAGAGTGCCGACTGCTCTTGCAGAGGACCCGGGTTCGATTCCCAGCACCCACATGGTGGCTAAGAACCATCTTTAAGCCAGGTGTGGTAGTGCATGCCTTTAATCCTAGCACTCAGGAGGCAGAGGCAGGCAGATCTCTGTGAGTTCAAGGCCAGCCTGGTCTACAGAGTAAGTTCTAGGCCAGTTGGGGCTATAAGGAGACCCTGTCTCAAAAAAAAAAAAAGAAAAAATATCAAACATTCAAAATTTTGTAAGACTTTGGGGGGGTTATAACTTGACTGCAAGGTTCGTAAGCACAAATTTTGGAGATGACAACATTATGTCACAATATTAAAAGGTTGAACACAGGGGACAGAAACAGGCTCAAGTAACCAATCCAACATAGCTCAGAGGACATTATCCACAAAAAGCCAATTAGAAAGGATTAGCTTCTTGGAAACTAAATAATGAATTACTCAGGGGCAACTACTTTTATTATAAATCAAACTATAGAATGTAGCTGCAGCATTGATAAAGGAAAATTTTTGTATTTTATTTTTAGGTTGTGAGCCCTCTGAGCATTTAATTGGCTAAGCCATCTCTCCAGCCCAAAATTTTATATTTTAAAATCAATTTACTATAAACAAGAAGAGTAAAACACAAATGTGTTAATTACTAGGTCCAACAAGTTGTGCACAGAAAAACACAAACCTACATAAATTTAAAAAAAAATTAATAAAAGAGGGCAAGAGTCAACAAAACAGGAGCAAAACAAGAACAACAGGCTGGGGAAGTCGCACACTTGGCAGCGTCCATGCTCAGCATGCATGTAGTCCTGAGTTACAGCTTCAGCTGCATAAATTCAGTGCAGCCCCACAGGCCTATAATCCCAGCACTGTGGAGGTAGAGGCAAGAGAATGAGAAGTTCAAGGTCATCCATGGCTATGTAGTGAGTTAGAGATCAAGCTAATGAGACCTTGTCTCCAAACAAAACCCCAGAAAAAAAAAAAAACTCCAATCACCTCCCAATCCCAATCTCCATCCCAAATGCTTACTAAAACCAAAAAGGAATTATTTATGAAATGAAGATAAAAGCCAGGCATGGTGGCACACACCTTTAATGCCAGCACTCCAGAGGCAGAGGCAGAGGTGGAGGGGGGGGCAGGGGGACATAGGGGGGCAGAGAGATCTCTGTGAGATCAATGCCAGCCAGCCTAGTCTACATAGCAAGTTCCAGGCCAGCCAAAGCTACATAGTAAGACTTTGTCTCAAAAACAAAACTCTCCCTCTATAAATCATCCAAAACTTAAGATAGCAAGATCAGAGGTATAGTTCACTGATGAGTTCTTGTCTTAGTTCCATCCCCAATAGCACCATAAAACAAAAACAAAACAAAAACCTGACCAAAATCAACAAGCTCGGGAAACAATACAATAAGCAATATATGAATGGCATATTTGATGTGCTCTTATATAAAAATTTCTATAAAATGTATTCTCATCTGTAAATCCAGATACATCTTGGAATTTATGCCAGCAGCCTACCAAGAAACAATCTAGAGACAAAAAATGACAGGCCACCACTTCCTATACACACATGAGCTCTATACATGTGGGCTTACCGATACAGCTGAATCACCATTGCATAAACACATGCTACCTTACACTTTTTTTTTGTCTTTTTGAGACAAGGTCTCCCTGGAGCCTCAGGCTGTCCTGGAACTCACTCTGTAGACCAGGCTGGCCTTGAACTCAGAGATCCGCCTGCCTCTGCCTCCCAAGTGCTAGGATTAAAGGCGTGTGCCACCACCACTCGGGGCTAACCTTACACTTTTATAAACTACCCTATGCTGGGTGTTGCAATGCACTCTTACAGTCTCCGCAACTATTCAGGAGGCTGAGGGTCACTGACATAAGCCCATGATCATAGGGCAGATTGGGCAGCATAGTGCTCATTAATAGAATAGTGCCCCATCTCAATAGAAAGGAAAAAATTCATCAACTTGGAACTGAAGCAAGAAGTTATATAAGTAG
Organism: Rhizomys pruinosus; assembly: GCA_009823505.1. Lineage (NCBI taxonomy): Eukaryota > Metazoa > Chordata > Mammalia > Rodentia > Spalacidae > Rhizomys > Rhizomys pruinosus. The sequence continues at coordinate 917,395 of VZQC01010091.1, forward strand.
AAACTGAGGGAAAAGAACAACCGATCTATTTTTGAAACTGAGTAAGTTGCCTGAGGAATGACTGCAATTCCAGTCACAGGCACCCTGCAACTGTGTGTGCAAAGGGCCTGAGAAAAGACAGATACTGTGGATAGAGCTGTTTGGTTTGCCACTGAGAGTCACACAGAAGAAATGGCAGCTATATACCAGGCAAGAAAGCTCAGGCAATGACCCAATGGAAGGGAAGAAAACCCCAATGAAGAAATATGTCATCACCTCTGGATGACCAGGACACCACAGAAGCAGATATGGATGACCAAGCCAGAGGACTCCTGGCCAATATACTCTATGTATATCTATGTACCTTCCTCCTTTCCTTCCTTCCTTCCTTCCTTCCTTCCTTCCTTCCTTCCTTCCTCCTTCCTTCCTTCCTTTTTCTTTCTTATACTCTATGTATTCACCTTCCTCCCTTTCTTTCTTTCTTTCTTTCTTTCTTTCTTTCTTTCTTTCTTTCTTTCTTTCCTTTCCTTTCTTATACTCTATGTATTCACCTTCCTCCCTTTCTTTCTTTTCTTTCTTTCTTTCTTTCTTTCTTTCACTCTATGTATTCACCTTCCTCCCTTTCTTTCTTTCCTTCCTTTCTTTTTTCTTTGAAACAGAGTCTCCCTGTAGCCAGCTATCCTGGAACTCACTCTGTAGACCAGGCTGGCCTTAAACTCACAAAGATCTGCCTGCCTCTGCCTCCCAAGTGCTAGGATTAAAGGTGTGCGCCACCACACCCAGCTTCACCTTCCTATTTCAATGACACATGATAAACCACATATGATGAGTCTTAAGAGAGCTCCTATAAACTATCAAATAAATATGTTTAAATTGTGATGTAGAATAATCATTAGTATCCTTTTGTTAAAATAATGTATGCATCACCTTGGATTTGGTGAAGCTATCCCAAAGTCTATAAATCAATAAGGCACAGCAACCACTATGAAAAACAAGCAAAAGGGCAGGACAGACACACTTTCAGAACAGTAACAAGGATGTGACAAGAAACCTAAACTCTGGAGGTGGGGGTAGGGGTTAGAATAGGACAAGACAAACACAGGGCTGGAGAGATAGCCTAGTGGTTAAGAGCACCGACTGCTCTTACAGAAGACCCGGGTTCGATCCCCAGCACCCACATGGCAGCTGAGAACCGTCTGTAACTCCAATTCCAGGAGAACTCCAGTTCCAGGGGAATCCAACACCCTCTTCTGACCTCCGTGGCATTGCACGACACGTGTGCACAGACCTACATGCAGACAATACATTCATACACACACAAAAATAAATAAAAAATTAAAAAAAAAAAGACAAACACAAAAAGCATTACCAGGCTCTTGCTCTTATACCTTTTTTTCCTCTTTGTGATGTCAGGGATTTAAACTAGAGCCTTGTGCAGGACATAAGAACACTCAACCACTAATCTGTATCCAGCAGCCCCCTCCCTTTTTTTTTGGTCTTTTTGAAACAGGGTCTCCCTTTAGTCTCAGCTGGCTTGGAACTAGCTATGTGGACCAGGCTGGTCTTGAACTCACAGAGATCCACCTGCCTCTGCTTCCCAAGTGCTAGGATTAAAGGCGTGCGCCACTACGCGCGGCTCCAGCAGCCCTTACTGTATACTTTTTTGGGGGGGGTCTTTTTGAGACAGGGTATCCCTGTAGTTCCAGCTGTCCTCGATCTCACTATGCAGACCAGGGTGACCTTGAATTCACAGAAATTCACCTGCTCTACCTTCCAAGTGCTGGGACTAAAGGTGTGTACTACCACACCCAACCTCTTAATATGTACCATTTGACTGACAAAATATTGGAAAACTGGATTTTGCAAGGCTAAATGGGATGAAGAATTATAGGACGGGCACAGCACTGAGAAGCAGTGGGCCAACTAAGTATTCCCCACCTACCCAACTCCTAGCCCATGGGCTCAGGCATTCTCTTAAAGACCAAGGATGTTGCCGGGTGTGGTGGTGCACACCTTTAATCCTAGCACTTGAGAGGCAGAGGCAGGCGGATCTCTGTGAGTTCAAGGCCAGCCTGGTCTACAGAGTGAGCTCCAGGACAGCTGGGATTAAAGGGAGACCCTGTCTCAAAAATAACGGAAAAAAAAAAAAAAGACCTAGGATGTTCTGGGCCTGGACATGATGGGGTGGTAGTACTGAAGAAGGCTCAGTAAGAAGTGAGATGCGGGTCTGGAGAGATGGCCTAGCGGTTAGGAGTGTCGATGCTCTTGCAGAGGACCCGGGTTCGAAACCCAGCACCCACATGGCGGCCGAGAGCCATCTGAAACTCCAATTCCAGGAGAACTCCAGCTCCAGGGGAATCCAACACCCTCTTCCGACCTCCGCGGCATTGCATGACACAGGTGCACAAACTTGCATGTAGACAGTACATTCATACACATACAGAAATAAATAGAATAAAAATATTTTTTTTAAAAAAAGAAATGAGATGCACAGCAAGCAGCATGCTAGACATACATCTATCCACAAAGATGAAACAGAACACACAGCTGTATGCTAGAACAGCTTTCTTTGGGGGGGAGAGGGAGGAAGGGAAAGTTGGCAGAGATGAGAGAAGACTAATGATAGGACAAAAGGAAAGAAGGTATTCAGTATGTCACTGACATTCTAGCTCTAGAACAGTTTTCCTTAGATTCCTCAAGCTAACCTTTTTTGGGGGTAGAGGGAGGCTCAGCTATTTCAAGTGTGGGTTCTAATAGCTTAGAAAACAGAGGTTTTACTAGCTCTAAGAAGTCAATCTACCTAATAAGGTGACATGTGCAAAGCCTAGAATTAGCCTGGCACACTCACAAATTTAAGGCCCCTGCCTAGGTCCTAAGTCCCAAGCAGTCAGCCTCCACATCCCTAGTATGTGAAAAAATGGCATAGATGCTGACTGATGATGCAGGGGATGGAGGGATCCCAAAGTGTAGCCTCACCTAGTCCAGCCACACTGCTGTGATTCTCCAACATCACCTCCCTGTAGAGGGCCCTCTGACCAGAGTCCAGACACTGCCACTCCTCCCGAGAGAAGTGCACAGCCACGTCGCCAAATGTCACCGTCTCCTGAAAGGATACACACCAGCACCCCAGGTATCCCTGGGAGCCCAGTAGCACTCTATGCTAAAACACTGTATATCTCAGGAGGTGAAACATGGAATTGGACAAAAGTCACAGGGATCCTTTTGGCTCTTAAATCTTAGGAAAGGCCCTCTATGAGTAGAGAAGGGACCCAGTCCGTGGTGACTTTACAACCCTCCCCACTCTGGAGGCACAGCTAGCTGGTCAGGGCAAAGGTTTATTCACTATCTCAGGTAATGAGCCTGGCAAGGGCTGCACTAAGGGCCAAAACTCAGTCTGGTCCCAAGCCCAGTGAAAAGGGTAGATTCCCAAAGAAGTGGAGGCTTCACAGGACAAGTGAGGGAACAGGGGCAGCTGGGATTCCTACCATGCTTGTCCGGTGAGATCTACTTGTCTTGGCTCAGACATCTGTAGGAAATCACAAAAAGATCAAAGGTCAGTGTGAGGGCTGGTCCCCAATTTCCCAGATGAGCAAAAGGACATTGCATCCCCTGCTTCTTTACTACCAATCCCAGACATTCCATAGCTAAGAAACAGGGTAGGGCACACAGCCCTGACACTTAATTGAAGGCTTGAGGTGGGAGGAAAGGGGTGTTCATGGGGGTGGGGAGGTTAAATCATTCCACAGTCCCATCAAGAATGGCTGTTGGGGCTGGAAAGATGGTTCAGTGGTTAAGAGCACTAACTGCTCTTGCAGAGAACCGGGGTTCGACTCCCAGCACCCACATGGCGGCTGAAAACCATCTTTAATTCCAGTTCCAGGGGAATGCGACTCCTTCTTCTGACCTCCGCAGCACTGCACAACCAGAGTGCACCAACCTACATGCAGACAGTACACTCATACACATTAAAAAAAAAAAAATGGCTGTCACCAGGTGTGGTGGCCCACGCCTTTAAGTTTTAAACTCGAGAGGCAGAGGAAGGTAGATCTCTGTGAGTTCAAGGCCAGCCTGGTCTACATTGCAAGCTCCAGGCCAGCTGGGACTAAAGGTCTCAAAAGACCAAAAAAAAAGAGAGAGAGAGAGAGACCCTGCAATCATGGGGTATCTAGTGGAAGAAAGAGACAAATAACCACCTACAAACTCACAACCCTGATAGTGCTTAAGTACAGGGAGTATGGAAAGTGTTTAAATGACAAACTCTGTTTAGGCTTAAAGGATCTTCCCTCAGGGGCCTAGGCCAAGGTGACAGTGGTGGGGAAAGCACTCAAAGAAGCAGAACACCAAGTACAAAGGACTTAAAGGAGCAGAGAGCCAGTGTGGCCCACAGGTAGCAAAAGAAGAGTGACTGGAGCCAGAAGAAAGAACTTCAGCAAACAGAATCCTTGTTCTCAAGGGTGCAAATTCTGAAACAGCTGGCCTAAGTCACAAGGATAGCACCAACACTGAAGAAGTGATTGTACACCAGCTGAAACTCAGGCCCCTCCCCCAGGCATCCCTCAAGGAGGAGGTTGGCTTCCTAAGCAGATTTTGCTCAGGAGCCCCAGGCTATTTAGTTGAGGTAGGCTGATCCAAGTAACAGGGACCAAGAGAAGAGGGTTCCCCTCCCAGACCCTAGCATTCGGACTGCAGAACTACAGCTGCCAGTGGGAGTTGCGTGGTCCTAGGCCCTAAGCAGCACTCTCTGAGTTTACTAGACAACCTACCCCACCCAAAAGAGAGCACTTCCGGCCACTGTCACCAATTCTAGGCCTTCCAGGTGCAGAAACTGGGAACAACCAACCTAGGTGGTAATTGCGCAGGAAGAACTAGGAAGGATGGGGACAGGCCAGAGACCACTGATAGAAGCCTCACTCAGACCCAACCCCGGAGCCTGCGGAGGGCCTAGGGGTAGCTGTGGAGCTCCACTGTTCGACTCCCGCCTCCCGCCGACGCTCAGCACTGCGGCTGCCAGCCAACAAGCGCTCACAGCAGCCCCACGCAGCCAGAGCCTTCCATACTCTCACAGGGCGGGGTCGGCCCCTCATCCTGATAACAAGGGCCGCCACTGCCCAATTCACCCTTTCCGAGCCCCTCTGGTACCCGCCAACCTGCGAACCACCGGAAACAACTCCGGACGTCCATCCTTTCGCGCCCAGCCCCGCAAACTTCCGCCGGTCGGATCTGCTACAAAGCCGGGTGTTCTTGGTGGTGCTGCAGCCCCTCCTCCGAGGCCACAGGAATGAAGCTGGAGCCAGAGATAGCAAGGGTGAGGCTAGAGTCCGGGGATAAAGCCTGGAAAGTGGTGCCGGGATCCCGGGTGAGAGGCGGAAAGCTGTACCCCGAGACTTAACGGGATCTTGAGCTAGGCGTACACCCGGTGGGGGCCGGGGCGGAGCCCGAGTGAGGGGCGGGGCCTGAGCGGCGAGGGCGGGGTCATTCTGGGGCAACTCCACACAAAACTGTCCTCTTATTTCTACATGCATACTGTGGCACATATGCTCTATCGTTCATGTATACAACCACATACTAATAAATAAAATTTAAAAGACAAAAACTTAAGATTAACTTTGGTTACAAGGTTAGGTAAGATTCCCATATTTTGTTTTTTTTGTTGTTGTTTATTTGTTTGTTTCTGGTTTTTTTTTTTTTGAGACAGGGTCTCCCTGTAGCCCCAGCTGTCCTGGAACTCACTATGTAGACCAGGTTGGTCTTGAACTCAGAGATCTTCTTGCCCCTGCCTTCCAAGTGCTGGGATTAAAGTCATGCATCACCAAGCCCAGCAATAATTCCCATTTGTAACAGAAGGCATTTCCAGAAGTCATTCCCACAACTCACTATTTTCCTTTCATGTAAGGATATGGCTAAAACTGACAATGAAGTTTCATTCTCTCTGTGAGTTCAAGGCCAGCCTGGTTTACATAGTGAGCTCCAGTCCAGCTGGGACTAAAGGGAGACCCTATCTCAAAAAGACAAAAAAAAAAAAAAAATAGCATTACAAGGAGCCCATAGCCTCTGCCATGATCTGAGCATTCCAAATGAGCTGATACTAAAGAGACTAAGGAGAACCTACCTGGAACAGCCGGGAGGATGAATCAATGACATGATTTATACACAGTTGATCTTACAGAAGGACTCAGAAGAGAGCTGATGACCAAACCCTTCATTTCTGCCTGTCTCCTCAAGGAAGGAGATAAATTGGTAAGGAAATACATCCAGTGACTCTTTAAATCTCTGAAAGACAGACTTAACCACCATTCAGAATAGAATTCTGTAGTTGGATTGAGATTATAGCAATAAGCAAGTAGAGATGTATAGCCAAGAAGCAGAGTAGGGTCAGTAGATGAAAAGTAGCTAAGAGGTCATCAGGTTAAGGGGGACTTCTGGCTAAAGTGACCCAATAAGTATTTTCCTGAAACTCACTATGTAAACCATGCTTGGCATAGAACCCATTGAGATCCATCTGCCTCTACCCTACAAGTTCTGGTATTAAAGTTCTGTGCCATCACACCCAGAAATGGTAATCTTCTGAAAAGGGCATGATGTATGCACTTTTTTTTTGAGACAGGGTCTCCCTATAGCCCCAGCTGGCCTGGAACTCACTCTGTAGACCAGGCTGGTCTTGAACTCACAGAGATGTCTGCTTCTGCCTCCCAAGTGCTGGGACCAAAGGCATGTGCCACCACGCCCAGCTTAAAGACAGTTCTTAGCTGCCATGTGGGTGCTGGGAATCGAACCTGGGTCCTCTTCAAGAGCAGTCGGCACTCTTAACCATTAAGCCATCTCTCCAACCCCTGAAGGTCTTACTCACTCGAATAATCTATCTTCAACAATGACAATATAGAGTGAGACAAGGAGGAAGTCTGTATAGCCCAGTGGAGACATTAGCTCCCAAATCCATATATGTGTGCATATATATGGCATAAGAAAATAATACAGGCAATAAAGCAATATTCAGACCAGAGAAGGAAAAATATATGCCATTGATGAGAAAGATCTCACCCAGCTCCCACTATAGCACATTGTCCCACTACCTCTCCCAAGGCCTTTTCCATTATCAAAAATCCTTTGGGGCTCCTGAATCACCAAGATAAAGGCTTTCAGTGTAAGCTCTGAAGTAAACCTGGTTTTTTCCCTACCAGCTCTCCTATGCTAAACATTGTTCTTCAGCTGTATGGGAGCCGGAACCTTTAATTTCCAGTAACAAGGAGAAACTAGAGAAGGGGATTGAGAGGTTGGCAAAAAGCAGTGGAAGAATGGCATAATGATAAGGAAATGAGTGTTTCAAGAGGATGGAGCCCATTGTGTCAATACTGCTGAGAAGGTGTGAGGGGAAAGGAAAAACCTCAGGAAAACAATATAGAGGGAGCTTTTTTAAAATTTTTTATTTATTCTTGTACGTGTATGAATGTACTGTCTGCATGTAGGTCTGTGCATCCGTGTGGTGCAATGCCATGGAGGTCAGAAGAGGGTCTCAGATTCCCCTGGAACTTGAGAGCCGTCTTTGACTATAGAGGGAGCTTTTTAAGCAGCTATGGGCTATTAGGAAGAAGGACTTGTGTGTTTGTCAGGTCTCTCTGGGATTTGGATGCTGGTTACCTCCTGACTGAAGACTTCTAGAACCATCAGAAGCCAGAGACACAGGAATCTGGTTTCGTAGACATTTGACTATATATGTATGTTCTTTTCTTTCTTTCTTTAAAAAAATTTTTTTTAATTTTTTATTTATTTCTGTATGTGTAGGAATGTACTGTCTGCATGCAGGTTTGTGCACCCGTGTCATGCAATGCCTCGGAGGTCAGAAGAGGGCATCAGATTCCCCTGGAACTGGAGTTCTCCTGGAATTGGAGTTTCAGACAGTTCTCAGCCGCCATGTGGGTGCTGGGGATCGAACCCGGGTCCTCTGTAAGAGCGGTTGGCACTCTTAACTGCTAGGCCATCTCTCCAGCCCCATCTTTTTTTTTAATTTTTATTTTTATGTGTATGAATGTACTGTCTGCATGTAGGTTTGTGTGTCTGTGTCGTGCAATGCCACAGAGGTCAGAAGAGGGTGTCAAATTCCAATGGAACTGGAGTTAAAGACGGTTCTAAGCCACCATGTGGGTGCTGGGGATGGAACCTAGGTCCTCTGCAAGAGCAGTCAGCACCCTTAACTGCTAGGCCATCTCTCCAGCCCCATCTTTTCTTTCTTTTTGAGATAGGGTCTGCCTATAGCCCCAGCTGGCCGGGAACTTACTATGTAGAACAGACTGGTCTTGAACTCGCAGAGATCCGCCTACCTAAGCCTCCTGAGTGCTAGGATTAAAGGCGTGTGCTGCTGGGCATGGTGGTGCATGCCTTTAATCCTAGCGAGAGGCAGAAGCAGGGGATCTTTGTGAGTTCAAGGCCAGCCTGGTCTACAGAGTTCCAGGACAGCTGAGGCTACAGGGAGACCCTGTCTCGAAAAGACCAAAAAAATAAAATAGAATAAAGGCGTGTGCCACAATGCCTGGCCACACATTCTTTTCTTTATCTTCTATTATAAATAGCCTGTTATGCAGCCCCTGTTCCTTCTTAACATTAAATAGACTTTCTTACAAAAAGAATTGTTAGTTATGGAAGCAGATAACTTCAGGGGTAGACTCATGTATTAATGTGTCTTTAAAGTATCCTTTTATTTTCAGAGAAAACTTTTTGGTGCAAGTTGAGCATACCCCAGAGGCATTCCATCTATCACATTAATTTTTTAAACATGTGCTCCATGACCTTAAACTGAGCATGCTCAGGAAGTGTACTGAACATACTTAGAAGAGAGACAACCCCTTTATGAATATATATAGGCTCCCTGGATAAAATCCTCATGCTTCCTTTGTTTGAGGAGAGCTTTAGAAATAACTCCCATGCTTCTGTTGCCTGCTAAAAATAATCATTTTCTCTATGCTTTGGCTTTGATGTTTTGGTTGTGCTCGTTTTTGGCTTTGTTTTCATTAAGATGGGCACATATTGCATTTGGTCATAGAATTTAGTATTATATATTACCAACTTCCCTGAATCCTGCAGAACACTGATTCAGAGCAATCTGAACCTCTGTCTCCTGATATAGTTCCTAAGAGCCTAACTAAAGTTTATTTACTTTTATAGTTTTGGCGTTTGAATTGATTGGCAAAATTAAGTAAGAGGGCCTGGAATCTCAAGTCCACTGCTTGCTGTTTCACCAAAAAACACAGAAAAGATAATTGGTAATACAAAATAAATTTATTTCAAATTTTGGTCAAAATTAGGAAAAGGAAAAAAAAAATCTGTTTTTCTCCCATATTGACTATAGCAGTGCTGTAATTCATAGAACATACTAAGGAAAAGCCAGGAAATATGCATATTTATTTGAAATTATCAAAATATTTTCCTGGGTGACCATTACTCTTCTAGAAGTTCAGGATATTATCACCCAAGCATGAGATTTCCTGGAGAAATTTTAACTTTTAGGGTTTATGTAACGCTCTTTTTTTTTTTTTTTTTTTTTTTTTTTTTTTT
>VZQC01010091.1:931776-959556 GCA_009823505.1 Rhizomys pruinosus
CGCCCTCTTCTGACCTCCGCGGCATTGCACGACACGGGTGCACAGACCTACATGCAGACAGTACACTCATACACAAAAATAAATAAAAATTAAAAAAAATATATAATTGTTTCTTAAGTATTTTCTCAACTTTAGAGATACTCTAAGACATTTCATAGTAGGGTTTATTTGTTGCTATATTCATTTTTTTTTAATTATTTTTTTTATTATCTTTGTATGTGTATGTCTGCATGTAGGTTTGTGCACCCATGTCATGCAATGCCGTGGAGGTCAGAAGAGGGTCTCGGATTCCCCTGGAACTGGAGTTAAAGACGGTTCTCAGCCATGTGGGTGCTGGGGATCGAACCCGGGTCCCCGGCAAGAGCAGTCAGTGCTCTTAACCGCTAGGCCATCTCTCCAGCCCCGACTTTGTTTACTTTTAATTTGGTTTGATTCAGCTTTTCTTTCTGTGTCGGGAACTTCTCAGTCTCAAAAAAAAAAAAAAGTATGACACAGGGCAGGTAACAACCATCCATAACTCCAATTCTAGGGGAGCCAACACCCTCTTCTATCCTCCATGGGTACACCAGGACACAGGTATAACATTCATACATACACCTAAAATAAAAATAAATAAAATATATTTAAGTAGTGAAAGGAATTGAAGTTGAAGGGGGAAAGAGTTGGAGAAAAGGGAAAGACCTTATCCACCCCAAACCACTGGGTTCCAGGAATGTAGCAGGGCTTTTGGAAAAAACAGAAGTTTTAATAGGTATGTGAGGGGGTACTTGAAATATTTGAATTCCTTCTCCTATTCTAAAGTTTGACAGAACTGATATTTATATGTTTCTTTCTTTCTTTTTTTTTTTTTTGTCTTTTCGTGACAGGGTCTCTGTGTAGCCCCAGCTGTCCTGGAACTCACTCTGTAGACCAAGCTGGCTCTGCCTCCCAAGTGCTAGGATTAAAGGCGTGCGCCACCACGCCCAGCGAAAACATTTTTTATTTCTTTTATGTGTATGAGTGTTATGCCTACATGTCAGCAGTGCACTCATGTCTTGTAAAGCTAGTGGAGGCCAGAAGAGGGCATCAGATTCCCCCTGGAACTGGAGTTAGAGGCAGTTGTTATCTCCCAGGTGGTGGCTGAGATTTGGAGCTGGGTCTTCTGCAAGAGGAGCCAGTGCTTTTAACTGCTGAGCCATCTCTCCAGCCCCTCTTTGCTTCTTGAGACAGGCTCTCACTGTACAGTCAGGCTGACTTCAAACTTGTGAGCGTCCTGGCTAAGCCTTTAGGCATGCTAGGCAAGTGTTCTACTACAGAGCTAAGTTCTCAGCCTGAAAGACTTGTTTGCTTGTTTGTTTGTTTGGTTGGTTGGTTGGTTTTGTTGTATTGTTGTTTGACACAGGGTCTCCTTATAGCTTGCCTCCATCACACAGAGATCCACCCTGCAAATCTTGTCTTGTTAGAGTATTGATCTGCTTATTTCCTTAGTAGTACTAGGCAACAGTTTTACATCTCAAAGATTTAGAACATAATTTTTCTTTTGAGACAGAGTTTTACAATGGAGCCCTAGCCTGGAACTAGCCGTGTTGACTAGGCTGGCCTGGAACTCTGAGGTCCGGCTGCCTTTGCCTCTAAATGCTAGGAGTGAAGGTGTGCTCTACCACACTGTAAACTTTCCTTATTTTGAGAGTTACTCAGCAGAGAGAGAGATGCTTTTACAAATGGAAATTTATTTTGCAATGAGATTTTAAATGCCCAACAAAACAACAAAATTTAATATTTTATTTTATGTGTATGAGTATATTGCCTGCATGTATAGAAGTGCACCTGTGTTGTACAGTGCCCATGGAGGCCAGAAGAGAATATTAGAACTCCTGGAACTGGAGTTATAGAAGGTTTTTATCTGCTGTGTGGGTGCTGGAAATCAAACCCAGTCCTCTGCAAGAGCAGCCAGTGCTCTTTACTGCTGAACTATCTCTCCAGACAACCAAAACATCATAAAATTTATATTTTGGAAATCCTCCTAATCTAATTTGTTTTATAATCAGATGTCGCCTATTATTATTATTATTATTATTATTTATTTATTTTGGTATTTTTGAGTCAGGGTCTCCCTTTTAGTCCCAGCTGGCCTGGAGCTCACTTTGTAGACCTTGAACACACAGAGATCCACCTGCCTCTGCCTCCCAAATTCTAGGATTAAAGGCATGTGCCTCCATGCCCGGCCAGATGTTGCCCTTTAAATGAATAAAGCAGAGGGCACTTTGTACACCCACCCAAGCTGAGAAAGCCTTTTTTCCTTTGAATGTGGGATCTCACTATGTAACCCTGGCTGGCCTAGAACTCATGACAATCCTCTTGCCTCTGCCCCTTGAATGCTAGGATTACAGGCCTGAGCCACCACACCCAGCTTGAAGAAAGCCTTTCTTTCTTTCTTTCTTTCTTTCTTTCTTTCTTTCTTTCTTTCTTTCTTTTTTAAATAAAATATTTTTATTGGTGTTTTGTGTGTTTCATGCATCATTTCTCAGTCCAATTTAGACACACTCCCTTTTCCATGCCCCCCACCCCACCCCAGTTCATGCATTCTGCCATACATGTCTTGCATCTTTTTCTCAGTCTTTTTGAAGTTTTTATCTGCAGAAGTTTATTGTTTGGGCAGAAGTTAACTGTTTCAGTCAGTTCTTTGATCCAGTTTTATTTTATTTTATTTTATTTATTTCTATATGTGTATGAATGTACTGTCTGCATGCAGGTTTGTGCACCCATGTCGTGCAATGCCGCGGAGGTCAGAAGACGGTGTCGGATTCCCCTGGAACTGGAGTTCTCCTGCAATTGGAGTATCGGACGGTTCTCAGCCGCCATGTGGGTGCTGGGGATCGAACCCGGGTCCTCTGTAAGAGTGGTCGGCGCTCTTAACCGCTAGGCCATCTCTCCAGCCCCTGATCCAGTCTTTTTTGTCATTGCTGTTCTCTCCCATTTGTATTACTCCAAAGTATACCTATATATAGGTCACATATATACCAAAATTATGACCTTTGAAAATAAAGTATAAAAAAAAAAGAAAATAAGCTGTATGCTAATTCCAAAATATGTTTAGGAGTTCACATTTTTCCCTTTAATTTTATATTACTCTAATATATGAATACATACCCTCTATACATATACCACAATTACAAACTCTGAAAATAAGTGGTCAGTTAATTCTAGAGCCTGTTAAGGAATTTACATTATAATAGCATAGTTGCCTTCAGATAAAAAGAAATAGAACTCTTCTCAGCTTGCCTTTCAACTAGGGATTTGGTGCTACCATCCACAAATGAGGGATACCATTCATTGATTCTTTTTCTGGGACTGTGTTATTTCACTTAGCATAATGGCTTCAAGTTCCATCCATTTACCTGCAAAGTTCATGATGTCATCTTTCTTTACCACTGTATAGAATTCCGTTGTGTAGATGTACCACATTTTCTCTAGCCACTCATCAGTTGAGGGACACTTGGGTTGCTTCCAGCTCTTTACTGTTGTGAAGAGAGCTGCAGTAAACATAGATATGCATGTATCTCTGCCATAGGATGAGTCTTGTGGGTATATACCCAGGAGTGGTGTGACTGGGTCAGGTGATAGGCTCATTTTCAGTTTCTTAAGAGTTCTCCACACTGCTTTCCAAAGGGGTTGCATGAGTTTGCATTCCCACCAGCAGTGGATGAGTGTTCCCCTTTCCCTACAACCTCTCCAGCATTTATTTTTATTTTTATTTTTTTTTTTGAGTGTGCTTTTGAGACAGGGTCTCCCTATAGCCCCAGCTGTCCTGGAACTCACTCTGTAGACCAGGCTGGCCTTGAACTCACAAAGATCTGCCTGCCTCTGCCTCCCAAGTGCTAGGATTAAAGGCGTGCGCCACCACGCCTGGCTCTCTCCAGCATTTATTATCCTTTGTTTTCTGGATAATAGCTACTCTTACTGGAGTAAGATGAAATCTTAAGGTGGTTTTAATTTGCATTTCCTTAATTATTAGCAATGTTGAACACTTTTAAAGATGTTTCTCAGCCATCTTTTTTTTTTTTTTTTTTTTTTGGTCTTTTCAAGACAGGGTCTCCCTGTAGCCCCAGATGTCCTGGAATTCACTCCTTAGACCAGGCTGGCCTTGAACTCACAAACATCTGCCTGCCTCTGCCTCCCAAGTGCTAGGATTAAAGGCTGCACCACCACGCCCAACTAAAGCCATCTTTACTTCTTCATTTGTAAAGTCTCTGTTCAGCTCTTTACTCCATCTTTTGAGTGGGTCATTTGTTTTCTTCCTCCTTTGTTTTTTGGGTAGTTTATATACTTTGGATGTTAATGCTATGTCAGATGTATCACTGGTGAAGGTTTCCTCCCACTCTGTGGGTTTTCTCTTCATTTCTTTGATTGGTTCTTTTGCTGTACAGAAGCTCTTGAGTTTAATAAGGTCCCATTTGTCAATTGTTGACCTTATTGTTTGCACAGCTCCCATCTGGTTTAAAAAGTCTTTTTCTACGCCATGTCTTAGATTACTGTCAACGTTTTCTTCTATCATTCATTCACGTTGAGATCTTTGGTCCATTTGGAGTTAATTTTTGTACATGGGGAGAGGTAGGGTCTTAGTTTTATTCCTCTACAAGTGGGGATCCAGTTATGCCAACACCATTTGCTGAAGATGCTGTCTCTCCTCCATTGAGTCTTCTTGGCCCCTTTGTCGAATATGAGGTGGCTGAAATTGGATGTGCTCAGGTTTGGATCCTCAATTTTGTTCCATTGATCTACAGGCCTATTTTTGTGCCAACACCAGGCTGTTTTTATGACTCTAGCCCTGTAATATAGTTTGAAGTCTGGGATGGCTGTACTGCTCTTTTTGCTCAGGGTTGTTTTGGCTATTCAGGGTCTTTTGTTTCTCCATATGAACATTAGGATGGTTTTTTTCCCTAGGTCTGTGAAGAAGCTCATGGGGATTCTAATTGGGATTGCATTGAATCTGTATATTACCTTGGAAAGGATGGTCATTTTTACTATATTGATTCTTCCAATTCATGAGCATGGGAGGTTTTTCCATCTTCTAGTATCTTCCTTAATCTCCTTCTTGAAGGGTTTAAATTTTTCTTTGTAGAGATTTTTGGTGTCTTTGGTCAGGTTTGTTCCTAGATAATTTATTTTTTTGGAGGCTATTGTGAATGGGAAAGTCTTCTTGTATTCCTTCTCCAATTACTTGTTATTGGCATAAAGAAAGGCTACCAATTTTTCTTTTTTTGATGTTTCTTGGTTGATTTTGTTCTCTGAGTTTATTTTTTTCTTTTTTTTATTATATATATATTTTTGTACAAGATTATGTTACTAATCAGATCTAGACCCGTGTCCCCCACTCTACCCCCCCACCAGGGCTCATGCATTCTGCCAAACATGCTTTTCATCTCTTTCTCAGTCTTTCTCAAAATTCTCGATGTGGAAGTTGACTGTTTTGAGCAGAAGTTCACCATTTCAGTCAGTTCTTTGATGCAGTCCTTTCTGTTGTTGTTGTTGTTGTTGTTTCCAATATGCATCACTCCCAACTACTTGGACAAAAGCTCAAGGGGCTGTGCACAAGAAATCCTTACAACTAGGTAATTGGCACTAGCATCCACAGATGAGGGATACCATTCGTCGTTTGTTTTTCTGGGACTGTGTTACTTCACTCAGCATGATGTCCTCTAGCTCCAGCCATTTTCCTGCAAAGCTCATGATGTCGTCTTTCTTTACTGCTGCATAGAACTCCATTGTGTAGATGTACCACATTTTCTCTATCCACTCGTCAGTTGAGGGGCATTTAGGTTGGTTCCAGCTCCTTGCTATTGTGAAGAGAGCTGAAATAAACATGGCCGTGCATGTATCTCTGTGGTGGCGTAAGTCTTGAGGGTACATGCCCAGGAGTGGTATGGCTGGGTCGGGTGGCAAGTTCATTCCAAGTCTTCCAAGGGTTCTCCACACTGCTTTCCATAGTGGCTGTACGAGTTTACATTCCCACCAGCAGTGGATGAGTGTTCCCCTTTCCCCACAACCTCTCCAGCACTTGGTATCATTTGTTTTCTTGATCCTAGCCAGTCTTATTGGAGTAAGATGATATCTTAAAGTGGTTTTCATTTGCATTTCCTTAATGATTAGTGATGTTGAACAGTTCTTGAGGTGTTTCTCAGACATCTCTAATTCCTCACTTGTGAAGTCTCTGTTCAGTTCTTTGCTCCATCTATTGAGTGGGTCATTTGTTTTCTTTTTTCTTTGTTTTTTGAGTAGTTTATATATTCTGGAAATCAATGCTTTGTCAGATGTATCTGCAGTGAAGGTTTCCTCCCACTCTGTGGGATTTCTCTTCACTTCCTTGATTGTTTCTTTTGATGTACAGAAGCTTTTGAGTTTGATGAGGTCAAATTTGTCAATTGTCGACCTTAATTCTTGCACAGCTGCTGTCTGATTTAGGAAGTCTTTTCCTATGCCTATGTCTTGTAGTCTGCTGCCAACTTTTTCTTCTATCACCTTCAGATTTTGGGGTTTCACATTGAGGTCTTTTTTTTTCTGTATGTGTATGAATGTACTGTCTGCATGCAAGTCTGTGCACCCGTGTCGTGCAGTGCCACGGAGGTCAGAAGAGGGTCTCAGATTCCCCTGGAACTGGAGTTCTCCTGGAATTGGAGTTTCAGATGGTTCTCGGCCGCCATGTGGGTGCTGGGGATCGAACCCGGGTCCTCTGTAAGAGCCATCAGCGCTCTTAACCACTAGGCAATCTCTCCAGCCCCACATTGAGGTCTTTAATCCATCTGGAGTTGACTGTGCTTCAGGTGGTCTTGGGAGATCCCTGATCTCCCCAATTTTTCTAAGTTAATTTTGTATCCCACCTCTTTACTGAAGCTGTTGATGGTGTCTAGAAGTTTTCCGATGGAGTTTTTGGCATCCTTTAGGTAAACTATCATGTCATCTGCAAAAAGGGATAGTTTGACTTCCTCTTTTCCAATTAGTACTCCTCTGATTTCCTTTTCTTGTCTTATTGCCTTCACGGGCATTTCAAGCACTATATTGAAGAGGAGTGGGGATAAGGGGCAGCCTTGCTGGGTTCCTGACTTTAAGGGGAATGCTTCTAGTTTTTCCTCATTTAGGATAATGCTGGCTGTGGGTTTATTGTATATGGCTTTAATTGTGTTGTGAAATGTCCAATTCCCTCCAGGACTTTAAACATGAAGGCATGCTGAATTTTGTTGAAGGCCTTTTCCGCATCAATTGAGATGATGACTGTGTGGTTTTTGTCTTTCAGTCCATTTATGTGCTTTATGACATTTATTGATTTACATACGTTGAACCATCCCTGCATCTCTGGTATGAATCCAGCTTGGTCATGGTGGATGATCTTTTTGGTATGTGCCTGTATGTGGTTTGTAAGTATTTTGTTGAGAATTTCTGCATCTATGTTCATTAATGAAATGGGTCTATAATTTTCTTTTTTGGTTGTATCTTTGCCTGGTTTTGGTATTAGAGTGATGTTGGCTTCATAGAAGAAATTCGGGAGATTTCCTTCTGTTTCTGTCCTCTTGAATAATTTAAGTAGTAGTGGCTGTAGGTCTTCTTTAAATGTCTTCATAGAATTCTACTGTGAATCCATCTGGTCCTGGGCTTTTTTTAGTTGGGAGATTTTTTATTACAGTTTCAATTTCCTCCTTTATTATGAGTCTGTTTAAGCTGTTGATCTCTTCTGGATTAAGTCTTGGTGGATTCCATGATGTCAGGTATTCATCCATTTCTCTTAGGTTTTCAAATTTAGTAGAGTATAAGTTTTTGAAGTATTCCCATAAGATTGTCTGAATCTTTTCAGTATCTGTTGTGATGTTTCCCTTTTCATCTCTAATTTGGTTGATTTGGAGTTGCTCTTTCCTTCTTTTAATCAACTGGGCTAGAGATTGATCTATCTTGTTTATCCTTTCAAAGAACCAGCTCTTGAATTCGTTGATTTTTTTGTATTGTTCTCTTTGTTTCTGCTTCATTGATTTCTGCTCTGACTTTTGTTATTTCTTCCTGTCTGCTGGGTTTAGGATTCATTTGTTGCTGCCTCACAAGTGTTTTTAGTTGCAATGTTAGGTCATTTATTTGTGCTCTTTCTGTTTTGTTTTGTTTTTTTTTTAATTTTATTTATTTTTGTATGTGTATGAGTGTACTGTCTGCATGTAGGTCTGTGCACCCGTGTCGTGCAATGCTGCAGAGGTCAGAAGAGGGTGTTGGATTCCCCTGGAACTAGAGTTCTCCTGGAATTGGAGTCACAGACGGTTCTCGGCTGCCATGTGGGTGCTGGGGATCGAACCTGGGTCCTCTGCAAGAGTGGTCGGTGCTCTTAACCGCTAGGCCATCTCTCCAGCCTCTTTCTGTTTTTTAAATGTAGGCACTTAGGGCTATGAATTTCCCCCTCTCAGGTCAGGACTGCTTTTAAGGTGTCCCATAGGTTTTGCTTGTGTTGTATCATCCCTTTCATTTAGTGTCAGGAATGCTTTTATTTCTTTATTTCTCCTTTGATCCATTCGTTAGTCAGTAGTGTGTTGTTTAGTCTCCATGTGTTCTTATAACTAGTAGGGCTCTTTTTGGTGTTGATATTAAGCTTTATTGCACTGTGATCTGATAAGATGCATGAAATTATTTCATTTTTTTGTATTTGCTGAGGTTTGTTCTGTGTCCCAGTATATGGTCGATTTTGGAGAATGTTCCATGGAGTGCTGAGTAGAAAGTATATTCTTTGGTGTTTGGGTGCAATATTTGGTAGATGTCTGTTAGGCCCATTTGGTGTATTGTATTGTTCAGTTCAGATGTCTCTCTGTTTATTCTTTATCCAGTTGACCTGTCCAATGGGCTAAGTTGGGTATTGAAATCTCCCACTATTAGTGTGCTAGGATTGATCTGTGTCTTGAAGTCCTTCAGGATCGTGTTTATGAATTTTGGTGCTCCAGTGTTTGGTGCATATATATTTATGATTGTGAGATCTTCATGGTTGATTGATCCTTTGATAAGGATGTAGTGACCCTCTTCATCTCTTCTGATTATTTTTACTTTGAAATCTATTTTGTCTGATATTAAAATAGCAACTCCTGCTTGCTTTTTGGTGCCATTTGCTTGAAATATTTTTTCTATCCTTTCACCTTAAGATGATGTCTGTCGTTGAAGGTGAGGTGTGTTTCTTGTAGACTGCAGAAAGATGGATTCAGTTTCTTTGGGGGGAGGGGGGAATTCAGTTTGTTAATCCATTCTCCCAGTCTGTGTCTCTTGATTGGGGAGTTTAGACCATTAATATTTAGGGTTAATATTGAGAGATGTATATTGCTTCACTTCAGTTTATTTTCTGTTTACATTTTTGGTCTGTTTGTATTTCTGTGTTTATACCTTCATTAATTACTCTCTCTTGCNTTTTAATTTTTATTTTTATTTTTATTTTTTTTAATTTTTTTTATTAATTTTATTTATTTCCGTATGTGTATGAATGTACTGTGTGCATGCAGGTCTGTGCACCCGTGTCGTGCAATGCCGCGGAGGTCAGAAGAGGGTCTCGGACTCCCCTGGAACTGGAGCTCTCCTGGAATTGGAGTCACAGACGGCTCTCAGCCGCCATGTGGGTGCTGGGGATCGAACCCAGGTCCTCTGCAAGAGCGGTCGGCGCCCTTAACCACTAGGCCATCTCTCCAGCCCCCATCTTTTAATTTTTTAACAATTATTTATTTATTTATTTATTTATTTATTTATTTATTTCTGTATGTGTATGAATGTACTGTCTGCATGCAAGTTTGTGCACCCGTGTCGTGCAATGCCACGGAGGTCAGAAGAGGGCATCAGATTCCCCTGGAACTGGAGCTCTCCTGGAATTGGAGTTTCAGACGGTTCTTGGCTGCCATGTGGGTGCTCTGTAAGAGCGGTCAGCGCTCTTAACCGCTAGGCCATCTCTCCAGCCCATGACATGTATTCTTTCATCTTGTTTATGTCATGGAATATTTTCCTTTCTCCTTTGATTATAATTGGCATTTTTGTTGGGTTGAGTAATCTGGGTTGGCATCTGTAATCATTTAGTACTGGAAATACTTTGGTCCAAGCTCTTCTGGCTTTCATTACTTGCACTGAAAAGTCAGCTGTAATTCTGATGGGTTTTCCTTTATATGTAATTTGTTTTTTTCTTGTGGCTTTCAGTATTCTGTCTTTGCTTTGAGCATCTAGAGTTTTGATTATGATATGGTGTAGGGAGTTTCTATTTATTTATTTATTTATTTATTTATTTATTTTTTTGGTCTTTTCGAGACAGGGTCTCCCTGTACCCCCAGCTGTCCTGGAACTCACTCTGTAGACCAGGCTGACCTTGAACTTACAAAGATCTGCCTGCCTCTGCCTCCCAGGCATGCGCCACCATGCCCAGCAGAGTTTCTTTTCTGGTCTTGTCTATTTGGTGTTTTGTGTGCTTCTTGTATTTGTATGAGTGTGTCTTTTTTCAGTTTGGGGAAACTTTCTTCTATAATTCTATTGAAGATCTGGTCCATACCATTGTCCTGGGATTCTTCTCCTTCCTCTATACCTATGATGCAGAGGTTTGGTCTTTTCATGGTGTCCCACATTTCCTGATTATTCCATTCCTGTGTTTTTATACATTTTTCATAGTCTTTGCTTGAGCTCTTCAGTTCTTCTAGGGTTGTTATTCTATGTTCTGCTTCATCCATTCTGTTACTGAGGCTTTCTCTTGCCCTTTCCTGTTGACTGAATGAGTGTTTGATTTCCTTTTTCATTTCATCCTGAGATTCCTTTAGTATTTACATTTCCTTTTGGAGTTGACCATTCTCCCCTTTTAATTTTTCAGTTTTCTTTTTCATTTCAGCCTGAAATTTTCTTTTCAGCATTTTCATTTCCTTCTGGAATTGGTCATTCTCTCCCTTTAGGTCCTTGATTTCTTTGAGTATATCTATGATTGTTCTTTTAAGATCCTTGTCCTGGATTACCTCTGGGAGATCTCATTGTTGGAGTCCTCTATAAGACTGCTAGAGTTTGGTGGACATTTCTTATTTGCTTTTCCCATGTTGTTGATTTTTCTTTGTGCTTTTGGCATGTGAGTTTGATATGTTTTGCTTGTAATCTAATATGAAATTCAGGTGTTTCTTCATTGCAATGTAGGCCTGTTCCTTTAGTTTGACGGGGGTGGGGGGTGATTTGGCCCCTGTGTCAGCAACCTGGCTGCTGCCTCAGTGTCCTGAAGACTCAAGCTCCCAGCAACATGGGAGGCAGAGGCAGGTGGATCGCTGTGAGTTCAAGGCCAGCCTGGTCTACATAGTGAGTTCCAGGATAGCTGGAGCTACAGGAAAACCCTGTCTCAAAAAGACAAAAAAAAGGGGGGTGGTATGGTTTAAAAGGAAGAGCACTAGGATATGAGAACTAGGTCCAGAGAGCAGGGGAGGAAACAAGAGAGAAAGGTAAACATGGTAATAGGGCAGATGTATTCCCAAGCCCACCCCTGATACCAGAAGAGTTTCAGGAAGGCACTCACAAGCCCACCATCTCGGGTCCCAATTGGATACCCAACTTTGCAGCATTGATATCTGTCAACCTGCCAAAAGTTCCTTGATGGGTCTAATAAAGATAGACTGTGTCTTCCCCAGCAAATATCTGCCTCATTACAGCAGTTAAACAAACAAACAAACAAACAAAACAAAAATTAGTCTTTTTGGGGGGCTGGAGAGATGACCTATCAGCTAAGAGTGCCAACTGCTCTTGCAGAGGACCCGGGTTCGATCCCCAGCACCCACATGGTGGCTGAGAACCATCTTTAACTCCATTTCCAGGGGAATCTGACACCCTCTTCTGACCTCGGCATTGCCCAACATGGGTGCACAAACCTACATGCAGACAGTATATTCATACACATAAAAAAAATATAAAATTTTAAAAAATTAGTCTTTTTGGGGGGCTGGAGAGATGACCTATCAGCTAAGAGTGCCAACTGCTCTTGCAGAGGACCCGGGTTCGATCCCCAGCACCCACATGGTGGCTGAGAACCATCTTTAACTCCATTTCCAGGGGAATCTGACACCCTCTTCTGACCTCCTTGTCTTTGCACGACACTGGTGCACATACCTACATTTAGACAGTACATTCATACACATACAGAAATAAGTTAAAAAAAAAAAAAAAGAAGTTTTTCCATTGCTGTCAGGGCTTCTTCAGGCTTTTCTCACCCCTACTGTGGGCTTTTCTGGAGAAAAAGCCCTCCTATACTTTAAGACATCACTGGTGTAAAAAGCAGCTCTGCCACAGTGTCTTGAACAACTTGGATGTTTCCACAGGCCTTGTGGACTCATATTAAGCATCACCTGCCTTGAGTTTTGACGGAATGGGCTGGGGCTCCTTTTGGAAAATGGAGACAAGCAGTCAGTGGCAGTAGGCCCATTTTCAGCTGACTCTTAGACTTTGTAGCTCTTTTTAATTTTTTTTTAAATTTATTTTTATTTTATGCATATGAGTGTTTTGGCTACATATATGTAGTAATAAGTTCACCTGTGTCATACAAAACCCACAGAGGCCAGAAGAGGGTACTGGATCCCTGGAACTGGTTGTTAGCTGCCATGTGGGTACTAGGAGTCAAACCTGGGTCCTCCAGAAGAGCAGTCAGTGGACTTAACCACTGAACCATCTCTCCAGCTTCTGCAGCTCTTCTTGATGGTGTGCACTGTAGGCTTCAATGTGGCCTGATCCAGCTCTGTGCAAGTTCTTCAGCAGCAGACCAACATATGACCAGATCTACTTTCTGTCATACTGTAGGTCTATGGACATGAGTTGCTTGCTTATTATGCCAAACTTGAGTAGCTGTTTGGGTAAGAAACAGTCTGTATCCTTTGCTTACTACTCATTACTGAACAAATCCTTAGAATTGCAGGAAAGTAGTTGAACATCTGTGGTAGCGAGGCTATGAACCAGCAGCTGAGACATTGATGTTTAGGGACTGCTGGCTGCTTGATAATTGGTGACCCTGTCAGTTGGAGGGACATCAGTCTACAGGAATGCCTGTAGCCACAAACAAAGTGATCGCACACACAAATTGTAGGACATTTGAAAAAGAAAAAGTGGAATATGCTGCAGTCTTCTAGCTTTCCTCAGGTGCTCTCTGTATATTTATGTTGTGACCAAGGAATTCCAAGTGCAACAAAACACAGTGGGTTCCCACTTAGGTGAGCGTAAAACCCAAACAAGCTCAACCAGGATATGAAGGAGGGAAGCACATGCCTTTAAGCCTAGCACTCCAGAAGCTGAGGCACATGGATCTCTGTGAGTTCCAGGCTAGCCTGGTCTACATGTCAAGTTTCAGGCAGCCAGGGCTACGTAGTGAGACTGTCTCTTTAAAAAAAAAAAAAAAAGAGCGAGGCTGGAGAGATGACCTGCTCTTGCAGAGGACCCAGGTTTGAAACCCAGCACCCACAGGTGAATCCGACACCCTCTTCTGACCTCTGAGGCATTGCACAACACGGGTGCACAAACCTACATGCAGACAGTACATTCATACACATAAAAGAAAAAAGAGTGGATAAGGGGCCAAGAGGGAAGGGGGTCTAAATATGATTAAGGTGTTCTTTATACAGTATTCATTGTATTGATGGGGTCCTTGCACCTTGGGTTTTATTTCTAACATAACCACCTGTAACTCCATGACCTCTTCTGGCCTTTATGGCCAGATACACACACACACACACACACACACACACACACACACAAATGCATCTTTTATTTTATTTTATTTATTTTTTATGTGTATGAGTGTACTGTCTGCATGTAGGTCTGTGCACCTGTGTCGTGCAATGCCTCGGAGGTCAGAAGAGGGTGTCGGATTCCCCTGGAACTGTAGTTAAAGAAGGTTCTCAGCCGCCATGTGGGTGCTGGGGATCGAACCTGGGTCCTCTGCAAGAGCAGTCGGTGCTCTTACCCACTAGGCCATCTCTCCAGCCCCACAAATGCATCTTTTAAGAAATTTTGTTTAGGGGGCTAGAGAGATGGCTCAGCGGTTGAGAGCACTGACTGCTCTTGGAGAAGACCCAGGTTCAATCCCCAGCACCAACATGGCAGCTAAGAACCACCTTTAACTCCAGCTCCAGGGGAATCCGACGCCCTCTTCTGACCTCCTCGGCATTGCACAACATGGGTGCACCAACCTACATGCAGACAGTACACTCATACACATAAAAAATAATAAATAAATAAAATAAGCCGGGCGTGGTTGGTGGTGCACGCCTTTAATCCTAGCACGTGGGAGGCAGAGGCAGGGGAATCTTTGTGAGTTCAAGGCCAGCCTGGTCTACAGAGTGAGTTCCAGGACAGCTGGGGCTACAGGGAGACCCTGTCTCGAAAAGACCAAAAAAAATTTTTTTTTTGTTTAAAATCATACTGATGCCGGGCTGGAGAGATAGCCTAGTGGTTAAGAGCACCGAATGCTCTTGCAGAGGACCCGGGTTCGATCCCCAGCACCCACATGGCGGCTAAGAACCGTCTGTAACTCCAATTCCAGGAGAATTCCAGTTCCAGGGGAAGCCGAGACCCTCTTCTACCTCCGCAGCATTGCACGACACGGTTCACAAACCCTACATGCAGACAGTACATTCATACACAAATAAAATAAATTAAAATTAAAAAAAAAATCATACTGATGCCAGGTGTGAATGTTTACCCCCCTTAATCCTAGGATTGTGGGAGCAAAGCAGTGGATCTCTGTGAGTCTGAAGCTAGCCTGGTTTACATAATAAATTCGAGGCCAGGCAGTCCTACATAGTGAGACTCTATCTCAAAAAAATTTTTTCAGAAAATTAGAATGGCTGAGCAATGTTCAAATGAATACAGAAGACTATGGATTTAGCTATTCTTTATTGTAAAAAAAACTCGAGTATCTTCCCAAGCTCCTGTGTTTATAATAAATTGACAAATTTTTCCAACACTAAAAACTTTAGGAGGCTAGAGAGATGCACTAGCTGTTCTTCCAGAAGACCCTGTTGGAATCCCAGCACCCACATGGTGGTTAATAACTGTCATAACTCCAGTTCCTGGGGATCCAACACCTTCTTCTGTCCTCCATGGGCATTGCACAAAAAGCTGCATTTACACACATGCAGGCAATACACTCATACACAAAAAAAAAACAAACAAAAAAAAACTTGAATGCATGTACTTGTCTTTGAAATATCCGTTGTTTCCTTGGGATCTCATTATTATTTGAAGTGTTTTGCAGGTTTTTTTTTTTTTGTTTTTTGTTTTTTTGTATTTTCAAGACAGTGCTAGGATTAAAGGCGTGAGCCACCACATCCAGCTTAAAGATGGTTCTTAGCTGCCATGTGGGTGCTGGGAATCGAACCCCGGATCCTCTGCAGGCGCAGTCGGGTCTCCTTGTAGCCCCAGCTGTCCAGTAACTGGCTGACCTCAATCTCACAGAGATCCTCCTGCTTCCGCCTCCTGAGTATGGGATTGAAAGTGTGCGCCACCACGCCCAGAGTTTCAAGGCTTTTTAAAAACTTATTTTTTTTTTTTTATTTTTTCTTTTATGTGTATGATGTGTACTATCTGCAGGTTGATGCACCGTGTCATGCAATGCCACGGAGTTCAGAAGAGGGTGTCGGATTCCCTGGACGCGGAGTTCTAATTTGATAAGACAGTTCTAAGCCACCATGTGGGTGTGGGTGAACCAAGGTCCTCTGCAAGAGCAGTTGGCTCTCTTAACCGCTAGGCCATCTCTCCAGCCCCTCAAGGCTTTTTTTTTTTTTTTTTTTTTTTTTGGTCTTTTCGAGACAGGGTCTCCCTGTAGCCCCAGTTGTCCTGGAACTCATTCTGTAGACCAGGCTGGCCTTGAACTCACAAAGATCCGCCTGCCTCTGCCTCCCAAGTGCTAGGATTAAAGGCGTGCGCCACCACGCCGGGCCTCTCAAGGCTTTTTTTGACGCAGCTTAATTAATGGTCTCAAGTCACACACTGGTGATCTAGTGCATCTGACTCTCCAGATTCTTCTAACTCTGGACATTAAAACTACCAGATGGTACTTTAATTGTGTGTGGGGGACAAGTCTGCTTTTTTTTTCTTTTTGGTCTTTTCAATACAGGGTCTCCCTGTAGCCCCAGCTGTCCTGGAACTCGCTCTGTAGACCAGGCTGGCCTTGAACTCACAAAGATCTGCCTGCCTTTGCCTCCCGAGTGCTAGGATTAAAGGCATGCAGCATCACGCCCGGCAAGTTTGCTAATTTAATTAGAACTCTGCTTATTTTAAACCTGTGGACTCGAGTTTGTCCGTTTTAATTTGTGGGGTTGGGTGTTGTGTGTGCACACGGGCGCTGCAATGAGGACGTCAGTGGACGATTTTCCTAGTCACCTCTGGCCTCCCATCCTGTTGAAGTCGGATCTCTCTGTTTTTTTGTTTGTTTTTAACCTAGACATAGTTCTTGAAGGATCTCTGTTTTGACTGAGCTCCTACTCCAGACTAGTTGGCACTTAAGTGCTTTTACTCGTGAGCCATCTCCGCTGCTCCAACCCCAAGTTTGCGTCTTCATTCTAGCAGTAAGCAGATTATTTGGGGTGGAAGATGGCCCCTGGGGTTTTTTTGTTTTTTTTTTTTTTGGTCTTTTCGAGACAGGGTCTCCCTGTAGCCCCAGCTGTCCTGGAACTCACTCTGCAGACCAGGCTGGCCTGAACTCACAAAGATCCGCCTGCCTCTGCCTCCCAAGTGCTAGGATTAAAGGGGTCCGCCACCACGCCCGGCTGGCCCTTGGTTTTAAACAACCTTTCCTTGTCTCTTTTATTTTACCAAATGCTCCTTTGCTTTTGTGGTTTTGGCTTTCTGGAGCCAGGGTCTTGCCATGTATTTCAAGATAGCCTAGAACTCGCCTCAGCCGCCATAGTGCTGGGATTACAGGTGTGTGCATGCCACTAGCCAGGTGTTGCCCGCTCTTCTCGTGTGACTTCGTGACAGGTACAAACAGCAGCACTTGGAGCGTCACTCCAGCCCTGGAAGCGGGTGGCCGGCACCCAGGATGCCCGCGGCGCCCCCGCCTCAGCCGCTCCCACTCGAGCACCACAGCCGCGCTGCCCTCCTATGATCCTAGAGTAGCTCCGGAAGTGCTCGGTCACGGCCGCGCGTGCGCACTGAGCCGCTTCGCCTCCTCCCTCGCGTCCCCCTCTCCCTGACCCCGGTCGCGTCTGTCCGGCTGGCCTAGTCCTGGGGGCGCGAGTGGAGGTGGGTGGTCGGTTCAGACCGCCTAGGCTGAGGTGAGGCTCCCGCGGTCCTGCCACCGTGCGATGGGCACCGGTGGCCGCGGGCGGATCGATGGGAAGGCCGCGCGGGTCTGAAAAGGTTGGCCTGGGCGAATCTTGTAGCCCAGGGCGCCGGGGAGGAGGGATGGCGAAGACAGTGGCGGGGCGGCGGGGAGGATCCGCAGGGAGGACGAGCTGCTGCCGCCCTGGACCTGGTCTTGGGAGTCGTGGACGGGAAGGACTGTGGGCTTTAGGTTTTGCCCAGAGCTTGCCCTCACCGCCCTCTTGGTGTCCTCTCACACCGGTAACCCCGGGTGGCCGTCCGCAGTGCGCCTCTTTGCCCAGGCTGGCCCTCTGGGGCTAAGGCGGCGCCATGCGCCAACCCCCAGAGCCTGGTGGACCGCTGCAGTTCTGTCTGGATAGCAGCTCAGGACTGGAGATCACACGCCGGCCCCAAGAGGCCACTGCCGAAACGTGGTCTGTCTTCTGGCCACTGGTCCTTGGCCCCAGGTTGATGGGGCTTAGTTTGTCTGTTTTCTCTCTCTGAGAGTGAGTTGGGGAAGCCACAGGCCAGGGCCGACTCCTGCCTACCACGGATTCCAAGGTTGTTCACGGCCCAGATGGCAGCCAAGGCCTACTCCAGGGCTCCGGTGAGTTAATCTTACTCCTTACTGCCCTAGAACCTGTCTCCATAGCTGTGCACTAAGCAGGTAGTGAAGACCATACCCTCGGACAGGCATCATAGGTCTGCACTAAAGGGGTCCCTACCAGGTCCACTGGTCTCAGCTCTACTGCCCCATCAGGGATCAAGAAGCCACATCCCTGGCGCACTCTCAGCATCTTATCATTCCAGGGCGAGATGCCTCTGACCTTCCAGGATGTGGCTGTGTACTTTTCCCGGGCAGAAGGACTGCAGCTGGGCCCCCAGGATTGGGCGCTGTACCGGGATGTGATGCTGGAGAACTATGGGAATGTGGCCTCACTGGGTGAGCACTGCCCTGGTGCCCTGGCTCACCATGGGAATTTCTAAGGGTGTTGGGGGCCAATTTGGCTCTTTGGCTCCCAAAGAAAAGAGGATACTTATGTTCTTGTCCCCGTGTCCCAGTCTTCCCAGTTCTGTGGGCTTTTTTTTTCCTTGTTGCTAGTGACCTCAGAGTGTCACTCCCTTCCCCAACTAATGAGTGAGTCTTAGGCATTTGGATTCCTGCCCCTGGCATCCTGAATCAGTGCACCCATGCGGGCACAGTGTACACTTCATCTGGTGTGGAAGACCCAGCAGGCAGGATCCTTGCCCCATCTCTTCTGGCTTCAGCAGCTGACCCTAGGTTCTCACTCTTAACAGGATTCCCCATCCCTAAGCCAGAGTTGATCTCCCAGTTGGAGCAAGAAGAGGAGCTATGGGTCCTGGATCTTCTAGAGTCTGAAGAACCAGAAGTATTGAGAAATTCCCAGACAGGTAAGCAAAGGTGGAGGCTGGCACCAGGAAGGGCTTTCTAGTCCTCTCTTTGTTGGCTAGAGTGAAAGCTAGAAGTGAAGGCAGATAAGATGATGTTGTATAGTCCAGCCTGTCCAAGGGTAAAGTCCCTGCAAGTGCCTGCTTGAAAGGATTTCCCTTGCTGTTCAGTTGATTGATTGACTGATTGATATAATTATTTATTTAATTAAATCTCACTATGTTGCTCTGGTTGGCCTCAAACTCATTGTGTAGATCAGACTGGCCTCAAACTCAGAGATCTTCCTGCCTCTGCCTCCACCTCCCAAATGCTGGGATTAAAGGTGTGTGCTACAACACCTGGATGCTTTGCCTTAAAAAACAGTGCCAAGCTGGGCATGGTGGTGCATGCCTTTAATCCCAGCACTCAGGAGGCAGAGGCAGATGGATCTCTGTGAGTTCAAGGCCAGCCTGGTCTACATAGCATGTTCCGGGCCACCTGGGGCTACAGGAAGACCTTGTCTCAAAAAGAAAAAAAGGAAAAAAAAATCCATCAACACAATAATATCTAGTCATAACATGTTTCGATACCTTTACGCATCTTTTATTACCTTTCTTATAGAATATACTTGTTCTTTGGCAGTTGCTACTTGTTCTTTATCGTATCATTTTCTTCACCTCTTTCCTCTTCCCCCCTCAATTTTCATCAGTAATACTTCCTCACTCTTACTTTTTTCTGAAACCAGTTCTTTTTTTTTCTTTTTTTTTCTTTTTTTTCTTTTTTTTAAGTTTTATTTCTGTATGTGTATGAATGTACTGTCTGCATGCAAGTCTGTGCACCCGTGTCTTGCAATGCCGCGGAGGTCAGAAGAGGGTGTTGGGTTCCCCTGGAACTGGAGTTCTCCTGGAATTGGAGTTTCAGACGGTTCTCGGCCGCCATGTGGGTGCTGGGTTCGAACCCAGGTCCTCTGTAAGAGCAGTCGGTGCTCTTAACCGCTAGGCCATCTCTCCAGCCCCCCAGTTCTTGCTGTGTTGCCTAGCCAGGTCTCAAACACCTAAGACCAAGTAGGAGCCTCAGCCTTCCTAGTAGCTGGAACTGTAAGTGCAAGTCACCATACTTGGATCATTAGTATTCTTTTTATTGTTACCTCTCTTCCTTCTTCTCTTCCCCCTACCTTCTCATGTAGCCAGGGCCGGCCTCAAACTCACCAAGTTGAATTCCTGATCCTCCCACCTCTGCATCCCATGTCTCATTACACCTAGCTTTCTGATGTTTTCTTTGTTCTGTTGATTTCTACTCAATTCATCAGCTCTAAGTATTTTGACTCTGAGCTACTAAGGCCTATTTTGCTTTCTGCCATTTTCTCCTAGTTCCCGTTTCATTGAGTACATCGTTCCTCACTGTCAGAGCATGTAGTGCTCCATCAGTCATGTCCTCACATTTACTATTATTTCTTCAGCTAAGTACATTAGTTGTTTACCTTTTATTAGTTGTTGGTCCTCTTACCAAGAATGTTTGTGTCATCATTTATGAGCCTCATGAAGGCTCTTTCAAAGTTGGCTATATGAAGCCCTTCCTTTCTAAAGGTAGAAGCTTAGGTCATTGTTTTTTGTTTTTTTCTTCTTGCAGTCTTTCTCAAAGCACAATGCATTTCCATTTAATTTATTCAGCATTTATTTCCTGTATTTTGAAGCTATGTTATTGGCTTGTTCTCATTTATGAGATACATTTTATGTGAAATTAACAGCAGTTTAAGCCTTCTTACTCTTTTTGTTAGCATAGAATATCTTTCTTTACCTCTTTAATTTCAACTTGCCTTTATACTTAAAGTGACTGTCTTTCAGATCATACACAGTTGAGTCTCATTTTCTTTCTATCCATCCTGTCTTAGTTACAGTATTCAGTCTATTAATGTTAAATGTAACCTTTCTTTTTTCCCATCTTTTCCTTCTCTCCCTCTTCCGTTCCTTGTTCTGCTTTAGTGCTGGGGATGGACCCCAGGGCCTGTGAGTGCTGGGCCAGCGTCTGTCACCGAGTGACATCCCAAGCCCTAATGCAATATTTTATATTATAAATTGCACTCATAGATAACTTTTTGTGTTGTTTTCTTGGTTGTTGTTTTAACACAGGGTCTCACATAGCCCAAGCGGGCCTCAAACCTGCTTTGCAGCACTGACCTCTTAACCCTCCTGCCTCCACTTCCCAAGTTCTAGGGTTAGCCACTACACCTGGGGATGTTTTATACTTATTTTGGGTTTTGTTTCATTTTGATTTCTTGGAGGTTTTGTTTTATTTTATGCATATGAGAGTTTTGCCTGCACATATGTAAGTGCACCCATGTCACGCAGTGCCCAAGGAAGCTAGAAGAGGGAGTCAGATCTCCTGGAAGTAGAGTTACAAATGGATGTTAGCCAGCCGGGCGTGGTGGTACACGCCTTTAATCCTAGCACTTGGGAGGCAGAGGCAGGCGGATCTTTGTGAGTTCAAGGCCAGCCTGGTCTACAGAGTGAGTTCCAGGACAGCTGGGCTACAGGGAGACCCTGTCTCAAACAAAACAAAACAAAACAACAACAACAACAAAAAAAAATGGGTGTTAGCCACCATAAGGATGCTGGGAACTGAACTTGAGTCCTCTAACAGAGCATCCAGTGCTCTTAACCATTGAGCCATCTTTCCAGTCCCTGTTATAGTTTTTTGAGACAGGGTCTTCCTATAGCCCCAGCTACCCTGGAACTCACTGTGTAAATTAGGCTGGCCTTGATCTCACAGAGATTTGCTTGCCTCTGCCTCCCAAGTGCTGGAATTAAAGGTATATGCCACCAAGCCTTTCTCTATACTTATTTCCTTTTATGTATTTGTATGTATGTATGTATGTATGTATGTATGTGTGTATGTATGTATTTTCCTCTGTTCCTTTCTCTTGCTGTACTGATTTGTCAGAAATCCTATAATCATCCAACCATCTTTTATGGTAGCTATATGTAATATATAGGGCTTTATATAGCCTTGACCTCTTAATCCTTTAACTCATAATACAGTGTTATAGTTTTAAGCAGTTAACAGATGGCTCATGATTTACAGTGAGGTTCTGTCCTGATAAACACATTGTAATAGGGGAAGATCATAAATTGAAAATGATTTTTTTTGGGGGGGGTCTTTTCAAGACAGGGTCTCCCTGTAGCCCCAGCTGTCCTGGAACTTACTCTGTAGACCAGGCTGGCCTTGAACTCAAAAAGGTCCGCCTGCCTCTGCCTCTGCCTCCCAAGTGCTAGGGCTTAAAGGCGTGCGCCACCTCGCCTCAGTAGGCCCTGAGAAATTTATTTATTTATTTATTTATTTATTTATTTATTTATTTATTTTTGGTATGTGTCTGAGTGTACTGTCTGCATGCAGGTTGGCACACCCTTGTTGTGTTGTGCAATGCCTCGGAGGTCAGAAGAGGGCATCGGATTCTCCTGGAACTGGAGTTAAAGACGGTTCTTAGCCGCCATGTGGGTGCTGGGAATCGAACCCGGGTCCTCTGCAAGAGCAGTCGGCACTCTTAACCACTGAGCCATCTCTCCAGCCCCCTTAACAAATATTTATATTACCCACTTTTCCTCTGAAACACAAATTTGAGGTTATACTATATGAAATTGTCACTTTTATTGGTAGAAAAAGATGTTGAATATTGGCAAGTTCCTAAAGGTCAATCTAGTTAATGAATTTGGAATTCCTTATGTAAGACATCTTCTAAAATATTAATTAATGCTATGTTATTCAGCAACATATTCAATGATAGAAAACTCTTTGAAGTACTTGTTATTAACGTGAATTGTGAAAGAGACTTGATTATTGGTTGGTTGGTTGGTTGGTTGGTTGGTTGGTTGGTTGGTTGGTTGCTGAAGATATAACCAGGGCTTTGAGCATACTAGGCACTACCACTGAACTATATCCTCAGCTCTAAAAATTTAAATATTATTAAACATTTATTTATGTGTGTATGTATGTGTTTGTATGTAGATATGCATATGCCACAGTGCTGATGTAGAGTTCAGAGGACAACTTGTGGGAGTTGGTTTTCTCTACTATGCAGGTCTTAGAGATTTAACTCAGCTGGTCAGGCTTGGTAGCAGGTACTTTTATCCTCTAAATCGTCTCACGAGCCACAAGATAGATATTTCATTTGTGGAGTTGAGGGATAGAGTTCAGTGGTAGACCACTCACCTAGCCTGTGCCATGACAATGAATGAGTGAATGAATAAAAATAAATGAAGAAAGAAAAAAGATGAGTTCATTTATGAAGAGCCTGTGGAGTTTTTAAATACGTGGTGTTTTTTGTGCCTTTCAAATATAATGTGATTTGATTGTGTCTTCAAAGGTTTGTACTTTCTGGAAATCTGCATGGTGGCTCAGTGGTAGCAAGTTACCCTTTTGATGATTCTCCGGAACATAAGCCCACTGGAATCTATAGCAAAACCTCGGACGATGAAGTCTTTAAATACTTGGCAAAAGCTTATGCTTCAAACCACCCTATAATGAAAACTGGTGAGCCTCATTGTCCAGGAGATGAAGATGAGACTTTCAAAGATGGGATCACAAATGGCGCACATTGGTATGATGTAGAAGGTATGTAAAACACTGAATCTGCTATATTTCCCCTCTCTTTAGCTTTCTTAAGTATATTCTAAAAAAGGAAATGTGGAATTCTAATTTTTAAAGAAGTTATTTCTGTGCTGGAGAGATGGCTCAGTAGTTAATAGCACTGGCTGCTCTTGCAGACAACCTGGGTTTGGTCCCTAGCACCCACATAATGCCTAACAACTGTCTGTAACTCTGGTTTCAAAGATCTAGCACCCGCTTTTGGCATCTGCAAGCAGTGCACATATGTGGTGTATTTACATGCAAGCAGACAAAACACTCAGACACATTAAAAGAAAAAGTTNTTTTTTTTTTCATTTTTAGCTATAAGTGATAATCCATGAGTACAAGCATCCTTCATGCAAAACCTATCTGCAGGCTGTTGTGCCCAAACACCTACAGCCCCACCATCCAGTGGGGGGTGACAGGTTGTTTGTTCAATCAAGTTGATCAAATGAGTGTCCAGACTACATTGCTGTAGTTTCACCATTCACCCCAATCGCAGCCCTTACATTCTACCACGCCCCCTCTTCCGCAGGTTGTTCCCTAGGCTTAGAAAAGGGGCACAGGTGGATGAGAGGTAAAACAGTCCACTCTCTCTGGAGCTGTTGACTTGGACTCTGGTCAATTCTGGCTGTTTCCTTTCATGGGCTGACAGTTTGTCCAGGAATAACCTTTCGATCCTGGCCTGGCGCGTTATCCCCAAACTGGTTTTTAAAAGTCTTTCTGCCTCTCCTTCTTTCCTTTCTGTATGTGACCATGTGACCCCATGAGGATCACATAGAAAGCACTACACTTTCTTTCTCTGGGATCCTTTTTTTTTTTTTTTTAATTTCCTCAAGAGTTATGGGCAGATTTCTCTCAGATTTTAAGCTCTTCTCTTGCATTAAGCTCTTTGCTCAGTACTCCAGAATGTAATTGACAAAGGTGATGGTGTTACTAAGGCTTTGCCTGGAATCTTGTCTTCAGATATAACCAGCCTACTCCAAGAAATTGAGAGTTAACATTGTAAAGCAAATAATAGTCTTTGGAGAACCTTATAGTATTGGCTGTCCAGAACCAAGACTTAGCAGCTTCATCTATCCATAAATAGAGACCAGAGCTTTCCCTCATCTGGAAAATATGGGTGCTAGAGGCATGGATTGGAAACCTTCACAAAGGCATAACCTGAGCAGCCAGTCCCTCTGGAGCCTTTGATTGGGGATATCCCAGTGGCTAATGATTCCTCAGATGACAGAAATTCCCTTATAGGCAGTGAGGAGTTGCACCTTCCCAGGATCTTGGAAAGGCATCAGGCAAGGATGGAAACTAGTTATCTCCCTTTATTTTCTGGACAGTATATTAGATTAAAATCTGAGTCTGGCCTGACATATTTGGCCTCCATATGGCTAGGGTTCAGGAAAAAGATACCAGGAGGAGGCATTAAAAGAATTTACACGGGGGAAAAAAAATTACATGGAACCAGGCCTGGCGGCACATGCCTTTAATCCCAGCACAAGGGAGACCAAGGCAGGTAGATCAGTGTGAATTCTAGGCCAGCTGGGGTTACAGGGCGACCCTGTCTCAAAAAGACCAAAAAATAAGGAAAGAAAAGGAAAAGAAAAGAAAGAGAGGAAGAGAGAAAAAAAAAGAATTTACATGGAAATTTCAGCTTATTTTGAGGTTCAAAAGAAGAAAATCCTGTATCAAATTCTGTTTTCTAAAAGAAAAATAAGACCTCATGATTGGAATTGCCTCCAATTGTCAACTGATAGGCCTGAGATGGTTCTCACTCTAAACTTCAGCTGTTAATTAAAACAAAAACAAAACTAAGGCTGGAGAGATGGCTCAGCAGTTAAGAGCACTGACTACTCTTGCAGAGGACTCAGGAGGCAGAGGCAGGTGGATCTCTGTGAGTTCAAGGCCAGCCTGGCCTACATAGCAAGTTCCAGGCCAGCTGGGGCTACAGGGAAACCCTGTTTCATAGATAGATAGATAGATAGATAGATAGATAGATAGATAGATAGATAGATAGATAGATGATAGATAAGACTCAGGAGGCAGAGGCAAGCAGATCTCTGAGTTCAAGGCCAGCCTGGCCTACATAGCAAGTTCCAGGCGAGCTGGGACTACAAGGATACTCTGTTTCATAAATAAACAAATAAATAAATAAACAAACATAAAAATAAATAGGAAACTGATAGGGAAAAATCACAAAACTAATTGTTGGTTCTTTGACAGGAAGAATATTAAGTTGATAAAACCTAGCCTAATTTTTTTTTTTTTTTATGTGTGTATGAGTGTACTGTCTGCATGTAGGTTTGTGCGCCCGTGCAATGCCACGGAGGTCAGAAGAGGGTCTCGGATTCCCCTAGAACTGGAGTTCTCCTGGAATTGGAGTTATAGACGGTTCTCAGCCGCCATGTGGGTGCTGGGGATCGAACCCGGGTCCTCTGTGAGAGCGGTCAGTGCTCTTAACCACTAGGCTATCTCTCCAGCCCCTTTTGTTTGTATTTTTGAGACAGGCCTGGAACTCACTCTGTAGACCAGGCTGGCCTTGAACTCACTGAGATCCACCTGCCTCTGCCTCCCAAGTGCTGGGATTAAATGCATGCGCCACCACACCTGGCCTAGCCTAATATTTTTAAAAGATTTTAAAAGATTACTAATACTAAAAATGAAAGAGATCATCAGTACAGTGACAGCTCATGGACATTTAGAGAATAATAAAGAAATGTTATGAACAATTCTTTCTTTTTTTAAAAAAAAATTTTATTTATTATTTTATGTGTATGAGTATACTGTCTGCATGTAGATTGGTGCACCCACGTCATTCAATGCCGTGGAGATTAGAAGAGGGCATCGAATTCCCCTGGAACTGGAGTTAAAGATGGTTCTTAGCCGCCATGTGAGTGCTGGGAATCGAACCCAGGTCTTCTGCAAGAGCAGTCGGTGCTCTTAACCACTGAGCTATCTCTCTAGTCCATGAACAATTCTTTGCCCACAAATTTTGTGGCTTACATGTAAGAAACTGATTGAAAGATAGAATCTCACAAAACTCCATAAAAAAGAAATGGGAGCCGGGCGTGGTGGCACATGCCTTTAATCTTAGCACTTGGGAGGCAGAGGCAGGCAGATCTTTGTGAGTTCAAGGCCAGCCTGGTCTACAGAGTGAGTTCTAGGACAGCTGGGGCTACAGGGAGACCCTGTCTTGAAAAAGACAAAAAAAAAAAAAAAAAAAAAAAAGAAATGGGATAGTCCGAGTAGATGTATGTATTAAAGAAGTAGAACCAAGCCGGGCATGGTGGTGCACACCTTTAATCCTAGCACCCTGGAGGCAGAGGCAGGCGGATCTCTGTGAGTTCAAGGCCAACCTGGTCTACAGAGTGAGTTCCATATATATAGCCGGGGCTATAGAGAGACCCTGTCTCAAAAAAACAAAACAAAACAAGAAATATAACCAATAATTAACAATTTTACCAAATAGAATCTGCCTGCTTACAGGTAAGTTCACTTAGCAGACAAGAAATTATACCAATTCTCTACACTCTCTTCAAGAAGATAAAAATAAGGGGACTAAAGCCGACATTAACAGCAGAACCAAAGGAACAGAAGAAAAAAAAGACATATTTCCTGTGACCACAGATGGAAAAATTCTCAACAAAATATTAGCAGATCAACTCTTAACAGTGTATAGAAAGAACACCTAAGTGAGAGCATGCCTTCCTTGGAACCCCCTCCCACTCTTTAGAGATTTTCTTCACTTTTCTCTTACTTAGTCTGTTAGCTTTGCTTAAAAAAAACAAAAAACAAAACCCTGCCCCATCATTGTCAAGATGTCATTTCTTTCTAACTTGATCTGTAGATTCAATAAAATACAAAAAAAGGGTTATTTTGTACATATCAACAAATACTTCAGTATTTATAGACAAAGTAAAAGACCCCAAATATTTATTCATTATTGAAGCAAAAGAACAAAGTTGAGGGGCTGGGGAGCTGGCTCAGTAGCTAAGAGCACCAACTACTTTCGCAGAGGACCCAAGTTCAATTCCCAGCACCCACATGGTGGCTAGAACCCCTTTAAGCCAGGCGTGGTGGCCCACCCTTAAAAAAAAAAAAGAACAAAGTTGAATTAATACTACCTGACTTAAGGACTTATTAGTGCTTCACTTATTCAGGTATTGGCAAAGATAGATCCAATAATCATTTGATCATTGCAGCAACATAAGTAGTGCAAGTGGAAAGACTTCAGAAATATGATAACTGATCTTTGATGAAGGACCAGAAGTACTTCAATGGAGAAAGAGTACCCTTCAGCAAATACTGGATATCTACTACATTTCAAGTTGATATTTGGGGTTTTAACATGGGGTCTCCCTGGAACTCATGTATACCAGGTAGGCCTGGAACTTCGAGACCCCCTGCCTCGAACTCCTGAGTGGTGGGCTAAAGTAGTGTGCTCCACCACACCCAGTTCTCATGCCAGTTTTTTAAAAAAAAATTTTAATATATAT
>VZQC01010091.1:964483-999882 GCA_009823505.1 Rhizomys pruinosus
AAAAAAAAAAAAAAAAAAAAAAAAAAAAACCCTCAGGAGTAGAAAAATGAGCAGCCTGGATTTTATAAAATTTATTTTATTTTATTTTTGTATGTGTATGAGTGTATTGTCTGCATGTAGGTTGTGCACCCGTGTCGTGCAATGCCGAGGAGGTCAGAAGAGGGTCTCGGATTCCCCTGGAACTGGAGTTCTGGAATTGGAGTTACAGACGGTTCTTAGCCGCCATGTGGGTGCTGGGGATCGAATCCACGTCCTCTGCCAGAGCAGTCTGTGCTCTTAACCGCTAGGCCATCTCTCCAGCCCCGCAGCCTGGATTTTTAAAGCAAAAGATCTAACCAGACACTTCACACAAAAAAGAAATCTGGGTGATGTGACATACTTCTTTAATCCCAGTACTTGGGAGGCAGAGGCAGACAGATCTCTTCCAAATTGAGGCCAGCCTGATCTACATAGTAAGTTCTGGCCAGCTAGTCCTACAGGAAGATTGTCTAGGGAAAAGACCAAAAAAAAAAAAAAAATTCAACATGATTTGACACCAAGGAATGGCAAATTAAAATAACAATGAGGTATCTATCACACCTTTTAGAATGGCTCAGGTTCAGAACACTGTCAACAGCCACTACTAGTAAGGGTGTTGTACAATAGGAACTGATTCCTTACTATTAGGACACAAAATGTAGCCACCACTAATACTTTGTCAGTGTCTCATAAAACTTTAACATATTGGGGGGGGTTCATGCCTTTAATCCCAGCATTCAGGAGGCAGAGCCAGGTGGATATCTTTGAGTTCAAGGCCAGATTGTTCTACAATTTGAGGTCCAGGCCAGCTGGGACTAAAGGGAAACCCTGTCTCAAAAAAACAAAACTAAAAAAACTTCAACATATTTGTTAGGAGATCTGTAGTTGTGTTCTTGGCATATACCCAAGTGAATTGAAGCTTTATACGTACACAAAAGTCTGTGCTCAGATGTTTACAGTGGTTTTATTTATACTTGCCAAAACTTCCAGCAATAAAGGTATTCTCCAGTACATGAATGGATAAACTGGTCCATTCAGAATCTGTGGAGACATGGAGGAGTTTTGTTTAATTATAAATTATTCCCTTTTTGTTTTTCTTTTGGTCTTTTCGAGACAGGTTCTCCCTGTAGCCCCAGCTGTCTTGGAACTCACTCTGTAGACCAGGCTGGCCTTGAACTCACAAAGATCCGCCTGCCTCTGCCTCCCAAGTGCTAGGATTAAAGGCCTGCGCCACCATGCCCGGCTTTTTTTTTGTATTTTTGAGACAGGGTCTCCCAGCTGACCTGGAGCTCGCTCTTGTAGACCAAGCTGGCCTTGAACTCACAGAGATCCGCCTGCCTCTGTGAGTGCTGGGATTAAAGTCCTGCGCCACCACACCCGGCAAATTAGTCCTTAAAAAAAATAAAAAATAGGGGCTGGAGAGATGGTCTAGCGGTTAAGAGCACCGACCACTCTTGCAGAGGACCCGGCTTCGATCCCCAGCACCCACATGGCGGCCGAGAACCGTAACTCCAATTCCAGGAGAACTCCAGTTCCAGGGGAATCCGAGACCCTCTTCTGACCTCCATGGCATTGCACGGGCGCACAAACCTACATGCAGACAGTACATTCATACACATACAAAAATAAATTTTAAAAAAATTTAATTAAAAAAATTATTCCTTCTTAAAAGGTATTTATGGGGGCTGGGGAGATGGCTCAGCAGTTAAGAGCACCAACTGCTCTTACAGAGGACCCGGGTTTGATTCCTAGCACCCACATGGTGGCTAAGAACCGTCCTTAACTCCAGTTCCAGGGGAGTCCAACACCCTCTTCTGACCTCCACAACATTGCAGACATGGGTGCAGATAGTACACTCGTACACATAAAAAATAGTAAATAATTTTTTTTAAAAAGGTATTTATGTGGGGGGCTGGAGAGATGGCTCAGTGGTTAAGAGCACTGACTGCTCTTGCAGAGGACCTGGGTTTGATTCCCAGCACCCACATGGCAGCTAAGAACCGACTTTATTTTTTTATTTTTTTGGTCTTTTTGAGACAGGGTCTCCCTGTAGCCCCAGCTGTCCTGCAACTCACTCTGTAGACCAGGCTGGCCTTGAACTAATACTCTGCCTGCCTCTGCCTCCCAAGTGCTAGGACTAAAGGCATGCGGCACCACACCCGGCTCAAGAACCATCTTTAACTCCAGTTCCAGGGGAATCTGATGCCCTCTTCTGACCTCCGAGGCATTGCATGACACGGGTGCACCAACCTACATGCAGACAGTACACTCATACACATAAATAATAAATTTTAAAAAAATTTAAAAAGGTATTTATGTGGATCAAGTATATTTGTGTTTTATGTGTGTGCTTGGTGGTAGAGTAGCCAGAAGAGCACATCTGCTCCCCTAGAACTGGAATTACAGGTGTTTGTGCACACCATGTGGATGCTGGGAGCCAAACCCAGATCCTCTGCAAGAGAAATAAGTGCATTTAATCATTTAGCTATCTCTTTAGCCCAAATTTGCTTCTTAGAATCATTTGGGGTGTATTCGTGTGTTTGTGTTGTGGTCAGAGGACAAATTTTAGGGTCTTCTGTGTGGGTCCCAGGGATCACACTCTGGCTTTGAATCAAGTATGTTTACCTGCTGAGCCACTTGTCCGCCCAAGATGCATGAAGAAGTTTTAAATGGTTATCAAGTAAAGGAAGCCAATCTGAAAAGATTATACCCTGTATTTCTGGTCCATAATATTCTTTTGTTCTTGGTGTTTGCTTCTTTGAGACCAGGTCTCCCTATAGCCCAGCTGGCCTGGAACTCACCAGATTGACCTTGATCTCACAGAGGTCCACCTCCTTGTGACTCCCAAGTGCTAGGAGGTGTGAGCTACCAAGGATGACATTCTTAAGACAAAGCTGTAGAGATAGAGTCAGCCATGGTAACACACATCAGCTGGAGTTCAAAGTCATCCTTGGCTACATAGCAAATCTAACAGGCAACATGAGACCTTTTCAATCCTCCTCCCCTCAAAAATTAAAACAAACAAAACCAAAAAACCTAGAGATAGTAAAAATGATTGCCAGGGAATACTGAAAAAAATCTGGAATTAAGAGGAGCATGGAGGGTTTTCATGGCAGTAAACAGTTGTGCAGTACTATGTGGTGACTCTGTGCCAATGATTGCCAAAACCCTTAGAATGGACAACACCAAGACTGAGCCCTGGACCAGCAAGTGGATAAAAGTGCTTGATGTATAACCCTGAGTTCAAACCCAGGAACCACTGTAAGGGCAGAAGACAAGAGCCAACTGTAGAGGGTTGTGATTTGCTCCCACCGATATACATGCGTGTGCATGAGTGCACATACACACACACACATACACACACACACACATGTTTTGTTTTAAAGCTTGAGCCCTAATGTAAACTATGGCCATTAGATAATAAGGCTATATCTTTGTAGGGTTATCCATTGTAACACATGTACCAGACTTTAGCTCATGGTCTCCTTAGGATTCAAGATTCAGGACTAAGATATTCCTTCAGAGACCAAATACTGAAATTCAGATTTATGATTTTATATTTTCTTTTCTCTTAGAGGAATCTCTGTGCTTTCTCCACAATTGCCCTGTTGTAGGTGTCCCCCCACTTCCTTTGTGGAGAATACCCCTTTAGCAAAAACATGAAATGGAGAATATTTTATTCTTGAACATTCCTAGGGTACCCAAAACATCCGGTGATTATAGAGATTAGTTAACACAAAGAGGATGAAGGCCTGTCATTGCTCTTTATTTGGGGTTCAAGGGTGGGAGTTAAAGCAACACAGAAGTAGTTGAAAGATTTAAAGCAAACATGGAAAAGCCACGCTAGTGGTTTAATCTAGGTTTTACAGCTAGTCAACCAGCTGGGGATGAGATGGGGCTTCGAGAATTGGTTTCCACACAGGAACTAAAGGGAGTGGTTGGAGAACTCAAGCAGTGCTATGGTTTAAGTGAGTGTCGCTCAAAGGACCATGTTTTAGAAACATTGGGTGACACTTAGGTCACTGGGGACAGGTCTTTCTGCTTTCTGTCTCAGTGTAAAGAGGCTTTCTCTGTCATGTGCTTTCCCCCTCCTCATTGACACCAGATGGCCTTGCTTAGGGGCCCAAAGCAGTGCACTTGCCCCATCTTGGTCTACTACCTGCAGGACCATGAGCTTAAAATAAAAATTTTCCCTTTATTAGTTATTTACCTTGGGCATTTCTGTATAGAAATACAAAGCTGGCTGTGGTGGCACACATCTTTAATCCCAGCACTCGGGAGGCAGAAGCAGGTGGATCTCTGTGAGTTCAAGGGCCATTACATAGTGAGTTCTAGGCCAGCTGAGGCTACAGGGAGATGTGTCTAAAAAAGACCAAAAAATAAATAAAGTTGAGGACTGAAAAGATATCTTAGTTAATAAAGCGCTTGCCTTGCCAGCATAAGGTCCTGAATCAGAGCCTCATAAAAAAGTGATGTATGTATTTGTAATCTGGGCTGGTGAGTAAGGCAGGGATGTGTGGATGCCTGGAGCTTACTGGCCCTAATAGACAAGTTTCAGGCCAGCTCAAGATCCTGTCTCAAAAATCAAGGTGGAGAGCCCCTAATGGAAGACCCCTGATATGGTGCTCTGGCCTCCATGTACACATAGCTCCGGGTTACACAGGAGCATGCACATACAAAACTGGATGCTGAGGCAGCAGGCAAGGTTAGGTGTCTTACCCTTTTAGCTATTTGATTTGCAATTTTTTTTTTCTTTTTTTGGTCTTTTTTGAGACAGGTTCTCCCTGTAGCCCTGGCTGGCCTGGAGCTTGCTCTGTAAACCAGGCTGGCCTTGAACTCACAGAGATCTACCTGCCTCTGCCTCCCGTGCTGGGATTAAAGATGTGCACTACCATGCCTGCCACTGAAGATGGTTTTTAGCAGCCATGCGGGTGCTGGGAATCGAGTCTGGGTCCTCTGCAAGAGCAGTCAGTGCTCTTAACCACTCAGCCATCTCTCCAGCCCCTTCCTTGGGTTTGGTTTTTGAGACAGGGTCCTACTATGTAACCCTGGTTGGCCTGGAACTCACTGTGTAGACCAGTCTGGCCTCAGACTCACAGAGATCTGCCTGCCTCTGCCTCTCAAGTGCTGGGATTAAAGGACTGTGCCACCATGCCCAACCAATGTTTAGTTTTTTAAGATTAACTGTCTTTGCCCGGCATGGTGGTACATGCCTTTAATCCCAGAGGCAGGCAGATCTCTGTGAGTTCAAGGCCAGCCTGGTCTACAGAGCGGGTTCTAGGCCAGCTGGGGCTACAGGGAGACTTTGTCGCAAAAACACACAAAAAAAGATTTACTGTCTTTTTTTGTTTGTTTATGTGTATTTATAAATGTGGTGCTCCCAGAGGCCAGAGGAGAGCATTGGTATAATTTTTTTGTGTGTATTTTTTTGAGACAAGGGTCTTCCTTTAATCCCACCTGGCCTGGAGCTCACTCTGTAGACCAGGCTGGCCTTGAACTCACAGAGATCTGCCTGCCTCTGCCTCCTGTGTGCCACCACACCCAGCCTAATTCTTAGACTTAATGCCTTAAATCCAAGCTTTTGTGCCTGCTACTGCTGACTTGTTTCCTCATCTGTTCCAGTTCCAGTCTTCCTCATAAGTTCTTCTGACCATGTAGACCAAACAGGAGCCCATGTTGCATTTCCATGTTACATAGTTTATTCTTTTTTTTTTTTTTTTTGTCTTTTTGAGACAGGGTCTCCCTTTAGTCCCAGCTGGCCTGGAGCTCGCTCTGTAGATCAGGCTGGCCTTGAACTCACAGAGATCGGCCTGCCTCTGCCTCCCAAGTGCTGGGATTAAAGGTGTGCACCACCATGCCTGCATGTTTGTTTGTTTTGAGACAGGTTGTTACTATGTAGTCTTAGCTGGCCCGGAACTTGCTACATAGCCCAGGCCAGCCTTGAACTCTCAAGAGAGTTCAAGGTCTGCCTCTGCCTCTCAAGTATTAGAACTAAAGACGTGTGCCACCACACCCAGCCCTTTTATATACTGTACTTGCCTACCAAGGTATAGTGGCATATGACTTAATAGCAGTACTCACTGACAAGAGGATCCTGAGTTTCTTTTTTTCTTTTTTTTTTTTTTTTTATGTGTATGAATGAATGCAGGTTTGTGCACCCGTGTCATGCAATGCCGCGGAGGTCAGACGAGGGCGTCAGATTCCCCCGGAACTGGGGCTAAAGACGGCTCTCAGCCGCCATGTGGGGGCCGGGAACCGAACCCGGGTCCTCCGCAAGAGCAGTCGATGCTCCCAACCACTCAGCCATCTCTCCAGCCCGGATCCTGAGTTTCAAGTCAGCATAAACTACATAGCAAAACCCTGACTTAAAAAAAATGCTACTTGATTTTTTTTTTTTTTTGTCTTTCTGAATAGAACATAAACTTGTTCAGATCAGAGACTCTTTTCCTATTGTGTTCCTTATCTAGAATATGCATGGCCTTCTATTTGTTGAATGGATGCTTTGCTAGTTTAACACTGGCAATTTGTTTGAATCTCCCTTCCTTTGATAACTAATGAATAGTACTGTGTTCATTCTCTAGTTGGCCATACTTGTTTCAGAATTCTATTACATGTTTTTCTACTAGAGTATCTGACTTTTGCTTAATAGCTTATAGACACATCAAGCAAATTATGTTTACTGCTGATGGGTGGTTTCTTTTAGTAATTCATTTGTGTTTTTGTTTAGCAGATTCTGGGATTGAGACCAAGAAGGAACTAGCCATCCTAAACCAGAAACTTTCTGAAGAAGTAAAAGCTCCAGAATTAATATTACAAAAATTCCCAGATGCTAATTCACAGGCACCTGGGTCCCAGGAAACTCACAACCATGAGAATCAACAAGAAGGGAACCTGGGAAGTTCAGCTACTCAGAGTTTGAAGAAAGTTGTGAGAGCAGAGTCTATGATACATAGAGAACAACTTCTAGAGGATACTCGGGCATGTGGTGTATTTGACAGGCACTTGAGTCCAAACCAAAGTGTTGTTAGAATTCAAAGAAATAAAACAGGACAGAGAATCTTTAAATGTGACATATGCAGTAAAACATTTAAATATAATTCAGACCTAAGTCGACATCGTAGAAGTCACACTGGGGAAAAGCCTTATGAATGTGGTCCATGTGGACGGGCCTTTACTCACAGCTCAAACCTTATGCTTCACCAGCGAATTCACACTGGGAATAAACCATTTAAGTGTGATGAATGTGGGAAAACTTTTGGGCTCAATTCCTATCTCCGTCTGCATCAGAGAATTCACACTGGAGAAAAGCCTTTTGGGTGTAGTCAATGTGGGAAAGCCTTCAGTAGAAGCTCAAGTCTTATTCAGCATCGTATAATCCACACAGGAGAGAAACCTTTTAAGTGTAATGAATGTGGGAAAGCCTTTAGCCAGAGTCCCCAGTTAACTCAGCATCAGAGGATTCACACAGGAGAGAAGCCACATGGATGCAATTGGTGTGGGAAGGCTTTCAGTCGAAATGCCAGCCTCATTCAGCACCAGAGGATTCACACAGGAGAGAAGCCCCAC
This sequence comes from Rhizomys pruinosus, assembly GCA_009823505.1. Taxonomy (NCBI): domain Eukaryota; kingdom Metazoa; phylum Chordata; class Mammalia; order Rodentia; family Spalacidae; genus Rhizomys; species Rhizomys pruinosus. The sequence goes on from VZQC01010091.1 coordinate 972,068, forward strand.
AAATGTGCTCAGTGTGGGAAGGCCTTCAGTCAGAGCTCCAGCCTTTTTCTCCATCACAGGGTTCACACTGGGGAGAAACCATATGTGTGTAGTGAATGTGGCAGAGCCTTTGGCTTCAATTCTCACCTTACTGAACATGTAAGGATTCACACTGGAGAGAAGCCCTATGTTTGCAATGAGTGTGGCAAAGCTTTCAGCCGTAGTTCCACTCTCATGCAGCACCGCAGAGTACATACAGGGGAGAAGCCTTATCAGTGCACTGAATGTGGGAAGGCCTTCATCCAGAGTTCCCAGCTCACCCTACACCAGCGTGTCCACACTGGAGAAAAGCCCTATGAATGTGATCTCTGTGGGAAAGCCTTCAGCCGGAGGTCAGCCCTTACTCAGCATCAACGGATTCACATGGGGGAGAACCCACACGAATTTGAATGTCGCCCAGATTTTGTTTATGACTCTAGCCATCTGGCCACTGGAGAGAGACATGGGAAGACCTTCAGCCACAGTGCAAACCTTGTTCTGCAGTGGACAATTCACAGTGATGAAAAATCCCTGGGATGTAATGAATGTGGGAAAATTTTGAGCACTACCCCAGAACCCATGGAGTGTCAGAAAACCCAAGCTGGGGAGAAGCTCTATAAATGCCAAGAATGTGGAAAAGCCATCCGTGGAGCATTACCCCTTACTAGGCATCAAGTAACTAGCATTGGAGAGAAACCACCATTGAATGATGGATCTGAAAGATACTTAATTCATATCAAAAAAATTTTTCAAGAAAGACATTTTTAATATGGTATATGTGGGAAACAGTTTAGTACCTTTGTTTTATGTTAGTAGAATGGCATAATGAACATTAAATACAAAGGTATAACTATCACAGATTGTCCGTTAGGAGGCTGGAGTCCGTCCTTCCTGCCGGCCCTGCCTCCACTCCCTGCTCCCCGTCCCATGCCAGGTCTCCGACTGACTCAGCGTACCAGGCTACCGTGCAATCAGATGAAGTTCAGCATTTTGAGAGCTGAGTTTCAACACGAATGAACAGCTGACAGAAGATCTACGTAGAACAAATCTCTGGAGTGGTGGTCCTAAAGGAGAAACCCAGAAATCTGGGGGATTGGGTTTGTCACCTTTGAGAATTTTGATGATGCTAAGGACACTGTATGATCGTGAACAGGATGGTCTGAGGTCTGGGGACTGAGATGGCCTGCTAGAGGCTGGATTGAACCTAGGTTCTTCAGGGATAGAGGAGATCAGCTTTGGGGAGCCACTGAGGCTGCAGAGACTACAGCACAGAGGCAGAATTGTGGCTGTGGTCTCCAGAGCTGGAGCTGGTCCTACAGTGACAGCAAAGACAGCCACAATGAATACAACTCCTGATGGAGATGTTCTTTCAGTGTCTGTAATTTAAAAGATTTTGGGATACAGCTGGGTGCGATGTCGCACACCTCTAATCCCAGCACTCGGGAGGCAGAGGCAGGTGGATCTCTGTAAGTGTGAGTTCAAGGCCAGCCTGGTCTACATAGTGTGCTCCAGGCTAGTTGGAACTAAAGGGAGGATCCTATCTCAGACACACACACATAAAAAAGACTCTGGGATCTTCACTGAATGCTTGCTAACATGCAGTGAACAGTGTGATGAATGGATGAATGTGGGAAAACTTTTTAGCTTAATTCCTATCTCCATCTCATCAAAGAATTCACACTAAAGAAGAGCATTTTCAGGGTAGTCAGTGTGGGAAAGCCTTCAGTAGAAGCCCAAGTCTTATTCAGCGTCATATAATCCACACAGGAGAGAAATCTTGTAGTTCCACTTTTGTAGTAATTTCAGTTCTGATTGTTGTTTTGTTTTGTTTTGTTTTGTTTGAGACAGGGTCTCCCTTTAGCCCCAGCTGGCCTGGAAATCACTATGTAGACCAGGCTGGCCTTGAACTCAGAGATCCCTCTGCCTCTGCCTCTCAAATGCTGAGAATAAAGGCATGTGCCACCATGCCTGGCTTCAGTTCTGATCTTTTGACACAGCCTGATTGCTTCTGACTCCCCATAATCTCCTCATTACTAGACTTTAAAGAAGCACTGTCCATTTTTGTTCATTTTGGAAAAGTACTTCAGATTTTGCTTTTTGTTTTTGTCATGATCCATGGTTCAGCAGTTGTGTGAATTGTTTTTTACCTCTTTTTAGGGGTTTTTACTGGTTATGTTGCCTTTTTTTTTTAACTCTCTAGTGGGGTTACCCTGTGAAGTTGGGTGCACCCACTCAGTTCTCTAAAGGCAAATGGACTCTGAATTGACTCTTTTGTTTTTGAGCAAGCTGTTTTGGGTTTTTTGTTTTGTTTTGTTTTTGTTTTCCCCAACTCCATGTGATGCTTCTCAGTGTAGCATGGTTGGACGTTGTACAGCTGCCTGAGCCCAGGTGCACTCACAATGTGCTGTGTTCCAGTGTCAGTACAGACATTTGGGAGATTCTTGAAGATGTTTATTTATATTAACCTTTTTTTTAATGGAAGAGATGTGCATACTCCATCGATGTTGTAGTTACAATGGCTAAGGAATTCTTGTACCCAGTTTTCTTTGGCTTTATATAGCCAATTAAAAGATGGAAAATCAGTTTCATTTAGTCAGTAGAGATGGGAATGTGGCATAGGTTGTAGAATGCCTGCCTAGCATGCACAAAGCACTGGATTCCATTCCCAGAACTGTATAAATGCAGTGAAAGCACACACATGTCACCTCGGCAAGTAGAGGGCAGGAGAAGCAGTTCAAGGTCATTATTAGCTACAAGACAAATTTGAGGCCACCCTAAGCTACATGAGATCCTGTTTCCAAAGCAAAATGAACAAATAATATTTGCAACCAAGATAAACTGAATGATTGCTAGTCATTAAATTTGAAAATAAATATGAGAGAACTTATCCCAGAAAATCAAGTTGTATGTGTGGAGGTTACTGTTGTGCTTGGGCAAACTGTGTGGTACCACATTCCAGATATTCTGCTGAGTAAGTGGAGGGCACCAGGAGTGGGCCCAACTGGTTCTGAGACCACTCTCCTGTGTGCCTGCCACCTCGTCTTTCATTCCAGGCCCAGACTAGCCACTGTCCCAATGGGCAGGTTCCAGCTTTATCTTCAGTTTCACAATGCGCCATTAAATCTCCCACTCACAGCTAACAGGGTAACTACAGGCAGGACTCCATTTTCCTTAGGAGCCCCTATTTGGGCATTTGAAAATGAAACTGCCTTGTTTTTCAATTCTGGAAACTCAGTAGTTGAACAGAGAAGGGAACCACAAGGGCCAGTAAAACAAAGGCTGCATGTAGCTCCACTTTTCAGAACTTTTTTTTTTAGGTGTCATGTAAAATAAAATTCACTGTTTATAATACAGTTCTATGGGTTTTAACAAAACTACACAGCTTGGAGCCAGGCATACTTGTGTATGTCTTTAATTTCAGCACTTGGGAGGCAGAAGCAGGTGGATCTCTGAGTTTGAACCTAACCTTATCTACACAGTGGGTTTCAGACCAGCCAGCACTACATAGTGAGATTCTGTCTTTAAAAGAAAAAAAATTGACGCACGCCTTTAATCCCAGCACTTGAGATGCAGAGGCAGGCAGATCTTTGTGAGTTAAAGGCCAGCGTGGTCTACATATAGTGAGTTCCAGGACAGCCAGAGCTACAGAGAGACCTTGTCTCAAAAAGACAAAAAAAAATTATGCCAGACATGGTGGCACACACCTTTAATCCCAGTACTTGGGAAGCTGAGGCAGGTGGATCTTTGTGCGTTCAAGGCCAGCCTGGTCTACATAGGGAGTACTAGGCCAGCTGGGGCTACAGGAAGACCCTGTCTCAAACAAAAACAAAACCCTAAAAGCCTACAGCTTTGTACCCACCATAATCAATGTATGAAACATTCCCATCATCTCCCAGAATTCCTTTGTACCCTGTGGTGAGCCCTTTCACCCTTGAACATTGCTAGGTTCCTGTTCCTACTGCCTCATCCTGTTTTGCAAAATTGAAATGGGTAGTTAGAATGCTTTTGCTAAAAAAGCTTTGGCTCCTCATTTGGGACCACAGGGTAAACTAAAAGCAAGATGGGAGCCTGGTATCTCTGCCATCATTTTGTGTCTGTACTTTGAAGGCACAGAAATAAGTGTTAGTTCTGGGCTTCCCAGAATTCCAAGGCACACAGATGCCCACTTCCTCCAGAGGCTGTCAGTCTGTTTCCTCTGTACCTGAGGCCCTGGCCCATAGCTGTAAGTGGGGAGGCCCCAGGCAGCATCTTGACCCTGCCATGCTCCTGCCTTGTTCCACCACGTGTCTGCAGGCGGCCTGCGCTGGTAATTCCACATGGAAGTAAATCATGTTCCTGGCATGATTAAGCCTCATGTGCCTTTTTATTTGGGGGCTGAGGGTGCACAACCTTTTTATAACGTAACATGCTGGTGCTGTGGACTCAGATCGCCATTTTGCCTGACCCCCTCATACCCTCGTGGTAGCCAGACCACCTTTTCTTTGGGGGAGGGAACCCCTGGGACGGATTTGCCAGTAGCAGCGTATTTCTGCAGACAACCAGCTTCCACATTTCACGATGAGGTACCACTCTGCTCACCTGCTATCACCCTTCCCTCCCTGTCTCCCTCTCTCTCTTCCCATTTCTGCCCCTTGTACTTCTTCCCTCCTCTCTCTGCTTCTCCTCTCTCAGCCTTAGCCCTTCCCTGTTTTGGACCCACTAAGGCTTGTGGACTGCCTCAAACTGGGTTCCTGATCCTGCCATGCTTGTACTTCCGCCAACACCATTTTGAACCCAAAGGCTTGCAGGTTGCCTCAAACTGGTTCCCGTGCACAGGCAGTACAACTCTCTGCTTTCCTACACTCTTCTCCCCCCCCCCCCCCCCCCCCCCCCCCCCCCCCCCCCCCCCCCCCCCGCCTCTGTCTTCCCCCGATTCTTCATTTTTTAGCCTCCCATTCCACTTTCCCCGTTTTGGACCCCTGAGAGCTGGTGTATTAAGGATCCCCCAACCTTTCCATCCAGATTGCTGTCCACTGGGATGCTGGGAACAAAATCTGGACCTGTTTTCTGGTACCCCCTGTGAATTTCGGGACACTGATTTTGCAGGCCTGTGGACCCCCTTTCAGAGTCTCCCACGTTGGTTGCGTAGGCCCAGGTACTCTGACCAGCACCCCTGACACTAGTGCAGATGCACCCCTAGCCCTCAGACGGTGCTTTGAGGCTAAATAACCTTCCTTCCTTCCTACAGATCTCTGATTCTCCCCCTTCATTTTTAGCCTCCTATTAGAGGATGCAGTTCTTCCACTCCATTCCCATTAGAGGACGCAGTTCCTCCACTCTGTCCTGCTTTCTTTGAGGCTAAAAAACCTTACTTCTTTCCTACAGATCTCTCCCTCTTGTCTTGTCTCCTTTCCTCTCCTCCCCCAATCCACATGCTCTGATCTGTAGCTCTTCTCTCTGCACACTTGGCAGATTTCCGCAGTAACAGACTGCACCCTCAATCCAGTTTTTTTTTCTTTCTTTCCTTTACTGTGCATTCCCTGCTGCCCCAGCGCACCATCCAGCCACCTGCCCCCCTAGCCATGCGGCTTTTCCATGCAACACATGCCCTGTCATCGCTACTGCAGGGCTTTCCCACTGGCACATTCAAACAGAACCAGGAGTGGCAGCCACACCCATTCCTGAGCCGCCATCTTGAAGCTGCCCCATTTCTGCTGAGTCACAACCACTCTGTCTAGACTACGTGTCAGGAAGCTTGAATTTTACATCAGACCTTATAACAACTAATGCCACGTTCTAATTCTTTTACAATTAATTTAATGGCATGTTCTGATCCTTTCGCAATTTTGGTTTTGGGTTTTATGTTGGGGCAATTGAAATTCCATTCATACATTTTTATGCAGAGTAACCAAGGTTTGTTTTTACCGTTTTTCATCCATATCAAAATACAATCAATTTTCATTTTTTTACTTTTGTACAGATAGTTAAATTTTACAGGCTTTTGTTTGAGATTTTTACATCATTTGGCTTTTTAACAAACACTTGTTTTTTGTTTTGTTTTTATATTTTGTTTACATGAATTTTACCTAATTTTCAGGGATTGTTTCAGATTTTTGCATTTTCCATTTCATTGTTTTTTCTTTATAAACCCCATTTTATTCAGAAATCCATTCTTGTGTCTGCTTCTGGATACAAGCCTCTGTATCTGAGATTAAGAAGGTGTGCCGACCATGCCATGTCCCACCTGCATCTAGCTTTTGCCTCAGGCAAAAGGTCCCACCTTGCTGGGACCTTTTGATTTTTCCTCTAACAATAAATTTATTCTCATTAAATTAGCAGGTAATATACACAAGCCACCAGATCTGCCTGCCTTCCCCATCTGCCATCCTGTACAGGCACACACACACACACACACACACACACACACACACACACACACACACAGCCTGTGCTGCAAAGCACAGTATGGGCATACAGGCTGTTTCCACCTAAGTAGATGTCTTAAACTCTAAGTGATTCTGTGTAAATGTGACAATTGCTATTATTGGTTCCACAGCCCTGGACAATGATGGACAACTTTAGATAAAAAAGGGATTTTCCCATTGTCCAGAGTTAATGGATACAGTTAAGCCATGTGCCTGTCCAACATGTCTGTGTGTTATAACAGTTCTTCAATGTGTCTTTGAACTGTCATGTGTCCATGTTCTCCTGTGTGATTTTGTCAAAACAAAGTGGCCACTTTAAAACTTTTTTCATTCTATATTGTGCACAAAAACTAAATTAAGCTTACTTTTGGCATGCCTCTTAAATTTTTTCAAAGGCCTGATTTGAATCCGGGTTCCAAGTTTTCTACACTGCTTATCTGAAGGTTTTATTTCTTATCTGTCCAAATTATTTTCCTCACAGGTATTATAACTAAAATGTCCTTTCCAATTTTTTCTTGTTTCCAGACCTCGGAAGACCTGATTTTGACCCTTAGGAGTTCACTAACAGATTTTTTTTTTCTTTTTCTCCTATGCTGTGCCACTGTCCTTCTGACCAGAGACCATTTAAAAAAAAATCACTGGATTCATTCATATTCTGGCACTTGGACAGAAGCACATGGCTTCCCCTGCAATCTCTTCCCTTTAATGAAACAGCCTAAATACCTTTGGTATTGTCAGTTCTTTAATTATATATAATATATATGTATATATTATATATATGTATGTATAATTCTGTTTTCCATCACTTGTTAAAGTATTTAAATAAGTTCATAGTCTTAGAATCAAAGGTGCAAGACATCATCTCAGCCTTGGCAGTGCAACTAATTAGACTTCCATGTTTTAAATAATATTTCTAAAGGTGTTTTTTCCCAATGCATGTGACTGTTCAGGACAAACACTAGGATAAAAATCTCTTGAAGGAATGTGTGGATAAATGTGTTTATGTGTATCATATTGTTGTTTTTGTTTTTTTTTAATTTTTTTTTATTTATTTTTGCATGTGTATGAATGTAGGTCTGTGCACCCGTGTCGTGCAATGCTGCGGAGATGAGAAGAGGGTGTCGGATTCCCCTGGAACTGGAGTTCTCCTGGAATTGGAGTCTCAGACGGCTCTCGGCCGCCATGTGGGTGCTGGGGATCGAACCCAGGTCCTCTGCAAGAGCGTCGGTGCTCTTAACCGCTAGGCTATCTCTCCAGCCCGTGTATCATATTGTTAAACAGCATATTAAGATCTGTCTGTGAGCCGGGCGTGGTGGCACGTGCCTTTAATCCTAGCACTTGGGAGGCAGAGGCAGGCGGATCTTTGTGAGTTCAAGGCCAGCCTGATCTACAGAGTGAGTTCCAGGACAGCTGAGGCTATAGGGAGACCCTGTCTTGAAAAAACAAAAAAAAAAAGATCTGTCTCTGTATCATTGCAATGCATGTGCTTCTGCTCAGTACAACCTTTATAAACTGTCAACAAATTTATTTATTAGAATCTTATGAGTGTATTCATGAAGTACTGTTTACTTTTTTTTTTAAAGAAACACTTTTAGTACTAGGGAGGCAGAGGCAGGCAGATATTTGAGAGTTCAAGGCCAGCCTGGTCTACAGAGTGAGTTCCAGGACAGCTGGGGCTAGAGGCAAACCCTGTCTCAAAAAGACAAAAAAGGAAAGAAAGAAAGAAAGAAAGAAAGAAAGAAAGAAAGAAAGAAAGAAAGATTTATTTTTATTTATTTTTATTATTTTTATGTGTATGAATGTACTGGATTCTCTTCTGACCTCCGCGGCATTGCACAACACGGGTGCACAAACCTACATGCAGACAGTACATTCATACACATACAAAAATAAATAAAATTAAAAAAAAGAATTATGTATGGGCTTGCATTTCATTCAGGTGGCTAGTGGGTTGGAAAGAGGTTCCAGTGCGGACCACCAATCTGGATAGCTGGTGGTGTGGGTGGACATAGGCTGAAGATAGGCCAACAGCCATCAGCCTGAAATTCCTGTCCAGGGTTTAACAGTCTCTGGGAAGGTGGAAAGACATGGCCAAGAGTGGAAAACATCTCCCGTTGTTCCAGGCTAAGGGCCTGAGTTGGAAATACCATCCTGTCTGGGCTACAGGAAGTAGCCAGGTGGTCTCTGAGCCGAGGCCAGCTCCTTACAGCAGCTGCTGGCAGGTGCTGTGTCCCCCTCCCCTTAGCAGGGCCATGTGGTCCCTGTTCGGTACAAAAAAAAGCTTCCTACAGAAAATAGCCCTACACTCCTCAACCCTTATAAGCAACTCACCAACTGTGCCAGAGCATGCACAGTTTCAAATCCCAGAGAAACTGTGGCCACCTTCATTGTTATTAATAAAGAATAATCTGCTCCTGAGCTCAGTCTCATCTTTCATAGCCCTAGTTGATCGTGAGCTAACATTTTCTAACTACTCTGAAATCCTGGTTTTCATTTTGAAGACTCTATACAGGAAAATTTTAAGTATCTGCGTTTGATGGAAAGCCTTTCCTCTTACCTCAGTGGGGCTTTGTTCAGGGGGGTCAGAGTCCTGGAAAACTTGAGGACTACCAAATCTGCCTGGAGCCAGTGGCTACAGAGTTATTGTCTCTTAAATTTGAATAAAATTCACAGATCACAGAAGGCGACTTGTATAGCAGAAGTGGGTCTCCAGGAATAAGATACTATCTAGCACTAATCTGTTTTTTTGTTTGTCTGTTTGTTGTTGTTTTTTAATTTTTTTTAATTTCTATATGTGTATGAATGTACTGTCTGCATGTAGGTTTGTGCACCCGTGTCGTGCAATGCACGCAGAGGTCAGAAGAGGGTGTCGGATTCCCCTGGAACTGGAGTTCTCCTGGAATTGGAGTTTCAGACGGTTCTCGGCCACTATGTGGGTGCTGGGGATCGAACCCGGGTCCTCTGTAAGAGTGATCGATGCTCTTAACCGCTAGGCCATCTCTCCAGCCCTGGTTTTGTTTTGTTTTTTTTTTAAAGAACTTACTGGCTGTGCCGGGCATGGTAGCACACGCCTTTAATCCTAGCACTTGGGAGGCAGAGGCAGGCAGATCTTTGTGAGTTCAAGGGCAGCCTGGTCTACAGAGTGAGTTTCAGGACAGCTGGGGCTATAGGGAGACCCTGTCTCAAAAAGACCAAAAAAAAAAAAAAAATTTATTGGCTGAAACTAGGGTGAGGCATGGGGAGGGGGATGAGCTGGTCAGTCCAGTTGGCCCACCCACTAGGTTCCAGGTGCCTCATAGTTTCATTCATCACGTTCTCATTTATTGCTTCCAGGCAAAAGTAAGAGGAAACAAGGATCAAGAACTCTCTTCTGGTATTCCTGGCCTTCATCCAAGGACATTCTGGGAACTGTTGCTTTGTATTCCCTATCCAACGGCTAGAAAGAGATCAACACTCCAATTAAAATATCTCAACAAGCCAGGCATGGACTGCATGCAGAGACAAGAGGATCTCTGTGAGATCGAGGCCAGCCTAGTCTACATAGTGAGTTCCAGGCCAGCTGGAGCTACAGGGAGACCGCCTCAAAACACAAACAGAATATCCTGACAAAAAGTTATGGAGAAAGGTTTTATTTGCCGTACAATTCTAGGTTATAGTCTATCTTCTCTACATGGTTAATAGAATAGTCTTCTGAATGGTCGGGAGATCTGTTGAGAAAGCACCTATTGAGAGCAGTGAATGTCACGTGGGCTGAGGTGGCACATGACTGTGATCCCAAAAGCAGCAGCAGAAGGATTGACAAAATGTGGTAATTAAGCTAGTTGGGGTAGACCACAGGAATAGTAAGCTCCCTGTATTAGTATAGTTACTTTTCTTATTGCTGTAACCAAATACTTTACAAAGAAGCAAATTAAGTGGGGAAGGGTTTATTTTGGGTCACAGTTTGAGAGAATCATTCCCTCATGGTAGGGAAGGCATGGTCACAGGAACAGGCCGATAGATGATCAAATTGCATCTGCAGTCAGATAGCAGAGATGAATGCCAGTGTTCATTTTTCCTCCTTTTTATTCAGCTCTGAACCCAAACATATAGAATGATGCTGCCCATTGGGGGTCTTCCCACTTCAGTTAACCTAATCTAGACAATCTGACCAGAGACCAATTTAAAAGTCCCTAGATTTATTAATACTCTGACACTTAAACAGTGGCACACGGCTTCCCCTGGATGCCTGTAAACTACAATCTCTTTCCTCTAATGAAACAGCCTAAAATGTGTTTTTATATTGTCCATTGCTGAATTGTCTTGGTTTTGTACTGTGTAGGACTGAATGTCTCCTGACACCTCATTCTTTAGCTTCTTCCTTGATGAAACTGTCTTTGTTTTTGTTTTTTGGTTTTTTTTTTTTTTAACTGTCTTTGATTATTGTAACTTTAGTCATGGCTAGCCTTCAGTACTTCAGGAGAAATTGTATATGTAATTCTGTTTTCCATCACTTGTTAAAATATTTCAATAAGTTTATAGTTTGAAAATAAAGCTGTAAGATATCAATAACAGCATGATTTTAAAAAATGCATTAGCCACCTCAGCCTTGGGAATACAATTGGGACTACATGATTTAGATGACATCTCTGAAGTTTTCTCCAAATAGAAACATTCATGTCTGACAACAATGTATGTGAGTCTGATCAGTACAAACACTAGCAGAGAAATCTCTTGTATGAATGTGTAGATAAGTGTGTATGTATGTGGATGATACTCTTAACAACTCTGTAATCTAGTTACAGCATATTAGGAATCTATTGATGGACAGTGTACTCCAATGTGTGAATGTCTAGTAATGTATGTGCCTTTGCTCAGTACAACCTTTATAAACTGCCATCACCAAAATTAAGTTTTAAAACCTTGTGTATGAGTATATGTATGAAGTACTGTTCACTTTTAAGAGGTCTATAATGTGGTTATAGCATATACAAGAAATTGTGTTCCACAGCTAGAGATTCTCAGTACTGTACAACCTGTGGACAGTTTATAAAAGTTAATCTTACCACCAAAATTACATATATAAATACTGAGTTACCTAAAAATGTTTTGTATATCTGTTATCCTTTGCACATGTTACTTTAATTTTCTTTTTGTCTTTTTGAGACAGGGTATCCATATAACCCCAGCTGGTCTGGAACTCACTGTGTAGACCAGGCTGGCCTTGACCTCACAGAGATTCGCCTGAACCTGTCTCCCGAGCGCTAGGACTAAAGGCATGTACAACCACACCCAGCTTAAAGATGGTTCTTAGCTGCCATGTGGGTGCTGGAAATTGAACCCAGGTCCTCCGCAAAAGTAGTGGGCGCTCTTAACCACAGAGCCATCTCTCCAGCCCCTACTTTTAATATTTTTTTTTTGGTCTTTTTGAGACAGGGCCTCCCTGTAGTCCCAGCTGTCCTAGAACTCACTCTGTAGACCAGGCTGGCCTTGAACTCACAAAGATCGGCCTGCCTCTGCCTCCCAAGTGCTAGGATTAAAGGCATGTGCCACCATACCTGGCTTACTTTTAATATTTTTTTTTATTTTTTTTATTTTATTATTTATTTCTGTATGTGTATGAATGTACTGTCTGCATGTAGGTCTGTGCACCCGTGTCGTGCAATCCCGTGGAGTTCAGAAGAGGGTCTCGGATTCCCCTGGAACTGGAGTTCTCCTGGAATTGGAGTTACAGATGGTTCTTAACCATCATGTGGGTGCTGGGGATCGAACCCGGGTCCTCTGCAAGAGCGGTCAGCGCTCTTAACTGCTAGGCCATCCCTCCAGCCCTACTTTTAATATTTTTAAAACAAATTAGGTTTCACTTCGGGGGACCACATGAGAACAGTCCAAATGAAACCAATTCTGCTGAGCTTGATTTAATATTTCCTGCCTGCTGTAGATATGTGATAATGCCCTCCCCTCCTTTTCCTTCTCAAAGCTATAATTCAAAATCTGGGGATAAGTAACATGGCTTTCATTTGAGATAGTCACTTGAAATAGTCCTAGAAGGATTGTTTTTAGCCTCTTTATTATCTAGGGTTTGTTGCCTGAGCTATGTTAAAGAACAAATTGTATGCTTTACTGGATAGGTTAAATGTCAACTTGACACACCTGGGCTAATAAACCTTAATAATTGTCTTCATTGGACTGGCCTGTATCCATTGTGGGCAATGCCATCCTTGGTCAGATATTTCTATATTGTATAATACAATAGGCTGAACATGAGCAAGGAACATAAGCCAATAACTACAGTCTCTTTCCTAGCATTTGCTGTAGTTACTACCTTCAGACTCCTTTCATGAGCTTTCACTATTTTTTTTAATTTTTTAATTTATTTTGTATGTGTATGAATGTACTGTCTGCTTGTAGGTCTGTGCACCTGTGTCGTGCAATGCTGTCTCCACAGCATTGCAGAAGACGGTATCAGATTCCCCTGGAACTGGAGTTAAAGACGGTTCTCAGCCACCATGTGGGTTCTGGAGATTGAACCCAGATCCTCTGCAAGAGCAGTTAGCACTCTTAACCACTAGGCCATATCTCCAGCCCAAGCTTTCACTATTTTCTTTGATTTTTTTAAATAATAAGTAATAAGTAATGAATACAAGCATCCTTCATGTAAAACAAATTTGCAAGCAGCTATGGCCAAATGTATACAGCCCAAGGCCCCCATTGTCCAGCTGGAGGGTATGTACAATCATGTTGATTAAATAAGAGTCCAGTCTATATTGATGTAGTTTCACAATTCACCCAAATCACAGCCCTTACATTCTACCACACCCCCTCTTCTGCAGATTGTTCCCTAGGCTTTAGAAAAAGGGCAAGAACTGGGCTGGCCGTGGTTGCACTTGCATTTAATCCTAGCACTCAGGAGGCAGAGGCAGGAGGATCTTTGTGAGTTCAAGGCCAGCCTGGTCTACAGAATGAATTCCAGGACAGCTGGGGCTATAGGGAGATCCTGTCTCAAAAAAGACCAAAAAAAAGGCAAGAAGCAAAATAGTCTACTTTCTCTGGAGATGTCATTTTGGACTCTGAACAGTTCAGGCTGTTTCCTTTCATGGGTTGGCAGTTTATCCACATATTAAGCACAGGCAATTAGATATACAGGCATTTAAACAGTACTAATTTTTTTTGGTCTTTTCGAGACAGGGTCTCCCTGTAGCCCAGCTGTCCTGGAACTCACTTTGTAGACCAGGCTGGCCTTGAACTCACAAAGATCGGCCTACCTCTGCCTTCCAAGTGCTAGGATTAAAGGCGTGCACCACCACGCCCAGCAAACAGTACTAATTATTATGGTAGGTTACATTGATATAGACACAGATGTTTGGATGGTATGCTAATCCATGAACTACAGCTTTTCTGTAAAAGATGACAAGGTCTTACTGTGGCTTAAAACATCTCCTAACCACTAGAGGATGTAACCTTGTGGCATCAGCTGTGAATTATTCCTCCAAGGAGAGAGCTATTGACCAATTAGATTTGGGATATACATATGGCTGCCACTGCTGCACAGTATTTCCAGGCAGGTGAGGTGTAGCTGATGCTGATGGAGGAGTCTAGCTTGACTCAAAGAGCTTTATTGGTTTAGTCGCCTTTGATAACACTCTCTGGCATTCCAGAGACCAACTGTACACTTGCAAGTGTGGTCTCAATACATCTTTTCCATGCTTACACCAGGTCTTGGTCAGCAGGGCCTTACCACCTCTCTTCTTGCAGGTATCCCAGTTTACAGGCAAGAAGCCTTTACCTTTTGGGGGGGCTTGGATCCGCTAGCCAGCATCTCCCTGGCAGAATAATCCATTGCTGATATCAGAGCTCTCCTATATTAATATATTTTGCTTAATTACACAGCTTATAAAGACTTTAGTATTATATTTATCCTTTCATAGTTCCTATGTCTATCAGTCAATTAAAGAAAGCAGTTATTTAAAAAAAGAAAGCAGTTATACCAGTTTTATATGAGATTACCTCTATAACAGTCAGTTCTAATTTACAGTTAGGGAATGACTTCATTACCATCATGTTTTTCTTTGTTCTACGAAAAGGAGGTAAGAAAGTCTCTCATATTAAAACTTTGCAGCACCTGGTAAGTAAAGTTCATTAAGAATCATTATAAACAGTGTTTAGAGGGCTGGAGAGATGGCCTAGCAGTTAAGAGTGCCCACTGCTCTTGCAGAGGACCCGGGTTCAATCCCATCACCCACATGGTGGCTGAGAACCATCTTTAACTCCAGTTCCAGGGGAATCCAATGCCCTCTTCTGACCTCCGTAGCATTGCATGACACAGGTGCACAAACCTGCATGCAGACAGTACATTCATACACATAAAAATAAAATTTTAAAAAAGTATAAAGATCATACATGTATTTAAAAATAAAAAAATAAGGGGCTGGAGAGATGGCCTAGCGGTTAAGAGCGCCGACCTCTCTTGCAGAGGACCCGGGTTCGATCCCCAGCACCCACATGGCGGCCGAGAACCGTCTGAAACTCCAATTCCAGGAGAACTCCAGTTCCAGGGGAATCCGACACCCTCTTCTGACCTCTGCGGCAAAATTTGCAAACGACACGGGTCACACACTTGCATGCAAGAACAGTAAGTTCATACACATGCAGAAATAAAAAAAATTTTTTTTTATTTAAAATAAAAAAATAAATAAAAAAAAATAAACAATAAAAAAATAAACATAAACCGTGGTTCAAATAGGCTACACAGAAAGATGTTTGATGCCTATAGCAATCGGAGGCTTTCTTCCTATTATGTTTAGTGGGCAGCAAAATTTCTGCTGGTATTTCTTGTCCCTTCCAAGCTTTTTTTTTTTTTTTTTTGGTGTTCTTTTTTTTTCTTTCTCAGCCATTTAGTTTGGTGCATGTTTTTTTGACCTGTAGTAACATGCAAATCTTTTCTCATAGTTGTTTTATAAGATTTAAATTTGGAAAATTTTGACAAAAAGGTTTAATAATATAACTGTTTATTATCCCTTTTAATTTAGGCTTTTATTCTTTGACTCCATGAATCTCACAAAAGGAATTTGTTAATACACATACTACAGGCAGGAATCAAGGTGTAAATTTTCATTTAAAATTCAAAAAAAAACAACTGTTTATTTATTTTTTATTTATTTATGTTATTTTATTTATTTATTTATTTGGCGGGGTTCTTATCCTCGCCTTTAACCAGCTGCGCCTTTGTCCCCCAGCCCCTACCCAGGATGTTTATCATCGACTGTATTTGTTTAACTTTGGGAAGCAATAATCACTCCTAGTTAATAATTTCATCAAGGTAAAAGAAAAGTGTTACAAGTGATACTGCATAAAACAAAAATCATAGAGAACATTTGTTATACATTACATACTCAAAGTTGTTTCTGATAAAATTATAAGTAAAAACCAATGTGGACAACAATTTATATTTCCAATTAGCGTTAAATGTATTTACCTTTTTAATTAAAATCTTTAACCAATGTTTTTTTGTTGTTTAATATAGACATTTTATTTTCACTAAGTCCTTAAAATGACCATACAATATGCTAGACAAAGTTGGCAAATTTGGATTACTGTTAAACTCACCATAATAAATATACATAAATGAAATTAGACCATGTGCTCCTCATCCCAACCTCCCACACCAGATTCAACTATTGAGATAGTTCTTTTTTTTTTTTTTTTTTCTTTCTTGTCTTTTTTCTTTTTTTTTTGGTTGTTTTGAGACAGTGGTCCTGCCTTAGCCTAGCTGTCTGGAACTCACTCTATAACCAGGGTGGCCTTGAACTGCACAAAGATCGCACCTGCCTCTGCCTCCTGAGTGACTAGGATAAAGCGACGTGAACCATCACCCAAGACTCAGTCCCACGTTCTTGCTGCCCACGTTCTTTTCTGTTGTTGTGTGTGTTGTTGTTTTCCATAAACACACTTGCCACAAGAAATATTTACAAACAGTAAGGGGTAACTGGCCTTGCAGCACTTCACTAGATGAAGGGATCCCAACATTGGTCGTCTTTGTTTTTCTGGGACTGTTATTACTTCACCTAACATAATATCTTCTAGTTCCATTCATTATCTCAAAGTTCATGATGGTTGTCTTTTTTTACTTGTCTGGCATAGAACTCCATTGTGTAGATTGTCTCAGCACATTTTCTCTATCCCACTCATCAGTATGGGGCACTTGGGTTGGTTCCAGCTTTTTGCTATTGTGAACTAGAAAATGCAATAAATATACCTGTGAATGTATACCTCTGGGTATTAGATGATTGCGTGGGTATGATACCAGGAGCGGTATGGATCGGTCAATGCAAGCACATTTTGAGTCCTTCTAAGGAGTTCTCCACTCCACTCTGCTTTCCATAGAGTGCTGTGCAACGTTTACATTCCCACCAGCAATGAGATGCGTGTTTCCCCTTCTCCACAACTCTCCAAACTTGTATGCATTTTTTTGTTTTCTTGCACCCTAGCCAGTCTATCAGAGTGGGATGATAATCTTAAAGTGGTTTTAATTTGCCTTTCATATTACTAGTGCATGAAACTTTTAAGATGTTTCTCAGCATCGCTAATTCCCCACTTGTGAAGACTCTGTTCAGCTATTTGATCCATCTTTGAAGTGATTGCATTTGTTATTCTTTCCTCTTTGTTTTTGAGTAGTTTATATCCTTCGGGAAATCATGCTGTTGGTCAGATGTGAGCCTGCCAGTGAAGGTTTCCTCCCACTCCTGTGGGTTTTCTCTTCACTTCTTGATTGTTCTCTTTGATGTACAGAGCCTTTTCTAGTTTAAATGAGGTTCCATTTGTCCAATTGTCGACTTTTAATTATTGCACAGTGCTCTCTGATTTAGAAGTCTTTTTCCTACACCTACAGTCCGTAAGGCTGCTGCCCAACTGTTCTGACTTCTTCTATCACTTCAAGTTTGGGGTTTCACGTTGAGGTCTTTAATCCATCAGGAATTGACTTTTGTACAGGGCGAGATAGGGGTTGTTAATTTCATTCTTCTACAAGCAGTGTATCCAGTTTTGCCAACATCCACGTGCTAAAGATGTCTGTTTTCCTCCACTGTGCTTCTTGGCCCCCTTGTCAATATGAGGTGGCTGAAATTGTATGTGCTCAGTTGGATCTTCAAGTTTCTTTGTTCCATTAGGTCAACAGGTCCTGTTTTTTTGTGCCCAGTAACCAAGCTGTTTGTTATGGACTATAGCCCTAGTATATTAGTTTGAAGTCTGTATGAGATCCTCCCCTGTATTTGCTCTTTTTCACTCAGGCTTGCTTTGGCTATTCAGGGTCTTTTGTTTTTCCAACTTGAAATTAAGAACTTTGTTTTTCCACAGCCTGTGAAGAAACCTTGGGGGAAGTTAATTGGATTGATTTAAATCTGTAAAGAGTTTGGGTAGAATGGACATTTTACTATATTTACTTTTCCCATATCCATGAGCATGGGAGTTTTTCCATCTTCGATGCATCTTCAATTCCTTCTTAGGGGTTAAAAATTCAGTTGTTGTAGAGATCTTGGTATTTGGTTAGGTTTGATCCTAGGTATTTTATTGTTTTTTGAGCGATTGTAATGGGAAGGTCCTCCTTGTATTCCTTTCCTCTGTTGCTTGTGTGGTGTAAAGAAAGGCCTACTGCCGGGCGTGGTGGGTGCACGCCTTTTTTAAGCCTAGCACTTGGGAGGCAGCAGGAATCTTTGTGGAGTTCAAGGCCACCTTGTCTACACAGTGAATCAGGAAAGCTTGGGCTACAGGGAGGCCCCTGTCCTCGAAAAGGGAACAAAAAAAAAAAAAAGGCCTGCTGATTTTTTCTAGGTTTAATTTTGTGGGATTTTTATTTAATTTTATTTTTGAATTTTATTTTTTGTTGTGTATTGAATGTAACTGTCTGCATGTAGGTATAAATGTACTGTCTGCACACCTGTGTCGTGCAGTGCCGTGGAGGTCAGAAGAGGGTGTCAGATTCCCCTGGAACTGGATTTTTTCCTAGAATTTGGAGTTACAGACGGTTATCAGCCACCATGTGGGTGCTGGGATTGAACCCGGTCCTCTGAAAGGGGTCAGCACTCTTAAACCACTGGGGCCATCTTTCCAGGCCCCTCTAGGTTAATTTTGGATCTGCCACTTTAACTGAAAGCTTTTAAATTGTTCCTAGAATGTTTCCTGGTGGGAGTTTTTATTAGCATCCTTAAATAAAGAATCATATGCAATCAGAAAAGGGATAGTTTGACCTCCTATTTTCCACTTAAAATCCTTTAATTTTCCTTTTCCTTGCCGTATTGCTCTTAGCAAGTGTTTCAAGCAACTATATTGAAAAGGAGTGGTGACAGGAGGGTAGCCTTGCTGAGTTCCTACTTTAAAGGGAATGCTGCTGTTTTATTCCCCCATTTAGGATGATATTGGCTGTGGCTTTCCTGTATATGGGTTTGATTACATTGAGGAAGATCCCTCCAAACCAATTCCATCTAGATCTTTAAGCATGAAGGAATGCGGGATTTTGTCAAAGGGCTTTTCGGCATCAATTCAGATGATGGTGTGGTTTTTTTGTCTTGCAGTCCATTTATATTTTGATGATATGGTTTGATTATATTGAACCATCCCTGCCTCCCTGTAATGATCCAACTTGGTCATGATGGATACTTCTTGAATTTGGGTCTGTATGCGTTTGCAGTAATTTTGGTTTAGAATTTTGAATCTGTGTTCATTAATGAGAATGGGTTTGTAGTTCTTTTATGGTTGTATCTTGCCCGGTTTTTTTGGTATTAGATTGATGCTGGATTCATAGAGGAAATTTGGGAGAATTCCTCTGTATCCTTCGAACAATTTGAGCTAAGTCCTTTGGACAGAATCAACAGGACAAAGAAAAACAGAGAGATCTGAACTGAATGAGACAATACACCAAAATGGACCTCACAGACATCTATCAAATATTTCCCCCAAACAACTGAGAATACACTTTCTACTACTCACAGCACCCCAATGAACATTCTCCAAAACAGAGCACATACAGGGACACAGAAAAAACCTCAACAAATACAAAAGACTGAAATAAGCAATTCCTATCAGAACCAGTGCAATAAACGCAATATCAACACCGATTAGCCCTACAACCTACAAGAACACATGCAGACTAAACAACACTCTCCTGAAATAAAGAAATGGTCCAAGAAGAAATAAGAAGGAATAAAAGCATTCTTGGAATTGAGTGACAATGATAATACAAAACAGAAAACTTATAGACTTTAAAAGAGTCCTAAGAGGTAAGTTTATAGCCTGAGGTGCCTATATAAAAAACAGAACGAGCACAAGTGAACAATCTAACACTGCAAGCTAAAACACTGGAAAGACAACAACATGAACCCTAAACGAAACAGGCAGGAAGAAATAACAAAAATTAGAGCAGAAATAATGAAATAGAATCAAAGAACAATACAAAAAAAGAAAATCAAATGAATCCAAAGTTTGGTTCTTTGAGATAAGAAACAAGATAGACAGACCTCTATCCCAGTTAACCAAAAGAGAGAATGAACAACTCCAAATCACTAGAAATCGGTGATGAAAGGGGAAATAATCTTAATAGACAATGAAAAGATCCAGACAATCATAATACGGGAATACTTCAAAACCTATATTCTTACTAAATTTGAAAAAACCTAGAAGAAATGGATGAATATTCTGAATCCTGGAAATCACCAAACTCAACAAGAAGAGATTCACACTTAAACAGACCCATAAGATATGAAGAAATTAGAACACAACAACAACAAAAAAGCCCGGGTTTGCGGTGGCGCACCCTTTAGTCCTAGCACTTGGGAGGCAGAGGCAGGCGTATCGTTGGGGAGTTCAAGGCCATCCACTTCTATACAGATTGAGTTCACGACAGCTGTTGCCCTACAAGGGAGACCCCTGTCTCAAAGAACAAAAAAAAAAAAAATGAATAAATTGAAGATGTAATACAAAACCTAAAAAAAAAAAAAAAAAAAAAGAAACAGCCCAACTAAAAAGAAAGCCCAGGCCCAGATGGTTCACGGCAGAAATTCCTATAAAACAGTTCAAAAAGACATACAACCATTTGACTCAAGTTTTTAAAGTATACAACTAAGGGGAATCTTCCCAAATGCCTTCTATGAAGCCAGCACACTCTATGAACCAAAACCAGGCAAAGAGACAACCAAAGGAAAACTGATAGACACCATCTCTCATAATGACAGAGATGCAAAAATTCTGAAGAAAATATTTTGCAAATCGTATACAGACCCACAGCCAGAAATCATGCCATCATGACCAAGTTGGATTGCATACCAAAATGCAGGGATGGTTTCAACTATGAAAAGCAAAATATCATCAAACTATAAATGGACTGAAACAAAAACCACACATCAATCTGAATTGATGCAGAAAAAGCCTCTTGACAAAAATTCAGGCATCGCTTCATGCTTAAATCCGAGAGGGAAAGTGGACGGGGGGATATATCCTCTAATGTAATCATAAGCCATATACAGGAAACCCACAGCATATCATCCTAAATGGGGAAATGAAAAAAGCATTCCCTTTAAGGTAGGAACTCTGGCAAGGCTGCCGCCCCCTGTCACACTCCTCTTCAATATAGTGCTTGAAAACACTTGCTAGAGCAATAAGGCAAGAAAAGGAAAAAGTTTTTTGAATTTTTGTTGTGAGCCTGAGCCTTTAACAGCTGGCAGCGCTTCAGCAGGAGTGTTCTAATTGGAAAAAGAAGTTAAGCTATCCCTTTTTGCTGATGAATATGATTGTTTACTTAAGGCTTGCTAAAAATTTCCACCAGAAATAGAAACAAAAAAAAAAAATGGCAAGAAAACAACAAAAAAAATTAACCTAGAAAAATCAGATAGCCTTTCTTTACACCAACAACACGAACAGAAGAAGGAATACAAGGAGACCTCCCATTCACAATAGCTTCGAAAACAATAAAATACCTTGGAACAAACTCTAACTCAAAGAAGTAGGGACTCTATAAACAAAAACTTAAGTATTATAAGAAATAAATGAATGCTTTTTATTAAAGTGGAAAAACCAGGATCCCGCTCATGGATTGGGAAAAGTAATATAGTAAAAATAAGTTCCATTCTAAATCCACCAAACTCTTGTACAGATTTATGGCAATCCAATAAAATCCCCAAGAGTTTTGCTTCACTTCAGAGGGGCTTTGCAACAAAAAGTTTCTTAATTTCATTTGCCACCTACCCCTAAACCCCGATTCGCCACAGCCCGCCTGAGTGAAAAGAAGCAATAACAGGGGGATCTCTATACCAGAACTTCAAACTGATACTTACAGGAGCATAGTCATAAAAACAGGCTTGGTACTGGCCAACAAAAACAGACCTGTTTTACCAATGTAACAAAACTGAATGATCCAAACCTGATCACATACATTTCATCAACCACCCTCATATTTGACAATGTGGCCAAGAAGACACATTGAGGAAAAACAGCATCTTTTCAAGTGGTGTTGCAAAACTGATCACGCATTGTATAATGAAATTAAACCCCACTCGCTCCCTGTGTACAAAATTCAATTCCTAGATGGATTAAAGACCTCTCAACGTGAAACCCCAACTCTGAAGGTGATAAAGTGAAAGTTTGCAGCAGACCTACGAAGACGTGGTTAGGAAAAAGACTGTCCTAGAATCAGAGATCAGCTGTGCAAGAATTAAGGTCAACAATTGACAAATGAGACCTCATTAAACTCAAAAGCTTCTGTACATCAAAAGAAACAATCAAGGAAGTGAAGAGAAAACCCACAGAGTGGGAGGAAACCTTCACTGCAGCTACATCTGACAAAGCATGATTTCCAGAGTATATAAACTACTCAAAAAACAAAGAGGAAAGAAAACAAATGAATCACTTCAAAGATGGATCAAATAGCTGGACAGAGACTTCACAAATGAGGAATTAGAGATGGCTGAGAAACATCTTAAAAAGTGTTCGACGTCGCTAATAATTAAGCAAATTCAGATTAAAACCACTTTAAGATATCTCACCACCAGGAGTGGTGGCGCACGCCTTTAATCCTAGCTCTTGGGAGGCAGAGACAGGTGTATCTTTGTGAGTTCAAGGCCACCCTGGTCTACAGAATGAGTTCCAGGACAGCTGGGGCTACAGGGCGACCCTATCTCGAAAATACCAAAAAAAAAAAAAAAAGATATTATTTCACTCTGATAAGACTGGCTAGGATTAAGAAAATAAATGATACCAAGTGCTGGAGAGGTTTTGGAGAAAAGGGGAAAACTCATCCATTGCTGGTGGGAATGTAAACTTGTACAGCCACCATGGAAAGCAGTGTGGAGAACCCTTGGAAGACTCAAAATGAGCTTACCACCTGACCCAGACATACCACTCCCAAGTATATACCCACAAGATTCTTCTTACTGCAGAGATACATGCATAGCTATGTTTATTGCATCTGTGTTCACAATACCAAAAAACTGGAACCAACCCAAATGCCACTCAACTGTTAAGTGGATAGAGAAAATGTGATACATGTACACAATGGAGTTCTATGCAGCAGTTAAAAAAAGACAACATCATGAACTTTGCAGGTAAATGGATGGAACTAGAAGATATATGTTAACTGAAGAAACACAGTCCCAGAAAAGCAAACGATGAATGGTATCCCTCATCTGTGGATGCTAGTGTCAATAACCTAGTTGTAAATATTTCTTGTGGGGAGTGATGTGTATTGGAAAGAACAACAACAACAACTCCAACAACAGAAAAGACTGCATCAAAGAACTGACTGAAATGGTTAATCTGGTGGGGTGGGGGTGTTGGGAGGGGGACAAGGGTCTAGATTCGATTTGTAACATCATCTTCTAATATATATATATATATATCAATAAATTTTGAAAAATGAATTTAAAAAGTTGATACTTAAAACTTATAAATAAGGCCAGGCATGGTGGTGCATGCCTTTAATCCTAGGACTCTGGAGGCTGAGGCAGGTGGATCTCTGTGAGTTCAAGGCCAGCCTGGTCTACATAGTGAGGTCCAGCCCAGCTAGGACTAAAGGGAGATCCCGTCTCAAAAAGACAAAAACAATCTCCACAAATGGCAAGTTGCAGGTGATGAGGAGTAATACACTTTTTCTGAGTTCAACATCAACCTGGTCTACACAGCCACTTTGAGGCTAGCCAGGGCTGCATAGTGAGACCCTTTCTCACTGTGGTGGTTTGAATGAGCATCCCCCATAGGCTTTAAGTTTTCAGACATTTTGTCTCCAGTTGGTGGCACTGTTCTTGGAGGTCTTAGAAGGTGTGGCCGTGCTAGAGGAAGTATGTCACTGGGGGCAAGCTTAGTGAGTTTAACAAGCCTTGCTGTCTCCAGTTGCTCTCTCTACTTCCTGTGCTCATTGAAAGATGTGACCCTCAGCTTGCTGCTCCAGCTCTAGCTGCCATGCCTCCCACCACAATGGACTCTAATTCCCTGGAATTGTCAATCGTAAGCTCAAATAAACTCTTCCTTTTATAAGTGCCTTTGGTCATGGTGTTTTATCATAGCAACAGAAAAGTGACTAATACACTCACTAAATAAAAAATTAAATTTAAAAAATATTAAAAGGTTGGGGCTGGAGAGTTGGCAACCTTTAAGAGTGCTGGTTGATCTTGCAGAGGGAGGACCCAAGTTAAATTCCCAACATGCACATGGTGACTAACAACCATATTTAACCCCAGTTCCTGGGGAATCAGACATCCTCTTCTGACCTCTTTGGGCATTGCATGACATGGGTATCTCAAAAAGCCATGTATACTAGTTGTAAAGCAAACTGAGGAATGTTAATTTTATATTCCTCATGATCTGAAAACAACTGTGTTCTTAAATTGTGAATACCTAGGTTCTAGAATTAACCTGCCATTTATTTTCAGACTTTGGGTTTTTGGTATATTGATAGTGGGTATGTATGCATACTTTAGAGTAATATAAAATCAAATTGGAAAAATTTGAATCAAGAAATATGATATGGAAATAACATACAGTTTGTTTTCAGGTGACATAATTTTAGTATAGGTGCGATGTATCAGGCTGGTGTAACAGCCTTTCTGGATGCTTAATGACCATACTTAATGCCCAATTTGGCCGAGGGCCCTGAGGGATAAATTTGTTCCTTGCCCTCAGAGGTCAACTAAGTCCCACGGGACTATTCATGGAGGCATTTCTTGAAATGTCCTGCAAATGTGAGTCACCAGGCTTCCTGTGCAGGGAGGTCTTGGAGATCCACTATTGGGACCTCAGCCAGTGTCCAGCCTAGAAAGAGGAAAGTCTGCTCATGCTTCAAAAAGGGAAGCCTTGTCTAGCAAGACTTGACTCTGTCCTCAAGTGGATGGAACTGGTAAATGAAAAGCTGAAAGGAGCCAGGGGCTCCCTCCCCTGCCCCCCCCAAAAAAACCCAAGTGACCCCTGAGGACCAGATCCTCAAGTGACCTTGAGAAAACAAAAACCTTGGTTAATCTGGGCTAACTCTGTAGCCTTAAACATCCAAAAGGAAAGTATAACCAGAAATAAATAATCAGTAAGTGCATCTACTCTGTGGCTGCTACTGCTTTTGCCATCCTTCAAAGACACGAGACACAGGTTTTTTTGGTTTGTTTTTGAGACAGTGTTTCCCTGTAGCCCCAGCTGTCCTATAACTCACTCTGTAGACGGGGCTGGCCTTGAACTCACAGAGATCTGCCTGCTTCTGCCTCCCAAGTGCTGAGATTAAAGGGGTGCGCCACCACACCTGGCCTAAGATGGTTCTTAGCTGCCATGTAGGTGCTGGGAATCGAACCCGGGTCCTCTGCAAGAGCAGTCGGTGCTCTTAACTGCTGAGCCATCTCTCCAGCCCCAAGACATAGTTTTTTAACCCTTCAATATGGACCGAAGACTCATGTCTCTCCAAGAATCCTCCAAACCTTCAATGCCAGGTGGGGTCTGCTGAGACATCCAGCTTGTGGACTAAGCAGCTACTGGGATTTCAGCCTCTTCAGAATATAGACTGCCATTGTTGGACTACCCAGGCTGTACTATGGAGGCCAGTACAGGAAGATTAAGACAGGACACAGTGCTTACTGGACCTCATTTGGGTGACCATGGGAAGGAAAGACCCCAGTGTGAAGCACAAGGGCAGGATTGATGGTTGTTTGGGCTTGCCAAGGAGGAGCCTTCAAACACTTCCTTAAGGAAAACATGACATCTTTTAGCCTAAAAAAAAAAAATCCTCCAATTCAGGTTATATGTGTGTGTATGTATGTATATATGTATGTATGTATGTGTATATGTGTATGTGTGTGGTGTATATATATTATATATATCTCGTATATATATGTGCAATACAGTTGGAGAGAACAACAACAAAGGAACTGGAAAAAAAAACGACTGAAACAGTGAGGTTCTCCCCAAAACAATAAGCTTGCTTTGAAAAAAACTCTGGAAAGACTCAGAAAAAGATGCAAGACATGTATGGCAGAGTGCATGAACTCAGATGGGGTGGGGGCATTGAAAAGGAAATGACTCTAAATTGGATTGAGAAGTGATGTATGATGTATGAAAAAGTTAAATAACAATAAAAATATTTTTTATTCTCTGCTGAGAGTTGAAAAAATATTTTTAGGGCTGGAGAGATGGCCTACTGGTTAAGAGCACCGACTGCTCTTGCAGAGGACCTGGGTTCGATTCCCAGCACCCACATGGCAGCTGAGAACCGTCTTTAACTCCAGTTCCAGGGGAACCCGATGCCCTCTTCTGACCTCCTGGGCATTGCACGACATGGGTGCACAGATCTACATGCAGACAGTACACTCATACACATAAAAAATAAATAAATAAAATTTAAAAAAGAAAAAATATTTTTTTAAAAAACCATATATATATATATATATATATTTATTTCTTAAGGTGAGCTGGGTGTGGTGGCACACCTTTAATTCCGGCACTTGGGAGGCAGAGGCAGGTGGATCTCTGTGAGTTCAAGGCCAGCCTGGTCTCACCATAGTAGTTCCAGGCAGCTGGGGCTAAAGGAAACCCTGCTCAAAAGGACAGACAGAAAGAAGACAGGAGGAAAGAAAAAGAAAGAAAGAAAGAAAGAAAGAAAGAAAGAAAGAAGAAAGAAGAAGAAAAAAGAGAGAGAGAAAGTAAAGAAAGAAAGAAAGAAAGAAAGAAAGAAAGAAAGAAAGAAAGAAAGAAAGAAAGAAAAAGTGGTTGGAGAGATGGCTCATTGGTTAAGAGCACTGGCTGCTCCTACAGGGGACCCAGGTTGGATTCCCAGCACCACATGGCGGCCAACAATCATCTATAAGTCCAGTTACAGGAGATTCAATGCCATCTTCTGACTTTGGCCATTGCACCACATGACTGCACTTACATGCATGGCCCAATACACTTATACAAATAAAATAAATAAAAAACAATAGTAGTTAAATATTAAAAAATTTTAAATGGTAATCTCAGAGGTGCATTGGATGGGACTACAGTCCCATAAAGCCAGAAGACACTTCTTTGTAAGTAGGATCTCTGATGAAAATTATGTTTACATCTGAGAAGAGGAAAAATTAATTAATTGGCTTAGAATTCTAAACTTTCAGCTGGTTTAAAGATGCCTCAACCAGACTCCTGGGTGAGGGGCTCTCTTCCCTTTTCATGTCCCTATAATTTTCCCTCCTTGTATCCTATTTCAACTGTATTCTCTTTCTTTTTTCTTTTTTCTTTTTTCTTTTTTTGGTTGTTTTGAGACAGGGTCTCTCTGTAGCCCCAGCTGTCCTGGAATTCACTATGTAGACCAGGCTTGCCTTGATCTCAGAGATCCACCTGCCTCTGCCTCCTGAGTGCTGGGATTAAAGGCATGGGCCACCATGCCCTGCATTTTTTTTAACAAAATATAGAGATGAGGATACTGTGGGGGCAACTGTTTGTGATGAGACAAACTAGACATTATTTTAGATTTCAAAAACAATGTTGTATGTGCAATGTGCATCCAGATGCCCATGAAGAAGCCAGAGAGGATGGAGGAGCTCCTGGAGCTGGAGTTATGGACACTGGTGAGATGCCTGGTGGGGTAGTCCTCTGGAAGAAGAGCACAACCTCTAACCTCTCAGTGATCTCTTTAGCACCCTTGGCTATATTTTCTTGCTAAATCCTTGGGCTTGAAAAAAATCCTACTGTGCTGGATAGCTTTAGTTGTCAACTTGACACACCTGGGTGAGGGAGCCTCAATTGGGGAATTGCTTCCATTGGACTGGCCTGTGGCCATGTCCGTGGGATACATTCTTGATTGTTGCATTACATGGGAGGGCCCAGCCCACAGTGGGTGGTACCACAACTGGGCAGGTTGTTTTGTAGTGTATAAAAAAGCATTGGCCCGCCGGGCATGGTGGCGCACACCTTTAATCCTAGCAC
>VZQC01010091.1:1000024-1021711 GCA_009823505.1 Rhizomys pruinosus
AAAAAAAAAAAAAAAAAAAAAAAAAAAAAAAAAAAAAAAAAAAAAAAAGCATTGGCCAGAGGACCAAGCCAGTAAGCAGCATTCCTCCATGGCCTGTGCTTCAGCTCCTGCCTCCAGGTTCCTGCCCTAAATTTCTACTTTGGGCTCCCTCAGTGATGAACCTGGGAGTTGAAAGCTAAAAAAAAAAACCCTTTCCTCCCCAAGTTGGTATTGGATAGAGTGTTTTGTCACAGCAATTGAAAGCAAACTAGAACACCCATGAACTCTCCAATAGACCCAGGAGGCCAAGCAGTAGACTTCCTGGTTGTGTACTCAGAGCCCTTTTTTCCCAGTTTTTTATTTAAAACCCACTATTCTGCCAGTAGTGGTAGCACATGCCAATAATCTCAGCACTCAGGAGACTGACACAGGATTGGTAGTTGAAAGTAGCTTGGTCTACACAGTAAGTTTCACACCAGCCTTGTCTACATAATGAGAGTCTGTCTTATACAAACAAAATAAAATTCTTTTTTAATTTTTTATTTTATTTATTTATTTGTGTGTATGAGTGTACTGTCTGGATGTAGGTTTGTGCACCCCTGTCATGCAATGCCGTGGAAGTCAGAAGAGGGTGTCAGATTCCCCTGGAACTGGAGCCACAGATGGTTCTCAGCCACCATGTGGGTGCTGGGGATCGAACCCGGGTCCTCTGCAAGAGCAGTTGGCACTCTCAACCGCTAGGTCATCTCTCCGGACCACAAAATAAAATTCTTAAATAAAGCTAAAATCCAACCAGGCATGGTGGCACACATCTTTAATCCCAGCACTTGGGAGGCAGAGGCAGGCAGATCGCTGTGAGTTCAAGGCCAGTCTGGTCTACATAGTGAGTTCCAGGACAACTGGAGCTCCAGGAAGAACCTGTCTCAAAAAGATAAATAAATAAATAAATACATAAATAAATAAATAAATAAATAAATAAATCCCAACATTTTATTTTGCCTCCTTCTTGTCTTTCCTACATAGGCTCCAGAGAAAGGAAGTAGGTCAGAGCCCAAGTTAACAAGTGGCTACGGACATGACCTATAGGGCAGGGCTCCTCACAGGAGGTCATGGACATCTCAGCCTCCACAGCATCTTCTTCCCATCTTCCTTGGCCAGATTTGTTTTTGTTTTTGTTTTTGGTCTTTTTGAGACAGGGTTTCCCTGTAGCCCCAGCTGTCCTGGAACTCGCTCTGTAGACCAAGCTGGCCTTGAACTCACAAAGATCCACCTGCCTCTGCCTCCCGGGTGCTAGGATTAAAGGCGTGCGCCACCACGCCCGGCCCAGATTTTTTTTTTTTATACTGTTCTAGTTTGCTTTCAATTGCTGTGACAAAACACTCTGACCAATACCATCTTGGAGAGGAAAGGATTTATTCATCTTACATCTCTCATATCAGAGTTCATCACTGAGGGAATCCAAGATAGGAACTCAGGGCAGGAGCCTGGAGACAAGAGCTGAAGCACAGATCAGGGAGAATCAATGGTTACTGGCTTGCTCCTTTTGCCTGGTTTCTTATACAAGACAATTTGGCCAAGGGTGGCACCACCCACAGTCAGTTGGGCCCTCCCACATCACTCAACAATCAAGAACATACCACAGACATGGCCACAAGCCAGTCCAATGGAGGAAATTCCCCAATTAAGGTTCCCTCAACCCAGCTGTGTCAAGTTGACAACTAGATCTATCCAACTGACTCCTTGGCTACTAGACATGCAGAACACATCACTATTAAACTATAAGATTTTCATTTCTTGTCCCCCAAGATATGATGGTAACATTAACATCATAACTTAAGACTTCGAAACCCCATGACCCTTAAAAAATCCAAACACGTGGGACTGTTCGGTTCAGAGGCAGACATGGACCACAGTGAGCAGAGTCTGCTAAAGAAGGAGCCAGTGCCAGAGGAAGGAGATACTGTTGCCACACAAAGATGCTGTCAGAGGAGGAGCAGGAGGAGCCGAGACAGGAACTGCTAAGGCAGAAGAAATCCAAACTGTCCCAAATGTTAGCAGCAAAGGAGAAGCATCTAGCAGAGATCAAGTGTGAAACTTGGAATCAACTCACTTCAGGAACTCAAGCAGAACATTGCCAAAGGGTGGTAAGATGTGACAGCAACCTTCAAATACAGAAGACATCTGAAACCTCTCATTCCGGACAGAAAACTTCAGCTGCATTTTCATCAGTTGACTCAGTAATCACCAAAAAGCTGGAAGATGTAAAAAACTCCCCAAATTTCAAATCATTTGAAGAAAAGGTTGAAACCTTAAAGTCTAAATTAGGGGGCACCAAGTCCACTGGCGGTGATTTTGGAGATGTCTTGAATTCCACTGCAAATGCTAGTGGTGCCACCACCACAGAGGCACCTCCACCTCAGGATAACCTTTGTTATGCAACCCACTGCCAGATACTGCAAGTGAGATCCAGGCACATCTTGTCAACATGCACAGCTGCAGAGTCCTACCAGGTGTGCTTTTATTTAGCTTTACATATTTCTTTAACCAAATAGTTTTCTGGTTAAACAAAGTGAAACCACTTCCACATCTATGCGAGGGAAACACCCTGTGTTTAGGAAACACACAACGAGCACCACAATGAGAGCCTTGCAGTCCCTGGGGTGCTCACTGGAATGAGAGGGAACTCCAGTTGACCACTGCTTTCCAACTTACAAAAACTGCTCTGCCAATTTTTGAAACTCTGCATCTTTGATTTCTAACTGAAATTGTTCTTTTAAATCCTCTGAATTTTGATTATTAAAAGTTTTGGAGTTGTTTCTACTTTTTTTTTTTTGATACAAGGGTCTCCCTGTAACCCGCCAAGCTGGCCTGAGACTCATAGACCAGGCGTTGGCCTTTGAGACCCCTGCCGCAAGGTTTTATGCACCCTTTAAATCTGTCTTTAGGAGCCTGGTAACTAGCCATCTTATGAGTGCCTCCGAGTCATGTAAGCGATAGAAGCCTCCCCGCTTCCTCCGCATACCTTGGTGTGCTTAAACTGAGTCAAACGCCCAATGTGTGTAAGATAAGGTTTTTCCCTCCCCACTGCTTTCCTCTACCTTGTGGTGCATAGCTGCTGAGTCCGCCCGACTGTGTGTCAAGAATAGGTTCCCTCCCCAACTTTCCTCCTTCTGTGGATTTTTTTTTTTTCCTTTAAAACTCCTTACTCCAGTCTCTGGGGGTCGATCTCTCTCTGCCCCTGCATGGGTTACGGGCTCGGCCCTAGTGCACTGGTTTTTCCCTAATAAACCTCATGTAGTTACAGCAAGAATGGTCTCTGGCTGATTTTTTTGGGCGTCGTTCCACCCCGAGATTTGAGAGCCACCCCAGTCTCTGAGAGTCTTTCATTTGGATTTTGGGGGCGTTGGGCCTCGTCCGGGATTGGACCACACCCTGAAGATCACCAAGACCCCTCTGTGAGGGAAGAATTATTCTTTTTCTGTTTGTCTGTCTACTGTGTCTGTATGATTCTCGGAGGTGCCAAAAATCTGTTACTTTCAGTTTGCAGTCGTTCCGCACTCATTAGAGCAACGAACTCCCCATTCCGGACGAGGGGGGAGAGTTACTGACAGACGTGTCAGGAAGGTAACCGACTGTGTCGCCCTGGGAGGTGTCTCAGGAGGTCTGAGGGAGGCCGAGGATGCTCGAAGCCCTCCCATCTGGGTGCCAACACGGACGTTGAGGCTCTCATAAGAATCGAGAGTTTATCACGTCTTTCCTCGGCCGTCTGAAGTCTGTTTCTGAATTTTCTTCCCTTGGTGTGTGAGGATTCCGCAGAAGATGGGTCCAGTGGTTTCTGTTTTTCTAGTAAAAGATGCATATTGGTTGGCTTTGTTCATATCTTACGGTGATCTTTGACGGATGTGACATACTAGTCAGTACATCCCTTGTACATACTTAACGCACTTTACTCCCCCTTATGTTTAAAAAAAACGATCATCCCATAATCTGTCTGTGAAAAAGGGACATTGGAAAACTTATTGCTCCTCCAAGTGGCTGTCCTTCAGGGTAGGCTGGCCCCCCAAAGGTACGCTTAATCTAACTTTTATTTTTGCCATTAAGGAGGTTGTTTTATAGAAGGGACTGGGGTCACACCCCAATCAAATCCTTTATATTTTGTCTGGGGGTCTTTCAGTTGGGGGCTCTCCACTGGTAGAATGCAAACAGGGGGTTTGCCTCAGGCTTTAGAGTGAGAATAATGGGTTTGGCCTCAGCGATTTGGAATTTGGGCGAGGGATCCAGATTTCTGGCTCTGGGGCTGATAGGGGGTCAGCTCTGTGCACGCAGCATTGTTTCTCTTCTTGTATGTATAGTCTTTGTTTTTGGGCACTATGAATTTCTTCTGGCTTGCATGCTGCTTTCATTTCATTTTGTTTCTCTGAGATTGCTTTCTTTCTCATTTTCTGGGATCTCAGGATGGGGAAATCTAAATCTACCCTTATTTAAAGGAGGTATCTATGATCTTGTGTTTATGGTAACCTTTGTGTGCAAAGATTTGTTGCATTTAGCTTGTTATGGCATCTAGTTTGTTGTGTGTGTGTGTGTGGTTTTTTTTTGTAATTCAGTTATTGTGTTTGTCTCATGTTGGTTCTGTCAAAAGTGGCCACTTCGGTTTCAATCCTTTATGTGTACAGAATCATTTCATTTTGGCATTCCAGACTAGATATGCACATGTAAAGTTTAAAAATTGATATTTAAAAGCATTTGGAGGCCTAAAATTTGGATACAGTAGTCATCTAAAATTTATTTTCTCTGGGTCCTCTCAATGTCCTCCACGATGGGTAGTTGTCTATAGGAGTCGGCCTTCAGACTGACTGTATTACAGAATCCCATTTTGGTTTGGTGTTTTCTTTCAAAAATGGTACTTGACTTGCTTTGGAATTATCGTATTTTTTTAAAGACCTTTGTTGACCAGATTCAGGACTGGAAGTGGATTCTTGGACTGGATTTTGTTTGGGGGGTGGGAGCAAGTTTTTGTTGCCTCTTATGTACCGGGTGTGGTGAGCACACACCTTTAATCCCAGTCCTTGGGAGTCAGATGCAGGCAAGTTTGTTTGTAAGCGTCAGGTCCAGCCTGGTCTAAAGAGCGGGTTCCAGGCCAGCGGAGACGAAAGGGAGACCCTATCTAAAAAAGACCAAAACCAAAAAGAGAAAAAGCCATGTGTGTAGAGTTGATATTCCCACATACATAAAATTACACGTGTGTAACGGTGACTATTTTGTAAGTTTCCCCGTAAAGTAACATAAGGTGGTCTTTTTACCAAAATAATTACAGGTAGCTGTCTCCATTGAAATAGTTCTTGGCATACTGCTTGGCATTAGGCAGGTCCTCCAAGGAACTCACAGCTCCTGACCACGGGGTGTATACCAATACCACAACAACTCTGGTGGAAAAAGACTCGTTGTAGAGAGTGGAACCCCCGGTGCTAAGTAGGTTCCTCGCCAACTGCCCAATCCCATCTGTCTTGTTCGTGGGCCGTAGTGTTGAGTGAGAGCTTGGGATTTTTGAGTAAATGGAATGCAAGTCACCCTAGTTGGCGCAGCCCTTCCCGCGGGTATGTGGGCAAGATGAATGTGGGTGTTTGAGGTGGCTGGGGCTTTTCTGTCCCTGCACTGTGCGGAGTTGTGTACTGTATTAGCAGGTCATAAAAGAAGGGAAGGGCGCCTGAACAAGGGAACTGAAATTTTGCTGTTTTTACTGATGGAAAAAAGGAGAAGCCTATTCTGAGTCCCTGATGAGAAAAAAGGCAGGTTAGAGATATTTTTATGGCATAGACATAGTTGGAGTTTTGGGTCATAGGAAGGACATTTCTCACCTCTCACCACATGCACTTGCTTCAGACTCAATTCACATTTGAACCCTGACTTGCTCTGGTGACCACTGCTCTGAAGTGGTTCGCTTTAATGTTCTCACCCATTTAGAGCCCCACAGTAGACTTTGGATCAGGACTCCAGCAGGCTCATCTGGGAAGGTGATTTCCCTTGTCTCTAATGACCCTGTAGGGTGCCTGTCAGTAGCGGTGAGAAGCAGGCTGCTTCATGAGCAGCACCTTGTTTAAAACATGTATTTACCAAAATCTACCCAGTTGCTATCACAAAGGAGCCAGAGATAAATTCTAGGCTTCTTTTTTTTTTATTTTATTTAATTTTTTTTTTTTTTTATGAGTGTATTGCCTTTATTTGTGTATGTGCACCCATGTTTTTCAATGCCACAGAGGTCAGAAGAGGGTGTTTCGACTGCCTCTTGACCTGGAGCTCTCCTGGGATTGGAGCCTCAAAGCACTCTCGCTCGGCCAACAGGTGGTGCTGGGGTTGAACCCGGGTCCCTTATGAGCATCGGCCTCTTAAAAACACTGGCTAGGCCGAAGATCACGCCGGCCAGCCCGTAATCTGCTTCTTATTACAGGTCTAGTAAACATTTTGCAATCAGCAGTCCTTTCTGTGCCTTGGGAGAAGAGTCTTTAGAGCTTGTGGAATTTCTGAGTACTCTGGAGTGCACATGTGGAAACCTTTCCATCTTTGCTAGAGACTGATTTTGGGGTTTGGCATCTGGATCAGTGGGGTTTTGCATGGCTTCCAGGGGTGCAATATAGGCTCTTGCCTCCAAAGAGCAAGGGAGAGCAGTCTGGGGCAGTTTTTTTGGGGCTCTGTTATGTTGCTGCAAGAATTTTTGAGCCTTTCCTCTCCTCCACTCCCTTCCTCCTCATATGGGAGAAAAGGGACCTCAGTCTGGGTCTGCTGTGCCCTCCTTGCTGACTGGGCTGGCAGACTGTGTGTTTGTTGAGGAAGGGTTGGTCTCAAAGAACTGGGTTAATCAAATTCATGAAAACTTCTACTCTGACTTCATGTTTTGAGTCTCCTAGCTGGGATCCTAGCTGGGGGCGTGGTGACACACACCTTTTAAATAATCCTAGCAACAGCCAAGGTCCTTTGGTGCAGAGAAGAATCATTCTGATAGTAATTTCTGAGTACTGTGACAAACTTAAGAGTCATATTTTACCTTGATTTAGGTTTGCATCTCTATTTAAGTTTTCATCAAGGTGCTGAAATTCTGGGTTTGAAACTAGTTAAACGTATATTTGTTTCATGGAGCTTTTTAAATGATAGGCTTGCATCTAATGCTAATTATTTACTTGAAAACATTTTTGTCTGGGAAGATTTAGCTCAAAAACCTCCCCCTTGGCTGAAACCCTGGACGCAGAAAACTGGCCCCAGCTCCCGAGTTCTGGCGGTCCGACGAGACCAACTAAAACAAGAACTACCAAAAGTGAAAACATCTGCAGCGGATCCCGACCCGCCTCAAAAGCCTTTGGCCCCCCCAAAGATCTATCCCGAAATTGAGGAGCCGGCCATTATGGGAAATGCCCCCCCCCTTATCGCCTATGCCCCCCTCCTCGCCCATGATGTCCAACACCCTGACCAGTGCGAGCAAGTTTAACTGAAGAAGGAAGCTCCAAGGACGCGCAGCCATGCACCCCGGAGTCCCGGGGGGGGGGGCGATTCAACCACGGCACTACCCCTGCATGTTTACGGCCCCCCGGTCAATCCTGGACAACTTCAACCTCTACAATATTGGCCCTTTTCATAGGCTGATTTGTACAAT
The DNA here is from genome assembly GCA_009823505.1 of Rhizomys pruinosus. Lineage (NCBI taxonomy): Eukaryota > Metazoa > Chordata > Mammalia > Rodentia > Spalacidae > Rhizomys > Rhizomys pruinosus. The sequence goes on from VZQC01010091.1 coordinate 1,007,646, forward strand.
TGGAAAACTAACCATGCTCCTTTCTCTGAGAATCCTTCTAGTCTTTCTTACAGGTTTAATTGAATCATTGATGTTTTCCCATCAATCAACTTGGGATGACTGTCAGCAGCTGCTGCAGCTCCTTTTCACTACAGAGGAGAGGGAGAAAATCCTGTTGGAGGCCCAAAAGAATGTTCCCGGTGTGGATGGACAACCAACCCAGCTCCAGAATGAGATAGACGCTGGATTCCCCCTGAATCATTCCAATTGGGACTACAATTCAATTGAAGGTAGGGAGAGGTTGAAGGTATACCACGGGGATCTCGTGGCGGGTCTCAAAGGAGCCGGACGATGGCCCACCAATTTGCCTAAGGTAAGAGAGCGAAGAAAAAAAAATCTGAAGAAGAGAGGATAGAAGACAGGAACGAGAAAAAATTGTGACTATAGTTTGGCCGCAGTAGTAGGTGAGAGGGAAATGCGAGGGACAGAGAGAGAATATAGACAGATAGGGTACCTGTGCAACTCAGGGCCGAGAAGATCCTGAGGTCCTGAAACCCCACGACCACTTCTGGCAAAAGAACAGTGTGCATACTGTAAAGAGAAGGGATACTGGGTTCGAGATTGTCCTAAGAAGAGAGTAAACACCAAGGCCTCAAAAGTCCTGGCCTTGGGGTTGGATGAAGATTAGGGGAGACGGGGCTCAGACCCCCTCCCTGAGCCTAGGGTAACCCTGACAGTGGAGGGGACCCCCTATGGAATTTCTTGTCAACACTAAAGAGCTCATAAGTTTATCTGGACCTCACGCAGCAGCAGCCTTTGATAATGTACAAAAAACAGGCGCCCTTTAGAGGACCCGGCTTTGGCCTTTGCCTACACTTGCTAATCCCTTTTTTACTTCATATGTGGAATGATAGCCGTAGTTTATCAGAAGTGAAGGGTTCTGACCCACCAACTGGGCCCATGGAAATGGCCAATAGCTTATCTATCTAAGAAACTTGATCCTGTGGCCAGCGGCTGGCCATCCTCCTCAAGGCTATAGTGGCTATAGCTTTACTCCTCAAGGATGCTGATTAACTTTGGGACAATCAACAACTATAGTAGCCCTTCATGCTCTGGAGAGTATTATAAACCAGCCCCCTGACTGCTGGATGACCAATGCACGCATGACGCACTACCAAAGCCTACTGCTGATAGAAAGAGTAACTTTTGCACCTCTGGCTATACTGAACCCTGCCATGCTACTGCCTGACTCCGATGACTCGACACCTATACATTGGTGCCCCAACATCCTGGCAGAAGAAACTGGGACTCAAAATGACCTCACGGATCAGCCATGGCCAGGATATCCCTGCTGGTACACCAATGGAAGCAGTTTTGTGGTAGAAGGTAAGAGGAGGGCTGGGGTGGTGGTAGTGGATGGCAAACAGTTTATCTGGGCCAGTAGCCTGCTAGAGGGTACTTCCACCCAAAAAGCTGAACTCACATGCTCTCCGGCTTTTTGAGGCCTGGCAGAAAAATAAATGTATTCAACATCTATAACGGACAGCCAGGTAATGTCTTTTTGCTAGCAGCTCATATACAAGCGGGGCCTCGACACAGCAGAGGTTACTCGTCACTATTCATCGTGAAAGGATATCAAAAAAATAAAAAGAATTTAAGCACTAGTTAGATGCTTATTTCATTTTGCCAAAGAACTAAGTATTGCCCATTCCCATGTCCACCAGAAGTATGATGCAATAGCAAAGAGAAACCAGATGGTGACTTCTCATGTGCTTAAACAATCTCACAGGAGCCATGGATCACTAACGTACAGGAGGGATCAAAATGAAATTATCTTCAAATACACTCCCGAGGACCTACAGACCACTGAAAAGCTTAAGCTAGCTGCAGAATGGACCCCACGGGGGTTCGCAGAAACCAGAGAAGAAAAATCTATCCTGCCTCAAAAAAAAGGAAAAAGAATTGTTACCGCAGCGTACATCGACGACCAAACCCCTTAGTGATTAAAAAAAAAATACTCAAGACCTTGTCCCTGAGTCCAAGTAGTTTTTATGGGACTATCAGATATTATCCAAAATGTTGTCACTAATTGTCAAACTTGTGCCCTAACAAATACAGGGCACCATACAGGCCATCCAGGGAAACGACTGAGAGGCGACCAACTGGGTGCCTACTGGGAAGTGGACTTCACTGAAATTAAACCTGCTAAATATGGTAACAAATATCTGCTAGTTTTTATAGATACTTTTTCAGGATGGGTAGAAGCTTTTCCCACCAAGTCGGAAACAGCTAATATAGTGGCTAAAAAAATCCTTGAAGAAATCTTCCCGAGGTTTGGTGTTCCTAAGGTAATTGGATCAGACAATGGCCCTGCCTTCGTTGCCCAGGTAAGTCAGGGACTGTACACTCAGCTGGGAATTGATTGGAAATTACATTGTGCTTATAGACCCCAGAGCTCAGGACAGGTAGAAAGGATGAATAGAACTCTAAAAGAGACCTTGACCAAATTAGCCATTGAGACTGGCTGGAAAGACTGGACAACCCTCCTTCCTTTTGCCTTGTTCCGAGTCGGGAACACCCCCAACCGCTTTAAGCTAACTCCCTCTGAAATCCTGTTTGGAGGTCCTCCTCCTCTAGTGGAAGCAGGAGGCATAATAGATCCTAATGCTTCTCTTTCTCCACCCCTCCTAGTCCATCTGAAGGCCCTTGAACTTGTCAGAAAGGGTGCCTGGAAGCAGCTCAAAGAGGCATACACGCCTGGAACTGCTGAGGTACCCCACCCATTCCAAGTGAGAGACTTGGTCTTGGTTAGACAACACCACGCTGGCAACCTCGAGCCTAGATGGAAAGGACCCTTCCTTGTGCTCCTGACCAGCCCTACTGCGGTTAAGGTGGAAGGAGTCTCTGCCTGGATCCATGCTTCCCACGTCAAAGCCGCCCCTCTTGCAGCCAGAGATGGATCCTGGAAACTGGAAAAGACTGATAATCCTCTTAAGCTACGCTTACGTCAAATGCCAGAAGAATGCTGTTTTTATGTTGATCACTCAGGGGCTATTAGAGATTCTATGAAGAAACTCAGAGAAAGGCTTGATAAACGTCAAAAAGAAAGAAAAAAATAACCAGAGTTGGTTTGAAGGGTGGTTCTCCAAGTCCCCTTGGATGACTACCCTATTTTCCACCCTGATGTGGCCCCTGATGATTCTATTACTTTTGCTCACCATAGGGCCTTGCATAATCAATAGACTAATTGCTTTTGTTCGCCAGAGTAGGTGCTGTGGTGCAGATTTTAATGCTTCACCAACAATATCAACACGTAGAGCAAAAAGGGCCTGAAGAAAATTAAAGAGATACTCCAAGATTTAGTTCTATGATTAGAACTATGTCCTAGAGAGAGTGGGGAATGAAGAACCCCTGCCCCAAGGTTTTATGCACCCTTAAAACCTGTCTTTAGGAGCCATGGTACCGCCATCTTATGAGGCCTCCTAGTCATGTACGCTATAAGCCCACCCCGCTTCCTCATACCTTGTGGTGCTTAACTGAGTCACGCCCGCCTGTGTGTCAAGATAAGGTTCCCCTCCCCACTTCCTCATACCTTGTGGTGCTTAACTGAGTCACGCCCGCCTGTGTGTCAAGATAAGGTTCCCCTCCCCGCTTCCTCATATCTTGTGGATTTTTTTTTCCTTTAAAAACTCCTTACCCCAGACTCTGGGGGTCGATCTCCTCTGCCCCTGCATGGGTTACGAGTTTGGCCCCAGTGCACTGGTTTTTCCCGAATAAACCTCATGTAGTTACAGCAAGAATGGTCTCTGGGTGATTTTTTGGGCGTCATTCCATCCCGAGATTTGAGTGAGAGCCACCCCAGTCTCTGGGGGTCTTTCACCTTGAACTTACAGAAACCTGCCTGCCTCTGCCTCCCAAGTACTAGGATTAAAGGCGTGCACCACCAAGCCCAGCTGAAAGCCAGGTTCTTAGCTAAGAACCATCATGTGGGTGCTGGGAATTGAACCCGAGTCCTCTGCAAGACAGTCAGTGCACTTAAACACTGAGCCATCTCTCCAGCCCCTGTTTCTACTTTTAAAGGACAAACTATCGAAAACATTCTTTTTCTTGAGTAAACACTGATTTTGTATAAGGCACAGCTCTGCTTCTAGTTTGCTACAGTTCTATGACAGTGTACCCAGAAAATCGAACTACTAGTGGCATGAGAGTGAGTTCTCTTTCCACATCCTTGGTAATTGTCATTTGTGGCAGCAACCATTTCTGCATATTGGTTATTATGCCACTTATATCAATTTTTTATCAATTAAATTTTTAATTTTAAGTAAAATGATAAAAAAATTGACAAAATAATATTGCATTACTGCAAGTTGAAATAGGAAGACACTCATCACTGTTAATTTCAAAATTCTGAAAAGTCATTAGGTCTAGATAGCTGTAAAAATGCTAAAGTCTTGCTGGGTGTGGTGGCATACACCTTTAATACCAGCACTTGGGAGGTAGAGGCAGGTGGATCTCTGTGAGTTCAAGGCCAGCCTAGTCCACATAGTGAGTTTCAGGACAGCTGGAGCTACAGGGAGACCCTGTCTCAAAAAGAACCCCCCCAAAAAACCTGCTAAAGTCTTTCACCTTAGGAGACACTACTATCTCCATTTAATCCATTTAGCACCCTTTACTGAGCACAGAAAGTTATATGAAAAATGTATCTTCAACTTTTTTTATTTTTTTTTATATTTTTATTTATTTATTTTCGTATGTGTATGAATGTACTGTCTGCATGCAGGTCTGTGCACCCGTGTCATGCAATGCCACGGAGGTCAGAAGAGGGTGTCGGTTTCCCCTGGAACTGGAGTTAGACAGTTCTCAGCTGCCATGTGGGTGCTGGGAATCGAACCCAGGTCCTCTGCAAGAGCAGTCAGTGCTCTTAACCGCTAGGCCATCTCTCCAACCCTCAACTTTTTTTTATACTAAGGTGTTGGTGATCCTAAGAATGTAGCACATTAAAAGAAATGGACTCATCATGCTGTGTTGCGCCTGTGCTACTGCATTTCCCAAAGGGTCGGGCAAGGGGCTGAGGATTTAAAAAAAGACAGCTGAGGGAATGCCAGATGCCAATTTATTGAAGAGACAGGGGGGCCTTATATACAGGCTTACAGCACAAGTGAAAAAAACCAAGGTCAGAGGTTCATGCCCCAGGCACAGGTGGTTCTCTGGCCTGGGTGGGTCAAGCCTTCTTGGAAGGAGGGTAACAAGATTTTCCAGCAAGATAAGTGCTTGGTCAATAAGCTGGTCAGCAGATCCCCTGGGGGCCAGGACCCAACAATGCTGTATCTGCTTGTTTTCAGTGTATGATCAGTTAAGTGGTACCTACTTTGAGAATGGAGAGTCAGAACTCCTGAATGAAAGCCTCCAGATGGTTTTGCAGTGGATAATATTAGGTTCATTTTGAGGGGAGACTCAGCACAGAGAGGAGAAAATGTCAGGATTCCAATGAAAAGGAAGTTGAGTTTATTTTAGGCATGGTGGCTGGCCCGCCTGTGTGGGGATTAGGATGATCAGCATTAGAATGTACCTCAAATGATGTTTTATTTATTTATTTATTTATTTATTTATTTATTTATTTAAATGTACTGTCTGCATGTAGGTTTGTGCACCCGTGTTGTGAAATGCCTCAGAGGTCAGAAGAGGGTGTCGGATTCCCCCAGAACTGGAGTTCTCCTGGAATTGGAGTTACAGATGGTTCACAGCCACCATATGGGTACTGGGGATCGAACCCGGGTCCTCTGCAAGAGCATAGGCACTCTCAACCGCTAGGCCACCTCTCCAGCCCCTCAAATGATGTTTTATACCCAGGCACACAAGGGAGTTTTCAAGGAAGTGGGGCCAAGGAGACTGGGGAATGGGCATAGGTGGGTCTGTGGCTGGTGTCAGTAGAAGCATCTCAGCAGAGAATGAGGCCTGGTTTTGGTCTCTGGTGAGGTATGATTGCAGGATGTTATGGCAACATTTCTAGGGTTGCAGAATGCATTCCAGAGTAATTATTTCTTGGAACTTCTGCCTCAGTTGGCCTCCTGAAATCCCTGACTTAAGTGGACTACCACCTTACAGCTAAGCTCCTCTGTTAACTGTGATAACCACCAACTACTGCTGCCTTTTCCTTATGCTGTATGTTTATGGCCTGTGAGATTATATCTGTCATTTATCAGGTTGTGGTTGTTTTACTATTGTCCATGCCAAATGTTAATTGCCAAGCCTGGAGTGACCTGAAGCATTCTTTAAAAACATGACTAAATTTACTTGAGGATAAATTTTCTGCAAACGAAATCTGAAAAGCTACAAGTGTCCATTGTTATAAAATGAGATACTGCCATTCTTGATTACTACTTTTATTATTATTATTTTTTTGGTGTTTTTAAGACAGGGTCTCCCTGTAGCCCCAGTTAGCTTGGATCTAGCCCTGTAAACCAGGCTGGCCTTGAATTCACAGAGATCTGCCTGCCTTTGCCTCCCGAGTGCTGGGATTAAAGGCATGCGCCACAACACCCAGTTTAAAGAAGGTTCTTAGCTGCCATGTAGTTGCTGAGGTTGGAACCTGGGTCCTCAGCAAGAGCTCTTAACTGCTGAGCCTTCTCTCTAGCCCCTTTTGATTTCAATGGAAACTATGCTCTATTACATGTGAAAATCTTAGTAAATTCTGTATATCAGTTTAAAAAAAATCCCTTGTGCTGGGCATGGTGGCACATGCCTTTAATCCTACCTAGCACTTGGGAGGCAGACGCAGGTGGATCTTTGTGAGTTCAAGGCCAGCCTGGTCTACAGAGTGAGTTCCAGGACAGCTGGGACTACAGGGAGACCCTGTCTTGAAAAGACCAAAAAAAAATCCCTTGCTACAGTCCACAGCACACACAGTTTGTCTTACAGGTCCTGGCCAGGTGGTCATCCTGTTAGGACCAGGTCAGAAAAAGTTAATCAAAAGGGTTAATCATGCAGGAGTGTCGTAGTTTGTCTTCCATTGCTGTGACAAAACACTCAGACCAACACCAACTTGGGGAGGAAAGGGTTTATTCAGCTTACATCTCCTGGGTCACAGTTCTCAGGGAGCCCAAGGTAGGAACTCAGGGCAGGTACCTGGAGGCAGGAGCTGAAGCACAGGCCATGGAGGAATGCTGTTTACTGGCTTGCTCCCTGGCTCATGCCCAGCCTGCCTTCTTATACAGTACACAACAACCTGCCCAGGGTGGCATCACTCTTGTGGGCTGGGCCCTCCCACACTGCTCGACCATCAAGAGAATACTCCACAAATGTGGCCACAGGCCAATCCAATGGAGCCAATTCCCCAACTGAGGCTCCCTCAACCCAGGTGTGTCAAGTTCACACTAAAGCTATCCAGCACAAGGAGCAACTCTCTAGTTGAAGCAGATCTGGTTCCCACAGTTACTCTCTCCCACCTTGAGTTATTCGCTCCCAGAGCTACCTGAGGTCAGGATGAACTTTCCCAGCCCTGTAGGAGTGCTTCTCACCTCCTAAGGAGCCCATTACTCTCCAAGGGACTTCATGCTGCTAAACACAACCATTGTTTCAAACAAAGGGGTGCAGAACAGGTGGACTGATCCAATGAAAGACTGCCTGGTCTGCAACCACCAAGACCCCACCCATCAGCTTAAAGGTCACCACTGCTTGCATTGTGTTTCTATAGCCTTGCAATTGTGTATGTATGATGTCACCAAGTTGGCTTTGGCTTTAAAAGTTCTCTGTAACAGTCAGTCAGGGTCATGCTCATCCCTGCTTGGAATGGGTTGTGTCCCTGACACATCAAAAATTGGCTCCCTTGATCTGTCAGTTTTCTTAATTGGGTTCTGGTGCACCAGCAAATTAAATAAATTTCATATTAATCTGTGGCCCCTCGGTTAATTTTGTGAGTGTGGCAGTTTGAGTCCAACAATCCCATGGTCCTAGCATCTCCAAAAAGTTGGGATATCCACTGAAACTGAGGCTGCACCTTTCCCAATGGGATCTTCTAACTTCTCCTGGTGCAAAGCCTCAGATTCTCTTCATGACCCCTGCAATGCTGGGGTCCTCACTGCAACTGAGGCTAAACTTTCACCAGTGGCCTTTCCTGGCCCCTTGTTGAGCCAAGCCTCAGCTGCTCTCAATGACTTTCCACTTTCAATACTAGAAGCATTCAGGAGTCTCTTACATAAGTCCTGCTTCTGGCTTGACATGGAGGCTCAGGCCCCATCTAGACCACAACTTCTGTGTGCTGACCTTGAGGAAATTCTTCTCAGAAGATTTTACCACAGTGATACTGGTCTCTTGTTACTTACATCTGATTTTTCAGCCCCAGCTAATCAGCATCTTAAGAGTTTGAGAGTCCATACCAACACACCAACGAAGATCAAAAAATGATTTTATTTTATTGGAAGCAGAGAAGGTCCAGAGAGAAAAGAAGAAATGAGAACAAAGTAAGCAGAGAAGGTTTAGGGGGGAGGGGAGAAAGGGATCAGTGCACCAAGGAGAAAAGGGAACAAAGGAAGCAGAGAGAACAAAGGAAAGAGAACAAAAGAATTGGTGCACCAAGCCAGTGGATTCCAGGATACAAGCCAATAAGCCACAACAATGACCCACAGGCACATGGGTGTCTTATACAGAATCTAGGAGGAGATACAGAACGGGCTTGCCAACTTTTTTTTTTTTACTTTTGTATGTGTATGAGTGTACTGTCTGCATGTAGGTCTGTGCACCCGTGTCGTGCAATGCCACAGAGGTCAGAAGAGGGTCTCAGATTCCCCTGGAACTGGAGTTCTCCTGGAATTGGAGTTACAGATGGTTCTCAGCCACCATGTGGGTGCTGGGGATCGAACCTGGGTCCTCTGCAAGAGCAGTCGGTGGTCTTAACCGCTAGGCTATCTCTCCAGCCCCCACTTTTAAATTCATTGGATTAAACAGAGTTTAATGCACTGGACAGTTTCTAATTGGACCAGCCTTCCCACCATTCATTTGAGAGAGGGGTCAGTTACTTTTGGTACTAAAGAGTGGGCCTTTTGACCTTCTTTGGGCATTCCTGAGATTAGAGGCAGCTGGTGTCTGGTGATTGGTTGCAGGCCTCTGGCCATATATTCCAGCACTTATCTTTTAGCTAAGCAGTGGGTGGGGGGAGAAGCTTGTGACCAGGCTTTTTTTTTTTTTTTTTTTTTTAATGTGTACGAGTGTACTGTCTGCATGTCGGTTTGTGCACCCGTGTCGTGCAATGCCGAGGAGGTCAGAAGAGGGCATTGGATTCCCCTGGAACTGGAGTTAAAGACAGTTCTTACCTGCTATGTGGGTGCTGGGAATCGAACCCAGGTCCTCTGCAAGAGCAGTCAGCACTCTTAAACTGCTGAGACCAGGCATTTCTTTAAACTAAGTCAATTCCAACAGACACTTAAGGATACCTAAGAATGGCTGCTGTAGCCAAAATGAAGCTAGTTAGGGCAGCCCTTCTACACATCAATTGTCCCAATAAAACAAAGGTTTCACTTCAGGTTCTGGTCTCTTCTTAATCACAGCTGATTGTTCAACCCTAGCCAACCAGAACCCACAGGTCTCAATTCAAAACACTGTTAGATCTGGGCTTCCCAGAATTCCAAGGGACACACAGATGTCCACTTTCTCCAGAGGCTGTCAATCTTCTGACCTCTTCCCCTGTACCTGAGGTCCTGCACCATGACTATAAGTGGGTGGGCCCCAGTCGCCATCTTGCTCCTGCTGCTGCCTGCTCCACCATGTGCTGACAGTAGCCTGCCCTGGCAATGGAAGTAAATCATGTTCCTGGAGTGACTTAAATCGCATGTGCCTGTCTTTTATCTGGGGGTTGTGCCATTATAATCTAACAAACACCACACAAACAACTCTGATATTCTCCACTTCCCTTTGAAACTTCACAAGATAAGCCTCCATCCTCTTCAGCTGCTTCAGCATAACTGTTCCATGCTCCACAGCAACAAACTCTAAGCACTCAATAGCTTTTCTTTTCTTTTCTTTTTTAGTCAGGGTCTCCCTTTCTCAATAGCTTTTCTATCCCAAAGTTCAAAACACTTCTACAATCCTCCCCAAAACAACTAGGTCAGGTCTGTTACAGCAATAGCCCACTCTGCTACCAATTACTGTTCTTTCAGTTGTTGTGAAAAACACTCTGACCAATACCAACTTGGGGAGTGTATTAGTCACTTTTCTGTTGCTGTGATAAAGCACCATGACCAATGAACTTATAAAAGGAAGAGTTTATTTGAACTTACAATTGATGGTTCCAGGGAATTAGAGTCCACTGTGGAGGGAGGCATGGTGGCTGGATCTGGAGCAGGAAGCCGAGGGTCACATCTCACAAAGAGCACAGAAAGCAGAGAGAGAGCAACTGGAGACCATGAGGCTTGTTAAACTCACTAAGCCTGCCCCCAATAACGTACTTCCTCTAGCATGGCCACACCTTCTAAGACCTCCAAAAACAGTGCCACCAACTGGAGACAAATGTCTGAATACTTAAAGCCTATGGGGGACACTCATTCAAACCACCACATTCCACTCCCTGGCCCCCATAGGCTCCTGACCATATAAAATGCAAAATGCATTTAGTCCAACCTTAAAAGTCCCCATAGTCTTTACCAGTTTCAATGCCATTCAAAAGTCTACAGTCCAAAGTCTCTTCTGAGACTCAGGCCAATCTCCTAAACTGTAAGCTCCTGTAAAATCAAAAGACAAATTACATACTCCCAATGTACAGTGGAACCGAATACACATTCCCATTCCAAAAGGGAGGAATAGAGGCATAGTGAGGAAATACTGGACCAAAACAAGACCGAAAACCAGCAGGGCAAACTCCAAGTCCAGTAGCTCCATGTGCAACTTCTGGGACTTGACTTCCAAAGGGCTTAGATGGCTCAGCTCTTCCAGCTTTGCTTGCAACATACATCTCTTTCTTAGGCTGGTACCACTCCCTGTATGCAGCTCTCCTTGGCAAATATCTCACAGGTCTGGCATCTCGAATGTCTTCTTGGGGTCTCCGCTGCCAACCAGGCTTCACATTCACAGCTTCACGCAATGGCCTATCAGGGCCTTCTTTATTCAGGGACACCCCTGCTGTACTCTGCCTGACCTCTTTGGCTCTCTGAAACCGTGGAGGAAGAACTGATGACCCCTTCACTCTTGCAAACTTCCTGCCTCTAAAGCCAGCACCACATGAATGAAATTGCCCAATCTGGCTGCAAGTTCGGGATGGACTCTCTCCTTCTTTAACCACATTTGCAATTTTTCTCTGCCCTGGACTTGCTGGAGGATTAGCTGGGTGTGGTCTTGCCCTGAAGGTACTGATTCTTTTGTTTACTTGTAAATCTCTAGGCCTCTGCTTAATCACTTTAGTCTCCTTATGAAAGGGAGCCTCTCCTTCACATGCCTTGGCCACACCTTTAATCTTCCTAATGTACTTTTCAGATCTGAACTGTACATTCTGCATTTCCTTCTGCCCCATTTGGTCTTCTTCACTGTAGATCTGCACAATATTCACCATTAAAAGCCATGCCACCATTCCTACGTTAGTCTGTCTTGAAATATCCTCCTCCAAAGACATCAGTCTATTGCTTTTCAACTTAGCATCAGGCAAGCATTTGGGCTGTGGGCAAACTGCTGCCAGACTCTTTATCAAAATATCCCAGTTGCTGCCTAAGTCTTTATTTTCCTCTGGAACTACATTTTTTGCAGCAATGCTTTCTTCCAGGTTTCTACTAGAATGGCAGGTTAAGCTCTGCTTACAGTAGTCAACAGCTTTTCTAGCCCAAAGTTCCAAAGTCTTCCACATTTCTCCAAACATTCCACATGGTCAGGTTTTTCACAGCCAACAGCCCACTCTCTGGTACCAAATAACTATATTAGTCACTTTTCTGTTGCTGTGATAAAACACCATGACCAAAGGAACTTATAAAAGGAAGAGTTTATTTGAGCTTACAATTGACGGTTCCAGGGAATTAGAGTCCATTGTGGCAGAAGGCATGGCGGCTGGATCTGGAGCAGCAAGCCGAGGGTCACATCTCATAAGAGCACAGGAAGCAGAGAGAGGGTGACTGGAGACCACGAGGCTTGTTAAACTCACTAAGCCTGCCCCCAGTAACATACTTCCTCTAGCACAGCCACACCTTCTAAGACTTCCAAAAACAATGCCACCAACTGGAGACAAATGTCTGAATACTTAAAGCCTGTGGGAGACACTCATTCAAGCCACCACAGTATTAGAGAGAAGATCTTGTTCAGTAGATTCTCCTGAGTCTCGGCATCAAAAAGTTAGGAATAGGAGTGGAAAGAAACAGGCAGAAACAGAAAGCAACCAATCTCAACAATCAAAATTGAAGGTTATTTGTCAGTGAGAGATGGGAACTGACCAGAGGGAATTGACACTGCAAACACACTGATGCAAGTGGCAGGGTAGCTCAAGCATATGCCGGTTGGTGTTTGTAAAGGGCCTAGGGCCTGATATAGGTGGAAAGACTTGTTTGCAGAACAAGAATTGCTTTATGGCTGGGGTGGTATGTTCTGAGGCCATAGTTTTGAAATAGGGAAGAACAATGGTCTGATAAAGCCCATCCCTGGGAATGATGGTTTATAACCAGTCCTGGAGTTTTTGCATAATATCCGCTTTTTTTTTTAAAAGAGTTGGTTAATTGGTAGTTCATTTGCATTAGGTTTGCTTCACCACTTTTTTTTTTAATTTTTTTTTTAATGTGTATGAATGTACTGTCTGCATGTAGGTCTGTGCACCCGTGCTGTGCAATGCTGCAGAGGTCAGAAGAGGGTATCAGATTCCCCCTGGAACTGGAGTTCTCAGCTGCCATATGGGTGCTGGGGATCGAACCCGGGTCCTCTGCAAGAGCGGTCAGTGCTCTTAACCGCTAGGCCATCTCTCCAGCCCCAAGTAATATCCTTTTAATTGCAAGTATCATAGTAAACAAATAATGAACAAAATGAAAAAAAAAAAAAACCCAAACAAGCAAAACCTGAAACAATAGGAAAGGGGCTAATCTCAAGCCTGCTAGATGCCATCTGCTACAGAATTTGAGTGTAAAGGTTTGAACTCATTTGAAAGATTTTTGTCTTGAAAAAAATCACTCCAGAGCACCCATGCATGCACACAGCTGTCTGGGGAGTGGTTTCTTTGCACTCAGCTGCCAAGGCACTCCAAGGTTGCTACAGCCCTGGTCTAAGGGGACCTGACTACTGTTTAAATTGGTGGCAGATGTCAGCAGAATCCATGTGGTGCTGGTTTTGCTGGATGCAAGAGTCTTTAATGGAGATTTCAAAGGAAATCCTGGAAAGTCAACAAATATGTGGCAGGGTCAGAGTCTCCAGAGTCATCCCCTGAGAGAGTAGTGTCTAAAGCTGTGCTAGAGAAGCCAAAACTGCAGTGGTGACACCAGACTTTGGAGACCCCATCAAGGATGCGTGATGTATTCCAAGGCAAGCCACAGGCAAGAAGTTATATTAGACCAAAAAAGATCATGTAGGTGTCAAATGCTAGCTAGTTTCTGCTAACATGACACAAACTAGAGTTATCTAGGAAGAGGGAAACTCAACTGAGGAACTGTCCATCAGACTGGCCGGTGGCCATGTCTGTGCACTTGTAACTGATGTAAGAAGGCCCAGCCCTGGGCAGGTGGGCCTGGGCTGTATAGGAAAGGCAGCTGAGCAAGCCAGAGGAAGCCAGCCAGTAAAAGCATTCCTCTCCTGCCTCTAGGATCCTGCCCTGACTGCCCTCAACCATGGACTGTTACTTGTAAAGTGAAATAAACTCTTTCCTCACCAAGTTGGTTTTGGTCAGTGTTTAATTACAGCAACAGAAAGCAAACTAGGGGCTGGAGAGATAGCCTAGCGGTTAAGACCACTGACTGCTCTTGCAGAGGACCTGGGTTAGATCCCCAGCACCCACATGGCAGCTAAGAACCGTCTGTAACTCCAATTCCAGGAGAACTCCAGTTCCAGGGGAATCCGACACCCTCTTCTGACCTCCGCGGCACTGCACGACACGGGTGCACAAACCTACATGCAGACAGTATACTCATACACATACAAAA
>VZQC01010091.1:1022333-1035470 GCA_009823505.1 Rhizomys pruinosus
TTTTTGTCTTTTCGAGACAGGGTCTCCCTGTAGCCCAGCTGTCCTGGAACTCACTCTGTAGACTAGGCTGGCCTTGAACTCACAAAGATCCACCTGCCTCTGCCTCCCAAGTGCTAGGATTAAAGGCGTGCACCACCACGCCCAGCTCATTCTTCCTTTTTATGCCCCCATTCTTTCCTTTTTTTGGGGGGGGTATTTTACTCTCTTCCACTGTACCTAGTAGATATGTAAGTTTCTATTTTATAGCTGTTCACAGCTTATAGTGTGCCTAAGTCTTAGAGGAAGACTGTTTTTTAATTTTTTATTTTTATTTTTTATGTGTATGAATGTACTGTCTGCATGTAGGTTGGTGCACCCGTGTGGTGCAATGCTGCGGAGGTCAGAAGAGGGTGTTGGATTCCCCTGGAACTGGAGTTAAACGCGGTTCTTAGCCGCCATGTGGGTGCTGGGAATCGAACCCAGGTCCTCTGCAAGAGCAGTCAGTGCTCTTAACTGCTGAGCCATCTCTCCATCCCCATCAGAGGAAGACTTTGAACTTGAGCATTTGAAAAATATTTCAGCTGTTGACTTTGGGGATAGACTAAATGCATCTTTGTACTAGGAGGTAGCCATGAACCTTTAGGATTCAGGGTTGGACTGTTACGGTTTGACTATGAAAGGACCTGTATATGTCTCTGTGTTGAATGTTTCATCCCCAGGAGGTGGTGCTATTTTGGAAGGTTTTAGAAACTTTAGGAGGTGGGAGCTTAGTTAAGGAATGAGGTCGTGGGTGGGGTGTGCTTTCAATGAGGTCATGGATGGGGGTGTGCTTTCAGTGAGGTCGTGGATGGGGTGTGCTTTCAACGAGGTCATGGATGGGGTGTGCTTTCAATGAGGTCGTGGATGGGGTGTGCTTTCAATGAGGTCATGGATGGGGGTGTGCTTTCAATGAGGTTGTGGATGGGGGTGTGCTTTCAATGAGATCATGGATGGGGGTGTGCTTGCAGCAGTGGGGTGTATTGAACCGATGGAGTCTGGTCACAGATGGAATGCTGTGTTGTCTAGGAAGAGCTTGGGGCACTTTGTCTCTATTTTGTTGCAAGTGAAAGTTAAGAACAACTTATAGAAATAAATATATATGGGCCTGAGAGATAGCTCAGCAGATAAGGGTGTCTGCAGCTAAGTCTGAGTACAACCACCAGGATCCATATAGTGGAAAGAGAGAACACATCCCTGTAAGTTGTCCCCTGGCTTCCACATGCACGCTTGATAAATGCACCCCCTCAATAGGAAATAAATGTTAAAAAAAAAAAAAAGAGCAAAGTCTGGCATGCTTGTAAAAGGCAGGAGGGTCTTGAGTTTGAGGACAGCCTGACCCCATCTCAAAACAAAACACAAAAGAATGTAACCAAGAGGGGGTTAGAGGTGTAGCTCAGTTAGTAGCGGGCTTGCCCAGCATGTACACATCCTGGGTCCCATCCTCAGTTTTGCATAAACTGGATATGTAATGCCAGCATGAGGGAGGCAAAAGCAAGAGGATTAGTTCAAAGTCAAGGCCACTCTGGGATACATGGAATCCTGTCTCAAAAAGCAAACAAAACCACCCAAGATGAAATAGATGGCTCAATCACTAAAAGCACTTGCTACATAAGTTCCAGTCCTGAAGCCCATTGTCAAAGTAGAGAAATAACTGCACACAGTCGTTTCGCGCGCGCGTGCGCGCGCGTGTGCACACACACACAATCATACACATAATAAGAACATTTAGGGGCTGGAGAGACGGCTCAGTGGTTAAGAGCACTGACTGCTCTTGCAGAGAACTGGGGTTCGAATCCCAGCACCCACATGGGGGCTAAGAACCATCTTAGACCCGGCGTGGTGGTGCACGCCTTTAATCTCAGCTTGGGAGGCAGAGGCAGGCAGATCTCTGCTCAAGGCGGGTGGATCTCTGTTCAAGGCCAGCCTGGTCTACATAGAGAGCTCCAGGCCAGCTGTGACTAAAGGGAGACCCTGTCTCAAAAACACCAAAAAGAAAAAAAAAAAAAAAAGGATTATGTTTAGGGCTGTACCTGAATTACCAGAGTAATAAAGAAGTAAGGTAGAAAACCAAAAAAGGAATTAGAAACATGGAGTATGCCAGATATTTGGACAACAGCTACCGTTCCATAGACTGGTAAATCTCGGGCTCAGGAACCCGAGCGTGGTGAGAACGATAAATATCACACAATTGTCACCTCGGTACACACCTGAGGAGACCTGCTCCGGGTCGGAAGATGAAGACAGGGGCGTGCGTTCGGTCCATTGACAGAGAGGGGGCGGGGCCTACGGAAGGGGCGGAACCAATTCCCGGCTCCCATCGCGCCCCGAGCCCGCGCAGGCGCACTGAAGGATCCCGACGGCGCCCCCTGGCGGCGCCTGCAGCTTCGCGGGGGCGGAGCCGGAGGCGGGGGGTTGCGCTTGGTGACGGGGGACGCGCGGCTGCAGAGCGCTGGACCAGCGGCAGAGACCGAAGACACGGAGCGCTGCCTGCAGCGGCGACGGTGGTCGGTGCCGCTGGGAGCTGGGGCGCAGCTTGCGGCCTGGCATGAGGGGCTGTGGCGGCGCGGCCCGTGCGCAGCCGGCCGGTGAGAGCGCGGGAGGTGGGCGGTGCGGGCCGGGAAGATGGCGGAGAGGCCTCCAGGCGGTCCCACGGCCTGGTGTGGCCCGGGCGGAGGCCCCCAGCCCAATCCTGTTAGGAATCTGTGTCCTCTGGGATCTGCGCCGGGAGGTCGGGGAGAGGGCACCGCGGCTGAAGGTCGGGGTATGTGAGGGATCGGGCGGTGGGCTGGCGTGAGGGATCGGGCCGGAGGGTGGGCGTGAGGGAATGGACTGGAGGCGGCCGTGAGCGTGCCCTGAGCTTCACGTGATTCTGAATGTGGCTGACCTTTGGGTAGCAGGGTGCATGTGTGTCTCTGCTCAAAGACAGTTGTGCGAGGTCTCATGGTCTGGGGTGCTGGGGATTGTGCGGGACCCAAGGTTGAGGGTGTGAGTGTGCCCAGCCCGCAGACAGGTGTGCCTGCGTGCGAGTGTGCCCAGGCCCAGGACAGGTGTGCTTGTGTCCTTCCTGCTCGTTGGACTCCTTCCCATTGCCCGGCACGGTTGGCTCGGGGACAGGTAGGTTCCTGCGGGCCAGGCTTTGTCCCCGAGGCGCTGGGAGTCCGGTGGTGGGCGTCTCCGGGTCGGGTGGTTGCTCTCTTGCGCGTGGCGCGCCCAGGCTCCGCGGTCTGGCCTCTGCGACAGGCTCCGGTGGTTCTTCCCGGGGCCCTCCAGAGCTGGAACTCCCTGGGCGCCTGCTAGTGGCAGGCGTGGTGTAGGAGGGGGCCGCGAGCCGGCAGACTGTGTCCCAGCCTGTATGTCTTTATTTTAAAACGTGCAGCCCGCTGCGGGCAAGGCAGCTGTGGGTGTGTTCCTTGCTGCTGCTCACTGCAGCTGCTGTGAGCGCTAAGCTGCCTTCAGCCCCCAAAATGCGGCTGCTCCCTTCTGTATTGCTCCAAGCCAAGCCTCCAGTGACCTCTGGAGAAAAACTACCGGTAAAGACAATACTGATGTTTGTCTTGTGGGAGCCCGGGAGGGCAACTGAGCTCTGGGTCCTGGGTGCCTGCTGTAAACAGCAGGTGGTTTTGTCCACCACTCCCCTTTTACTGGGGGGGGGGGGGGATAAGAGGGAAGAACGCTGTGACTGAATAGCCAGACGATCCTTTTTTTTTTACTTATTTTTTATGTGTATTTAAGTATTGTCTGCATGTAGGTCTGTGCACCAGTGTCGTGCAATGCCGCGGAGGTCAGAAGAGGGTGTCAGATTCCCCTGGAACTGGAGTTCTCCTGGAATTGGAGTTATAGACGGTTCTTGGCCACCATGTGGGTGCTGGGGATCGAACCCAGGTCCTCTGCAAGAGCAGTCGGCGCTCTTAACCGCTAGGCCATCCCTCCAGCCCCAAGCGATCCTTTCTTTAAGGCATCCTGGGTGCCCTGTCTGCTGGAGGGAATGGAGAAGTGGCACCTTCCAGCACTTGGTCTAGTCAAGCTGCCTTGCAAGAGAATGGAGTAAAGTGAAAAAGAGGGCTTGTTCTGGAGCCAGACTGATCGTCCTTGAGTCATGACTCCTCCTTTACTGGCTTGTGGTCTTAGGCAAGGTCCCTTTGCTTTTAGTTCCTTGGCTGTAAAACAGGTACACTAATAGTATTGGCCCTAGAATACTGTTGTGAAGACTCGGTGATTTAAGACTTGTAAATTTTTCCTGCCTGATAGTTGGGAGTATTTGTTAGGAATTGTTCTTGCTGCTAATATTTAGGCTGTCAGTTTTGCAAGGCTTCCAACTCAAGATCTGTCATGCTTGGCTTGAAACAGGTTTTAAAGATTTGTGTGTGTGTGTGTGTGTGTGTGTGTGTGTGTGTGTGAGTACCTACCTACATGGGCACATGCACACACATATACACATGCTTGTGTAAGTCAGAGGTCAACCATCAGGAGTTGGTTCTCCCCTAACATATGGGTTCCAGGGAATTGATCCTAGGTCCAAGTGTACACTGAGCCATCTCACTAGCCAGAAGCAAATCTTTATAAAGGTAAAAGTGTTATGTACTTAGATAAATTACATAAAGCTGTTTTAAAAGTATTTTTTGGAAAGCAAGTAATCATCTCATGAACTGCCCTAGAATAATACAATACTCACTCTGTGGGGGATAGATGTGATTGTTGTTGCCAGAAAAAAGATGTGGTAGTCTGAGTCAAGCCTCCAGAGCCATTGTTATACTTCACAGTGTTACTTCCAAGAAGAAATGTAACTTTATTAAAATAAAGGACACACCAGCCACATTGTACTCTGCAGACCTTGCTGGGAAACTCCCCTCCTTCAGGATAACCTGCTCTGGCTGTGGCAGCACCTCACTGTCACCTCTGAACTGTGGAGCAGGGATACTACTTTCTAGCTGCAACCAGCCTCCTAGTCCTCATCCCCTGGCTCCAGGAAGATGGTGGTGTTGGCAGAGATGTGCTGCTTTTGCTTCGATGTACTCTACTGTTACCTGTATGGATACCAGCAACCCCAGGCTCCTTGCTTCACCAACGAGCCCTACCCACTGTTTGTAACATGGAAGATTGGTGGAGACAAAAGATTGAGTGGATGGGGCTGCAGAGATGGCCTAGTGGTTAAGAGCACGGACTGCTCTTGCAGAGGATGAGGGTTCTATCCCCAGCACCCACATGGTGGCTGAGAACCGTCTGAAACTCCAGTTCCAGGGGAATCTGACACCCTCTTCTGACCTCCGCGGCATTGCACAACACAGGTGCACAAACTTACATGCTGACAGTACATTCATACACATATGAAAATAAATAAATTAAAAAATATTTTCAAAAAAGATTGAGTGGATGCATAGGTACTTTTTCTGCCATGAATTTGCATTCAGGACTCAGGGAGTACACACTTACCAGTGCCCTTAAAGATAGTTGTTTCTCCCCAATGACAAGGGATGAGTTGCCACAGCTTTTTTACTCACTGTCTCTGCTCAGTAACTTTGAAGAAGTCTGTGACTCTTTGGACTGGGAGGTGGGTATACATGGCATTAGAATAGAACTCATCAATAAAAAAGATCAAAATGCACTGCCACCTGCCTACCAGAGGGTGTAAAGAAGCCAAATGGGACCGTATTCAGACCATAGACTCTGCTGAGGAAAGGTGAATACAAGGCTCCAATTACTAATGAATTCAGGAAAACCATAAAGCTGACCAGGTACCATAGTGAAAAGATAACCTTGAGTTATGCTGAATACATTGCTCATCTCCAACATCATCACTTTCAAAATGGCATTGAGGGCTGGAGAGATAGCCTAGCGGTTAAGAGCACCGACTGCTCTTGCAGAGGACCCGGGTTCGATCCCCAGCACCCACATGGCGGCTGAGAACCGTCTGCAACTCCAATTCCAGGAGAACTCCAGTTCCAGGGGAATCCAACACCCTCTTCTGACCTCCGCGGCATTGCACGACACAGGTGCACAGACCTACATGCAGACAGTACATTCATAAATAAATAAATAAAATTAAAAAATAAATAAATAAAATAAAAATTTGTATTTTTCAAGTTACACTCCCTTGGAAAAAAAGAAAAGAAAAAAATGTGTATTTTTAAATTTTATTTATTTTTGTATGTGTATGAATGTACTTTCTGCATGTAGGTTTGTGCACCCGTGTCATGCAATGCCACGGAGGTCAGAAGAGGGTGTTGGATGCCCTGGAAATGGAGTTCTTCTGGAATTGGAGTTACAGATGGTTCTCAGCCGCCAATGTGGGTGCTGGGGATCGAACCCGGGTCTCTGCAAGAGCAGTCGGTGCTCTTAACCGCTAGGCTATTTCTCCAGCCCCCCCAACATTTGTATTTTATGTGTATGAGTGTATTGTCTATAGGTTATATAAATGCACATGTGTCTTGCAATGCCCTTGGAGGTCAGAAGAGGGCAGTGGATCCCCTGGAACTGGAGTTACAGACAGTTGTTGGCCATCATGTGGGTACTAGTAACAGAATCTAGGTCCTCTGCAAAAGCAGCCAGTACTCTTAAGTGCTGAGCCATCTCTCCTGCCTCTTCCTTCTTCCTTTTAAAAACTTTTTCTTTTCCTGGCCAGAAGTGGTACCACATGCCTAAAGTCCCAACACTTGGAAGGCAGAGGCAGAGGCAGGCAGAGGCAGAAGCAGGCAGATCTCTGTAAGTGGGAGGCTCACCTGGTCTACATAGTTCCAGGGCAGACAGGGCTTGCTACATAATGAGACTCTGTCTCTCAAGCCCCTTCACACATCCTCGCAGGTTCAGATATTTGGTGTATGTGCTTGGCTGAGAAGCCAATGGGGCAAAGCTGGCATCTGTGGGATTATGACTATACAGTCTCCCCTTTTTTTTAATGACTTGATCTCAGGGAGCTCAGCTTGGCCTTGAATCCTTAATCCACCTACCTTCATCCCATTCATCTCTCAAGTTGCTGGGATTAAGACCATGTTCTAGCAGATGTTATATTTTCTTTTAAAAATTTTATTTATTTTTAGTGTATGAATTGTATGTCTGACAATGGAGTTGTGCACCCCTGTCGTGCGTTGCCTTCGTGGTTAGACAGAGGGTGTTGGATTCCCCTGGAAACTGGAGTCAAAGAACAGTTTTTAGCTGCCATGGTGGGTGCGGGATAGAACCTGGGTCCTCTGCAAGACCGCAGCAGCCTCTTAATCGCTAGGCCATCTCTCATCCCTACTACCTTTCTTTAAAAATCAAACATTCTCACCTTTAGTGCCACAGATCTCAAAAGACTTTCCTTAATTTTTATGTCATAGAATAGGAATATAAAGGAAAGAGGTACTGTTTTAAAATAAAATCTAAAGCCGGGCGTGGGTGGCGCACGCCTTTAATCCTAGCACTTGGGCGGCAGAGGCAGGAGGATCTTTGTGCGTTCAAGGCCAGGCCTGGTGGTCTACAAGTGAGTTCCACGACAGCTGGGGCCTACAGGGAGACCCGTCTCGAAAAGACCAAAAAAAACAAAAAGATGGTACATCTACACANTGTGTAGATGTACCATCTTTTTGTTTTTTTTGGTCTTTTCGAGACGGGTCTCCCTGTAGGCCCCAGCTGTCGTGGAACTCACTTGTAGACCACCAGGCCTGGCCTTGAACGCACAAAGATCCTCCTGCCTCTGCCGCCCAAGTGCTAGGATTAAAGGCGTGCGCCACCCACGCCCGGCTTTAGATTTTATTTTAAAACAGTACCTCTTTCCTTTATATTCCTATTCTATGACATAAAAATTAAGGAAAGTCTTTTGAGATCTGTGGCACTAAAGGTGAGAATGTTTGATTTTTAAAGAAAGGTAGTAGGGATGAGAGATGGCCTAGCGATTAAGAGGCTGCTGCGGTCTTGCAGAGGACCCAGGTTCTATCCCGCACCCACCATGGCAGCTAAAAACTGTTCTTTGACTCCAGTTTCCAGGGGAATCCAACACCCTCTGTCTAACCACGAAGGCAACGCACGACAGGGGTGCACAACTCCATTGTCAGACATACAATTCATACACTAAAAATAAATAAAATTTTTAAAAGAAAATATAACATCTGCTAGAACATGGTCTTAATCCCAGCAACTTGAGAGATGAATGGGATGAAGGTAGGTGGATTAAGGATTCAAGGCCAAGCTGAGCTCCCTGAGATCAAGTCATTAAAAAAAAGGAAAAAAAGAAAAAAAAAAAAAAAAGAAAAGCCAGGCATGGTGATGCACACCTTTAATCCCAGCACTCAGAGGCAGAGTTGGAATCTGTGAGTTCAAGGCCAGATGGTCTACATATCAAGTTCCAAGCCAGCTGGGGCTACAGGGAGACCCTGTGTCAAAAAGACCAAGGGAGCAGAGGGAGCCAAACATGGTAGCACATGCCTTTAATCCCAGCTAATTTTACCTAGGAGAAATATATGTAATTATGTTCTCAAAAGAAAAAGGGAAAATGTTAGACTCACTAGCACATATCACTTTGTCCTGCTGTTTAAAGTTGAATATAAAAAATAATAAAGTTGAATATCAAGCCAGGCATGGTGGCGCATGCCTTTAATCCTAGCACTTGGGAGGCAGAAGCAGGCGGATCTTTGTGAGTTCAAGGCCAGCCTGGTCTACAGAGTGAGGTCCAGGACAGCTGGGGCTACAGGGAGACCCTGTCTCGAAAAAAACAAAACAAAAAAAAAAGTTGAATATGAATCTTGTGAAGATTTGCTTGTATAATCTTCTCTAATTACTTATTCTAAGAGGCAGCAATTTGATATGGCATGAGAGGATAGAATTTTGGGGGTACAGGAGATGAAACCAGGCACATTTACCATGGATCTTGGATGTCCAGTGCCTCACTGTGTGTGATTATGATGGAGTGCCATGCAACTTGGAAAACTTCATCTTTCAGCACTAGGGAGGCAGAAGCAAGCAGATCTTGTGAGATTGAGGCCACCCTGGTCTATATAGTGAATTCCAGGCCACCTGGGGCTAGGAGACTCTGTCTCAGAAAAAAAGGAAGAAGGCATGCAGGCCCATTTTGACCTCTGACACGTGTCCTGGGACAAAAAGCCATCAGTTAGAAGCTACACATCACACAGACTCAAAGGTCCTTGCACATTTCACAGTCCAGCCATTGCAGGCTCTTGTTAGGCTTCTTAGTTCCTTGATGCTACTGAGAAAAAGTCCACAAACTATGTATGTATCTATTTTTACTAGCAAAACCTCTTTGCTGGTTCTTACACATTCCTTCTCAGAGTTGGCTTTGTGAGTATCCAATAAGGATGCTTATTGATAAGCATGCAGAGGTGCATTCAGAGCTGGACCTGTTGGCCACCAGCAACTAAGAACCTTTACCCATACTCTCTTTTATTGGCCCCTTGAGTTGTTCCCAACTTTATATCCCAAGACTTCCCTGTGCCCTGTGACTGAATCTGACCTGGACTTTGACCTTGGACCACTGTTGCTGTCCTGTAGTGCTTAAGATCTCAGACCACCATGGCTAGCTTTACTGAGTGTATCTTCCTTCAAGATTGGGTCTACATACCGAGTTCCAGGAAGGCTGGGGCAACAGGGAGACCCTATCTCCAAAAGACCAAAACAATAAAAGAAATCGCTGAATGCTCAAATATTTGATAGTCTAGTTCCCACAATTCTGCTTAAAGGTCAGAAAAGCTGTCCTTACTCTAGCCAGTTCTTTCTTCCTCCTCTGGGGATGCCAGTCCAGAGGAATGACACTGAAATAGAGAAAGGAAGTAGCTACTTAGAACTCTAGAGGGTGGGGCAAATGGAGAGCCCTGAGGTGGCCTCTACCCTCTGAGGAGTTAGAGCACACAGAGCAGGGCAGGTCTGGAAAAAAAAAAAAAAAAAGATTGGCTCTGCCTGCCATCTTTCAATTTCTGAAGTGTGATAGTAACATAAGTTAACTTTGTTATTTGTTGTGAGTTAATGTGTGCTCATTGTCTTACTGAATACACACTAATCTTTTTACAATGTGTGTACTGACAAGATTGTGGCATCTGTTTTGCTCAACAAAAACAGGAGAGGGTTTTTTTTGTTTTTTTTTTTTAATTCAGCATTTGTTACAGCTTCTTCCTTCCAAGTCTTTGGTGGCAAGGTCATAATCATCAACATTAGAAATATTTTTCAATATTCTCCAAGCATTGCTTAGTCATTACTTTATTTTTTATTTTTATTTTTGGATTTTTTGAGACAGGATCTGCCTGTAACCCAGCTGGCCTGGAACTCACTATGTAGTCCAGGCTGGCATCAATCTCATAGAGATCCACCTGCCTCTGCCTCCCAAGTGCTGGGATTAAAGGCCTGTGTGTCACCACGCTGGGTTTATTCATTACTTTTTAATATGAAAAATAATCTAGCCAGCTGAGACTACAGGCAGACCCTGTCTCAAAAAAAGACCAAAAAAAAAATCTAATCTATGTTCATTTATTCGTATGTACATTGTAGTGCCACAGACATGGAACATGGAAAGGAGAAATGCCACATGGGTTGGAGAAGTAGCTCAGTTGATAGAGTGCTTACCCAGCATGCACAAAACCCTAGGTTTGATTCCCTAACACTCTATAGAACAAGACATAGTTGATGAATCTTTATAATCCCAGCATTTGGGAGGCGGAGGCAGAAAGATCGGAAGTTCAAGGTCATCCTCTTATACATAGCAAGTTTCAGGCCAGACTGGGTGATATAACACTTCATATCAAAAAAGAAAAGAGGGGGCCGGGCGTGGTGGCGCACGCCTTTAATCCTAGCACTTGGGAGGCAGAAGCAGGTGGATCTTTGTGAGTTCAAGGCCAGCCTGGTCTACAGAGTGAGTTCCTGGACAGCTGGGGCTACAGGAGACCCTGCCTTGAAAACACCAAAAAAAAAGGAAAGAAAAGAAAAGAGGGCCAGGGAGATAGCTCAGTACATAAAGGTACCTACCTACCACCAAGCTGGAAGACCTGAGTTCAATCCCCAGGTCCCACATGGTGGAAGAAGAGAACTGACTCCACAGAGCTGTCCTTTGACATCCACATGTGTGCTGTGGTATGTGTGCGCACATTTGTATACACACACAGTAAATAAATATAATTAAAAATTTTTTAAAGGGACTGGAGTAGTGGCTCACTGGTTAAGAGCATTGACTGCTCTTGCAGAGGACCTAGGTTTGTTTCCCAGAACTTATATGGTGGCTAACCACCATCCAAAGCTCCAGTTCCAGGGGATCCAATGCCCTCTTCAGGCCTCCACACTATTGCATACACATGGTATACTTACATGCATGGAAAACACTCATACACATTAAATAAATAAATTAAATTAAATTAATAAATATTGAAGAAAGAGCTGGGCATGGTAGCACATGCCTTTAATCGTAGCATTCAGAAGCCAGAATCAGGTAGATTTACATATTGAGTTCCAGGTCAAACAGGGTTAGATGAGGCCCTATCTGAAACAAATAAAAATGAGTAAAAGGAGGCAGGAGAAGGGAGCAGTGGGAAAAGCACTTGTTGCCAAGCCTGACAACCTGAGTTCAATCCCTAGGATTTACATGGTGGAAAGGACTCTTACAAGCTGTGTACACCATGGCACATGTACACCCACACACGTATTCACATACACTAAATAAATATATGTACCCTTTTTAAAATTTTATTTATTTTTTTATGTGTATGAATGTACTGTCTGCATGTAGGTTTGTGCACCCGTGTTATGGAATGCTGTAGAGGTCAGAAGAGGGTGTCAGATTCCCCTGGAACTGGAGTTAAAGATGGTCCTTAGCCGCCATGTGGGTGCTGGGAATCAAACCCTGGTCCTCTGCAAGAGCAGTCGGTGCTCTTAACCGCTGAGCCATCTCTCCAGCCCCATACTTTTTTTTTTTTTTTTGGTGTTTTTGAGACAGAATCTCCCTGTAGCCCCAGCTGTCCTGGAACTCACTCTGTAGACCAGGCTGGCCTTGAACTCACAAAGATCCGCCTGCCAAGTGCTAGGATTAAAGACGTGACCCACCACTCCCGGCAATATATGTACTTTTTTGAAAAACAAAAAGGCTAGACTAGTTCTCTAGACTAGGAGTCAGTAAATTACAACCTATGAATAGACATTCCTCCAACCTCTTTGTTGATCTCCCTGGTCTGTTTTGGTAATAAAGTTTCATTGAAACACAACAGCACCTGTTCTCACTTTTTAATTGCTTTAGTTGCTTTGATACAGTTGACTAGTTGTGACAGGTTCTGTGGCCTGCAAAGCCTAAACTTTCTCTGGCCTATTTACAGAATTGGTTTGTTCTAGAAGAATGATTACTGGTGCTACAGTGGTGAGGGAAGATTTCAGGGAAGAGGTGATCCATGTACTAAATTTACCTTAATGGAGGTGAATGAGGGATGGTTGAGAACAGCAAAACACAGTAGATAGGTGCTTCAAATTTGGGAGCAAAGCCAAGAAACTGGATTATTGATGGTTTATAGAGTTTATAAAATTTGTATAAGGAAAGCTGGATGTGGTGGCTCACACTTGTAGCCCAGCCATGGAGCTGTGGGACAAGGAACAGGCTAGTACATACAGGAGGATCAAGAGTTCAAGGTCATCTTTGGCTATATAGCCAGTTGCAGGACTACATGAGACTCTGTCTAAAACAAAACAAACAACCCCAAATGCAAACCAACAATATCCGTAAAAAAACACAACAATCACAGTAACACATGGAAATGAAGGTGGCAATATAGAAAGATCTTATCCAGAGAAGAC
The DNA here is from genome assembly GCA_009823505.1 of Rhizomys pruinosus. Classification (NCBI taxonomy): domain Eukaryota; kingdom Metazoa; phylum Chordata; class Mammalia; order Rodentia; family Spalacidae; genus Rhizomys; species Rhizomys pruinosus. The sequence continues at coordinate 1,035,099 of VZQC01010091.1, forward strand.
TTAAGATTTTATTTTTCCTGTTCCTAGGGAGTCATTGCAAGTATGTGAGCAGAGGCTTTTTGTTGTTGTTCTTTTTGAGACAGGGTTCCCTTTAGTCCCAGATGGCTTGGAGCTTGCTATGTAGACCAGGCTGGCCTTGAACTCACAGAGATCCCCCTGCCTCTGTCTCCCTAGTGCTGGGATTAAAGGCGTGCACCACCACACCTGGCAATGAACAGGGGCTTTTCTGGCCAGTATTGATGGGAGATGGACTGGAGAGAGAGAGAAAAAAAAGTAGAACAGTTTCAAACAAGCTTTCTCTAGTTGCAGTAACACAGCCACACTTCTGTAGCTTCAAAAAGAGAAACTTGCCAGGCATGTACCACCATGCCT
>VZQC01010091.1:1038702-1051126 GCA_009823505.1 Rhizomys pruinosus
TTTTTGTTTTTTTTGGTGTTTTTGAGACAGGGTCTCCCTATAGCCCCAGCTGTCCTGGAACTCACTCTGTAGACCAGGCTGGCCTTGAACTCACAAAGATCCGCCTGCCAAGTGCTAGGATTAAAGACGTGACCCACCACTCCCGGCAATATATGTACTTTTTTGAAAAACAAAAAGGCTAGACTAGTTCTCTAGACTAGGAGTCAGTAAATTACAACCTATGAATAGACATTCCTCCAACCTCTTTGTTGATCTCCCTGGTCTGTTTTGGTAATAAAGTTTCATTGAAACACAACAGCACCTGTTCTCACTTTTTAATTGCTTTAGTTGCTTTGATACAGTTGACTAGTTGTGACAGGTTCTGTGGCCTGCAAAGCCTAAACTTTCTCTGGCCTATTTACAGAATTGGTTTGTTCTAGAAGAATGATTACTGGTGCTACAGTGGTGAGGGAAGATTTCAGGGAAGAGGTGATCCATGTACTAAATTTACCTTAATGGAGGTGAATGAGGGATGGTTGAGAACAGCAAAACACAGTAGATAGGTGCTTCAAATTTGGGAGCAAAGCCAAGAAACTGGATTATTGATGGTTTATAGAGTTTATAAAATTTGTATAAGGAAAGCTGGATGTGGTGGCTCACACTTGTAGCCCAGCCATGGAGCTGTGGGACAAGGAACAGGCTAGTACATACAGGAGGATCAAGAGTTCAAGGTCATCTTTGGCTATATAGCCAGTTGCAGGACTACATGAGACTCTGTCTAAAACAAAACAAACAACCCCAAATGCAAACCAACAATATCCGTAAAAAAACACAACAATCACAGTAACACATGGAAATGAAGGTGGCAATATAGAAAGATCTTATCCAGAGAAGACTTAAGATTTTATTTTTCCTGTTCCTAGGGAGTCATTGCAAGTATGTGAGCAGAGGCTTTTTGTTGTTGTTCTTTTTGAGACAGGGTTCCCTTTAGTCCCAGATGGCTTGGAGCTTGCTATGTAGACCAGGCTGGCCTTGAACTCACAGAGATCCCCCTGCCTCTGTCTCCCTAGTGCTGGGATTAAAGGCGTGCACCACCACACCTGGCAATGAACAGGGGCTTTTCTGGCCAGTATTGATGGGAGATGGACTGGAGAGAGAGAGAAAAAAAAGTAGAACAGTTTCAAACAAGCTTTCTCTAGTTGCAGTAACACAGCCACACTTCTGTAGCTTCAAAAAGAGAAACTTGCCAGGCATGTACCACCATGCCTTTAATCCCAGCACTTGGGGGCAGAGGCAGGTGGATCTCTGTGAGTTCAAAGCTAGCCTGGTCTACTTAGTGAGTTCAGGACTACAGGGAGACCCTGTCTCAAAAAAGATCAAGAAAGAAAGAAAAGGAAAGGAAAGGAAAGGAAAGGAAAGGAAAGGAAAGAAGGAAAGGAAGGGAAGGGAAGGGAAAGGGAAAGGGAAAGGGAAAGGGAAAGGGAAAGGGAAAGGGAAAGGAAAGGAAAGGAAAGGAAAGGAAAGGAAAGGAAAGGAAAGGAAAGGAAAGGAAAGGAAAGGAAAGGAAAGGAAAGGAAAGGAAAGGAAAGGAAAGGAAAGGAAAGGAAAGGAAAGGAAAGGAAAGGAAAGGAAAGGAAAGGAAAGGAAAGGAAAGGAAAGGAAAGGAAAGGAAAGGAAAGGAAAGGAAAGGAAAGGAAAGGAAAGGAAAGGAAAGGAAAGGAAAGGAAAGGAAAGGAAAGGAAAGGAAAGGAAAGGAAAGGAAAGGAAAGGAAAGGAAAGGAAAGGAAAGGAAAGGAAAGGAAAGGAAAGGAAAGGAAAGGAAAGGAAAGGAAAGGAAAGGAAAGGAAAGGAAAGGAAAGGAAAGGAAAGGAAAGGAAAGGAAAGGAAAGAAACTAACTTACTTCTTGCTCACGTTTCATTTGCTCCTGACCTTGTCTACAGACCAGGACAACTGCTTATTTGGAGATATAATTTTTATGGCAGGAGGGTGGCAAAAGCTCACCCTTTTTGATCAGACTTCATTTTGAACTGTGGCTGCTCTATAAGCCAAAGCAGAGCAGGATATGTAGCTTCTCCTGGAGGGGCAGATATATATTGGAGATTACCATAGCCCCCCTCAGAAAGTGAATGAGCCTGGTCCCTGCCAGGTGGGTAGGAGTGAGAGACCTAGACCTGGATGTTTCCTCTCTGCCTGGGAAGGTGGAATCAGTCTAAGATTGTCAGACTCCTCACTTCCCTTCTCTTCAGACCTTGTTCTCTGTACTTTGGGACCACACTCTTGCTTAGTTACTGGAAGCCTGGAGGCCTGGATGCCCCCTTGGGTCTTGAACATTTCTCCTCCTTTCCACATTGCTGCTCAAATGTGTCTAACCCAGGAATGATTTTGACTCACTCCTCTTAGGCAGTTGGTAATATGGGGGCGTTTTTATTTATCCCGTCTGGAAGGGGGTAGCCAGGGACTTGTGAGGACAGGTGTTGATGAACGCCCCTCTTCTCAGCCCTGTGTTCCTCTTGGCTCTCCAGTGCCTCCTGGACTACACTCTAAAGTCTTAATGTGTACCCTAGCCTGTTGTGCTCTCAGTGAAGGCGGTGGTATAGCTAGTGGGCTAGGCCTTGGCTTAGCATTGTCTTAGCAAAGCCAATGTGGTTTCTTCAACCCCTTTGGCCCTGGCTCACACTGACTCAGCAGGAGGATTTACCTAATCACTCCCGCGCCTGTGATACAATGTGTGTAGTACCTTTGACCACTACACAGCCTGTCTGAGAAGTCCTCAAGAGAAACATACTTTCTCCCCCCACCTGTCTCCCCCCCCCCCCCCACAACAGGGTCTCACTGTGTGGCTGTGTGGCCCTGGCTGGCCTAACTGGAACTCACAGAGATCCACCCTACCTCTGCCCTCCGTGATTGAAATTAAAGTATTCCTGTTAACACATGCAAAATTTTGAGGGGCTGGGCAGATATGGCCCTTGCGGGTTAAGAACGCGTGACGCGAGCTTGCCAGAGGTCCCGGGTTCGATCCCCATGCACCCACATGGGGGCCGAGAAACCATCCAGAAAACTGAACTCAATGTCCAGGAGAACTCCACATTCCAGGGAATATCCGACGCCCCTCATTCTTGACCTCCCCTCCCCTCAGGCATTAGCACGGACACGGGGCACAACACGGCACATGCAGACACTAACATTTCAATACACATACGGAAATAAATACTACAAAAATTAAAATTAAATAAATAAAAAATAATTTTTTTAAAATAAAAAAGTTTACGGGAGCTGGAAGAGAGATGGCCTAGACGGTTAAGAGCGCCGACCGCTCTTGCAGAGGACCCGGGTTAGATCCCAGCACCCACAATGGCAGGCTTGAGAAAACGTCTGAAACTCCAACTCCAGAAATTCCAGAAACACAGCTCCAGGGGAATCAGAACCCACTGAACTGACAGCATTAGCACGACAGGGCTGCAGAGACTATGCAAAAACTACATGAAGACAAACAGTTCATACACATATAGAAATAAAAAATTGAATGAAAAAAAATTAAAAAAACAAAACATGGCATGTTGATAGCTTGCGCACATCTGACTTACTCATTCAGTAAAGATAGGTAAGTTTCAGCTGTGAGTGTCCTCAGGTCAAAGGAGTGACTGTGATTTCTCCCATGTTGGCTACTTCTAGCTAATTGTTTATGTCTTTTCTCTTGCTTCCCAAAGTTTGACCCTTCATATATATACTTTAGATTTTGCTTCCTAACACATTCATTTTTAATATAGTCTTTTTTAATAGATGATGTATGCACATAGCAGGTAAGTGACACAGGTAATATTTCCTGGTTTCTTTTTTTTGTTGTTTTTTCTTTTTTTTTTTTTTTTTTTGAGACAGGGTCTCCGTTTAGTCCCCGCTGGCCTGAAGCTCGCTCTGTAGACCAGGCTGGCCTTGAACTCACAGAGATCCACCTGCCTGTGCCTCCCGAGTGCTGGGATTAAAGGCACATGCTACCACGCCCGGCTATTTCCTGGTTTCTTATGGGAGCCTGAAAGCCTGATTCCCTGGAGATAGAAAAATAGTTTCTCCTACAAATACTTTGCAATTCTGCAAGCAGTTTCTTTTCCTGGCCCTTTAAAACTGTTTTCTGAGCCGGGCATGGTGGCTCATGCCTTTAATCCTAGCACTCGGGAAGCAGAGGCAGGTGGATCTTTGTGAGTTCAAGGCCAGCCTGGTCTGCATAGCGAGTTCTAGGACCACCAGAGCTACAGGGAGACCCTGTATCAAAAAGAACAACAACGACAAAAAAAAAAAAAAAGATAAAAATGTTTCTGAGAAGTCATTTCATATCAGCACATCTTTCAGTACACTCTCTTCCAGGGCTGCATGGTATGGGGTTGGTCTATAAAGTATGTAGCCAGCCCCTGCTGGTGAATATTTTGTGAAATTAATGAGGCTATGGCAGTTTTGCAATTATGTAAATGTGCCTAGAGATACTCCCTTAGAAACAGCACCTATTCAGTTACTTTGTGATAATGTTCTCTTATCTCTTAATGTTTTTGACTCTGTACTTCTTTTGGTCATTTATTCTCCACTATCTATATTTTGTTTTAAATTTTCTTTTTTACTTTTTTATTTTAATTTTTGCCTGCATGTTTGTAAGTGCACCACATGGGTCAAAACCTGCAGGGGCAGAAGAGGGCATTGGATCTCCTGGAACTGGAACAACTGATGGTTGTTAGCTGCCATGTGGGAGTTGGGAACCGAACCAGGTCTTCTGGAAGAGCAGCCAGTGCTTTTAACCACTTAGCCATCTCTCTAGTCTCTATATTTTAAGAAAAATGAGTTTCTGCCTTAGAAATTAATTCACCTTTTGTGTTTTTTTGTAATTAAAAAGACCATGGGCCCATGAGGTTCTCAGTTGGTAAAAGTGCTTGCCCTCTTCTGGCCTCCTTGGGCATCGTATGATTATATACATGCAAGCTAATCACTCATACATGTAAAATAAAAGTAAAAGATTTTAGAAAAAAATGAAAATACTGGCAAGTGAGAAAAGCTAAATATGCATGATTTTATTTATTTTTTTATAACCCAGTCTGGCCTCAAACTCAAGATCTCCTACCTCAGCCTCCTGAGGTTATGGTATGTATGCCTAGCCTTATATGATTACATTTTTTTGAAAGAATTTCATGCACTATATTATCATATTCACCCCTCCCCCATTCCTCTCAGATCCACCTGTACTTCCTAAACCCCAACTTTTTGTCCTTTTTTTTATTTTGTTTGTTTTGTTTTGTTTTGTTTGAGACAGTGTCTCCCTGTAGCCCCAGCTGACCTGGAACTCACTATGTAGACCAGGCTGGCCTTGAACTTACAGAGATCTGCCTGCCTCTGCCTCCCAAGTGCTGGGATTAAAGGTGTGTGCCACCACACCCAGCTGTCCTCTTTTTTATTAATAAGCCCATTGAGTCCAATTTGTGTGCCCCAAGTATTCTTGGGTATGGGTTCTTTCCCTGGAGTCTGGTCAACCTACTAGGTCTTATACCCTTAAAGAAAATGGACTCTCCCTCTCCCAGCAGCTGTCAATTGCCAATAGCTCCTCAGCTATGGGTGGAACTTTGTGCCCCACAACCCCCTAACATGCTGAGATTTTTGTCTGACCTGAGCAAGTCTTGTGCATGCTGTCACAACCATGTGAGATCATATGTACATCTTCCCTGTTGTATCTTGAAAACATGATTTCCTTATAGTCATCCACTGCCTCTGGCTCTCAACATCTTTCCACCCTCACTTTTGCGATAGTCCTTGAGCCTAGAGGGTGTCCCGTTTAGGGTAGAGCATTCCAAATCTCTTATTCTCTATACGTTGATCAGTTGTGGGCCTCTCCGTTAATCACCATCTGTTGCAAAAAGAAGCTTCTCCGATAAGAGTTAAGAGATGTGGGCTGGAGAGATGGCCTAGCAGTTAAGAGCACTGACTGCTCTTGCAGAGGACCCAGGATCGATCCCCAGTACCCACATGGTGGCTGAGAACCGTCTTTAACTCCAGTTCCAGGGGAATCCAACACCCTCTTCTGATCTCCTCGGCATTGCACTACACAGGTGCACAAACCTACAAACAGACAGTACATTCATACACATACAAAGTAAACTAAAAAAAATTTTTTTTATAAAGAGACCATTTTATTTTATTCATTTTATTTTTATGTGTATGAGTATATGGCCTGCATGTGGGTAGGTGTGGATGCAAGGCTTGTGGAGGTCAGAAGAGGGTGTCAGACCCCTGGAACCAGAGTTATGCTTCCGTTGTTAGCTGCCATGTGGGTGCTGGGAATCGAACCTGGGTCCTCTGCAAGAAAACCAGTGCTCTTAACCCCTGAGCTATCTCTCCAACCCCCAAATTTAAAAAATTTTAAAAAAGAGTTGAGGTGCACTAATCTATGGATAGTCATTAGCATTTGGTTTAATGCTGTGTCCATTTAGCAGAATAATAGTAGTAGGATCTCTTATCAGCCACAGGTTCTTGCCCAATATACAGTGACAGATACAGGTTCCATCTTGTGGAGTGGCCCCTAAATCCATTCAGAAAGTGTTTAGTTATTCCTATAACATTCCTGCCAGCATTGCACCAGTGGGCGTATCTTGCCAGGCCCGTTCTTAAAGCTCACAGGGTTCACAGCTGAGTAGGATTGATGATTAATTTTCCATTGGTAGCATTACATTTAATCCAAAATAGGCAAATCCATAGGGAAAATAGATTAGTGGTTGCCAAGGGAATGATAGCTACAGAGGTGTGGGATTTCTAGGGTAATGAAAATGTCCTAAAATTGGCTGTGGTAAAGGTCACATCTATCTTCAAAGATACTAAAATTATGTACATTTTTAGGGGGGCTCTTTTTGAGACAGAATCTCCCTGTAACCCCAGCTGGCCTGAAACTCATCAGGCTGCCTCAATCTCAAAGGGATCCACTTGCTGAGTGCTGTGATAAAGGCGTGTGCCACTACACCCAGCTCTAAAATTATACACTTTAAATGGGTGAATTGTGTGGTATATAAATTATATCTCAGTGGAGATGTTAAGAACAACAACGGCTAGGATTTATTTTTATTTTATTTATTTTTTATGTGTATGAATGTAGGTCTGTGCACCCATGTCGTGCAATGCCGCGGAGGTCAGAAGAGGGCATTGGATTCCCCTGGAACTGGAGCCAAAGACGGTTCTCACCCACCATGTGGGTGCTGGGGATCGAACCTGGGTCCTCTGCAAGAACAGTCGGTGCTCTTAACCACTAGGCCATCTCTCCAGCCCACAGCTAGGATTTTTCAAGAGAACATTGCACAGTGGGAGCCACAAGGCTCTGGCCTTGGTATAGATGCAGACTGGAGGTTACAGATAGGCCAAAGTCCCTGAGCAGTCTCTAAGGTGTTGGCTGCAGCAGATGCACTACAAGTCTGGGTACAGAAGTCTTGGGTTGCATTTTCTCACGATCACATATATATCACTTAACTGCCTGGGCCTTAGCTCTCATCTATAGATTAGACTTTTGTCCTATCTACTGTTCAGGTTTATTATGAGGCTAAGGCATGACTGAGTTTCAGAGGATTCCATACATTACTGAGTGTGCATAAGGATTAAAGATACTTTTATGTACATAAGGATTAAAAACATTACTTTTATCATTAGGAGGCTGATGAGCCACAGGACACTTCTATCATCTTGCAGGCTGGTCTTAAGATAGCAGTGTGCAGCAATGGCAGTGTAGACAAAGTGTGGCCAGGCATGGTGATACACACCTTTGATCCTAACACTCGGGAGGCAGAGGCAGGCGGATCTCTGTGAGTTCAAAGCCAGTCTGGTCTACATAGCGAGTTCCAGACCAGCTGGGACTATAAGGAGACCCTGCCTCAAAAAGACCCCCCCCCAAAAAAGTGTGAAGGCATAACTGTCACCCAGGTGTTGATACAGATGTGAGGCCCTGCATCTGGTTTTGTCTGTTTTTCCCGTCTCCTTCACCCTCCCTACTGCATGTCTGTGTGTGTGTGTTAATCAGGCATCTTCCTTAATTACTGTCCATCTTATTTTTTGAGACAAAGTCTTTTACTAAATTTGGAACTGATTTGAGTAGGATGGCTTGCCAGCAAGCTCCAAAGATCCTCCTGTCTCCACCTTCACTGTGCTGGGATTACAGCACTGCTGTGCCTGACATGGGTGTTGAGGATCAAACTCAGGCCCTCATGCTTGCATTATCAACTGAGCCATCTCCATAACTCCGTTTCCTTGGTGGTGATAGGGGCCACTGCTGCTACTTCTTCTATCTTAATTTTTAATTTATTTTTATGTAAGTGTTCAAATGCGCCCATGTCATGCAGTGCCTACGGGGAGGCCAGAAGAGAACATAGGATTCCCTGGAACTGAAGTTACTGACTTGTTAGCTGCCATGTGGGTCCTGGGAACTGAACCCAGGTTCTCTGCAAGAGCAGCCAGTGCTCTTAACTGCTGAGCCTTGTTTTTGTGTGTGTGTTTTGGTTTTTTTTTTTTTTTGGTTTTTTTTTTTGGTTTTATTTTGGGGGGGGGTTGAGACAGGGTCTCCCTGTAGCCCCAGTTGGCCTGGAGCTTGCTCTGTAGACCAAGCTGGCCTTGAATTTACAGAGATCTGCCTCCTGGAGACTGGGATTAAAGGGATGTGCTACCATGCTTGGGTCTTGGGCTGTTTTTTGTTTTTGTTTGTTTGTTTGTTTGCTTGGTCTTTTTGAAACAGGGTCTCCCTGTGGCCCTAGCTGTCCTGGAACTCATTCTGTAGACCAGGCTGGCCTTGAACTCACAAAGATCCACCTGCCTCTGCCTCCCAAGTGCTAGGATTAAAGGTGTGCGCCACCCTGCCCGGCTTTGTTTTTTTAAGTTGCTTGTGAGGCTCCAACACTATTTACATAGGTTGGCAATTAAGCTTTATAAGAAATCTTTGTCCTAGGATACTACTGGTAGTTTTATTTTACAGTCCCCTCTGCCATTCTCTGGAACTCTGGTAGGCATTCTCCCAGTAGTCAGGATTATGCTCATACCTACACCAGATAAGTTCCCCCAGCCCACAGATCTCGTACTATTAGTTCATCAGATTGCATGCTGCATGTATTACTACTAGTCAAGGGAATGTTAAAAGAAAAAAAAAAATCAGGCATGGTGGCACACACCTTTAATCCTAGCACTCGGGAGGCAGAGGCAGGCGGATCTTTGTGAGTTCAAGGCCAGCCTGGTCTACAGAGCGAGTTCCAGGACAGCTGGGACTACAGGGAGACCCTGTCTCAAAAAAAAAATAAATAAATAAAATCAAGTGACCCCGCAGGCGGGGTCTTTAACAAGGACCCAAGGGGAGAATGACCTGAATGAGAGACAAACCCAGACACAAAGAAGACCAAGACAAAGATCTGATCAAGGTCTCAAAGTTTATTTTTTGTAAGGCAGATTACATAGGAGCAGGCAGGGGAAACAGCCCCAGCTGGCAGGTCTGAGGCCATCAGGTCGCTAGGACGCCCACTGCCCGTTGTCCTCTGGGGAAGGTTATGGGTGGGTGAATTCCCAAGAAGAAGCAGGGTGCTTTGGCCAAACAGGGCATGAAGTTCTAATAAGTAAACTATAAGCTTGGGCAGGTGCCTAGTGCTAGATGGATGAAGCTTGGGGAAACAGAAACCTAAGTTAACCCTAGATAGCTGTGACAAGACACATTGCCTGCTGGCCATGGCTCCCAACAATCAAGGGAATGTTGCTTCCGAAACTTCACTTATTGTTTTTTTTCCTTAACTGTATTGGTGCTTTTTGTTTTGTATTCAGAATTTGACTATGCTATGAAAATTCTAGTTATTTTAACCAGAAGTACTAGAAGCATCTCTGATTTCTAAATGCTGAGAGGGATAATGCTGTCTCAGAAACCCTCATGTGGGTTCTTTGTACAGGAAAGGCTTTACTCAGGGCAGAGCCCTTCTCAGTTGCCTTGGCATGTTTTAGGCCTGGTTCTAGTTTCCGGGCCTGCCTACTTTCACCACTTTCAGTCTCTTGTCAGTTGATGTGTACCAGCCACTTGTCAATGGTGTGCCCTGAGGTAAAAGAGACAGGCCAGGTTTCTGTTGGAGGAGAAAGGATTGTATTGTGCTCACACTCTGTAGGTGCTAGCAGTAGCCTGGAGTCCTAAGCAGACTCAGAGGGAGATTTCCAGGGAAGGGTCTTATTTAAAAAAAGGGTCTTATTAAAGGAAAGCTGTCACTAAACTGAAGAAGAGCATACCTCAAGTGAGAAGGAGCCAGCAAGTATGAAGTCTGCTGACAGCTTTTGTGTGTGTGGAGTATCCAGTGTGAGAAGGGGAAAGCTGGCACTTGGGAGGTCAACAGAGAAGTTGTTCATAACTTATAGAACTGGGACTGTTTGCTGAAGGGGAACCTCTCAGCTGTAGTTCCACTGTGGAGTCAGGGCACAGTTAATCAGAAACAAGGGTTTGTCAGATTTCTTTTCTTTTTTTATTTATTTTTTTTATTTCTGTATGTGTATGAATGTACTGTCTGCATGCAGGTTTGTGCACCCGTGTCGTGCAATGCCACGGAGGTCAGAAGAGGGTGTCAGATTCCGTTGAACTGGAGTTCTCCTGGAATTGGAGTTTCAGACAATTCTCGGCCACCATGTGGGTGCTGGGGATTGAACCCGGGTCCTCTGTAAGAGCAGTCTGTGCTCTTAACCGCTAGGCCATCTCTCCAGCCCGGTTTGTCAGATTTCTAACCCTAGCTTTATCCATTCACTTCCTTTGTGTGAAATATTAGAACTTGGTAAAGAACTGTGCTCTCCAGGTTGATGTATTTTAAATAAGTCATTTGCAAAATCAACATTGGTTGCCCACCAAAGACCTTGCACAGCTGACTGGGAAATGCTGTCAATGCCTCTCAGAATCTATGTAGTGGCCCTTTCGGCTGTGGCCCTCAAAGATGACAAGACACACAACACAAGCTGTGTTTCACATTCACCAGCTGCTTGGTATATGAAGGGCCCTGGTTTGCACCAAGGACCTTGCCTGTCAGCACTGCTCATTTCTCCCTAGCATGAGCACTCATAGGTGCTTGTAGTCTTTGGTTTGGAAGGAGATAACAATGTAAGAGTTAGTCAGTGGGGGCCATCAGTGCAGATTGGGGCCCTTCCCCCTGGAGCTCAGGAACAGCCCTGAATACTGTGGTACATACAAAGAGGATGGGGATGCGGCTCCAAGGGGAGACCTAGGGTACCCGTATAAGTGAGGGGTCAGAACCAGCCCCCTGGGAATGAGACCAAATCTGGGACCTACAGGAGATGATGAGGGTAGAGTATGACTCATGTGGTAGCTGGCAATGGGGTATTAGCTCAGAGGACCCAGGAGAGGCCAGGGGATGGGGCAAGTGAGGTCAATCAGACTGTACTAAGACCTGACTCAGGATGGTACAACTAAAACATCCCTCAGGCTGTCGTGCCAGGAGTAAGTATGGAGAGCACTAGGAAGCACAGAAAGCTTTGCTATGTTGGTGGGGCAGGCAAGTGGTGAGTGTCCAAGCACAGCACTTAGCCTTAGATGCTGGTTCTGCTTCCCATCATGCTGCAGTATGTATCAGAACACCGTTCCTTTTTGCTCCTGGCTCTACCCATGGTAGAGCCGACTGCATATTGTGTATGGACCCATTGATGGACATCACGTTGCCTCCATTCGTTGGTGATTATATAAATGCTGCTAATTCTTTATATTTGTGGTTTTTTATGTGTGTGAGTGTACTGTCTGCATGTAGGTTGGTGCACCCCTGTTGTGCAATGCCGCAGAGGTCAGAAGAGGGTGTCGGATTCCCCTGGAACTGGAGATAAAGACGGTTCTTAGCCGCCATGTGGGTGCTGGGAATCGAACCTGGGTCCTCTGCAAGAGTAGTCAGTGCTCTTAACCGCTGAGCCATCTCTCCAGCCCCGAGGTTAAGTTTTAAAAAATATTTTATTTTTTATTTTATAGGCATGTGCTGGATAGCTTTAGTGTCAACTTGACACACCTGGGTTGAGGGAGCCTCGGTTGGGGAATTGGCTCCATTGGATTGGCCTGTGGCCACATCTGTGGTGTATTGTCTTGATTGTTGAGCAGTGACAGTATAAGAAGGCAGGCTGAGCAAGCCAGGAGCAAGCCAGTGGGAGAGCAAGCCAGTGAACAGCATTCCTCCATGGCCTGTACTTCAGCTCCTGCCTCCAGGTTCCTGCCCTGAGTTCCTGTCTTGGGTTCCCTAAGTGATGAACTGTGACCCAGGAGATGTAAGCTGAATAAACCCTTTCCTCCCCAAGTTGGTGTTGGTCAGAGTGTTTTGTCACAGCAATGGAAGACAAACTACGACAAAAATTGGTACCAGACAAGTGGGGTATTGCTGTGACAGACCTGACCTTGGTGTTTTGGGGAAGGATTGTGGAGGCGTTTGGAACTTTGGGCTG
>VZQC01010091.1:1066296-1105744 GCA_009823505.1 Rhizomys pruinosus
AAAAAACAAAAAAACAAAAACAAAACAAAAAAAAAAAAAAATAGAGGAGCTAGTGGATCTCCATGAGTTCAAGCCAGCCTGGTCTACAGAGTGAGTTCCAAACCAGGTGCAGCTACAGGGAGACCCGGTTTCAATTTTTTTTTTAAATTTATGTGTATGAATGTACTGTCTGCATGCTGGTCTGTGCACCCGTGTCATGCAATGCCGCGGAGGTCAGAAGATGGCATCGAACTCCCCTGGAAATGGAGTTCTCCTGGAATTGGAGTTACAGATGGTTCTCAGCCACCATGTGGGTGCTGGGGATTGAACCCGGGTCCTCTGCAAGAGCAGTCGGTGCTCCCAACCGCTAGGCCATCTCTCCAGCCCTCAAATTTTTTAATAAATTTTTTAATGAAAATAAAAAAGGGCTGGGCATGGTAGCACATGCCTTTAATCCCAGCACTCAGGAGTCAGAGCCAGGTGGATCTCTGTGAGTTCAAGGCGGGCCTGGTCTATATAGCAAGATCTAGGCCAGCTGGGGCTACAGGGATACCCTGTCTCAAAAAGACAAAATAATTAAATAAATAAATAATAAATAAATAAATAAATAAATAAATAAATAAATAAATGGAAGGACATTACAGACCAAGGGTGGTGGTGTATGCCTTATAATCTCAGCAGTGGTTTGAGGCCAGCTGGAACTATATAGTTCAAGGCCAAAGCTACATAGATCCTAACTCAAAAAAATGGGGAGGATTTGGAAACCTGATTGCCCTGAAATATATCACTCACTCAATGGCTTGAACATTACCTTGTTAGATGATAATGTCAATATGTATAAAGTCTATAAAATATTTTGAAGATAACTGTTGCCTATAAATGTGTGTATTCTAAATGCCATTCTGGACGCATCCTGGGTTTCATATACTCTATTCCTCTGAATAGGCTATGTGGTCAGTGCTCCTGGTCTTTTGTAACAGATGAGGAACTAAGGCTGGAGAAGGTTATGACCCATACAGGTCACACAGCTAGTCCAAGAGCCTGAATTCAAGTCCCACATGTCCTGAGTTTAGAGCTTTCTGTATCCACCACAATCATACTTGAGTCTCCTATTGCCTCCCTGACTCCAGGGTGTTGAATGCACAGTTTGTGTCTAGAAAGCCTCATAGGTGCTGGGATGTCAGGGCGAGGATGCTGACTAGCCCTTGCTCTCACCATGCTTTCATTCCTGTCATCTGCAGGGTTGAAGCTGTGCCAGAGTAGTAGACACAATGGAGGAGGGCTGGAGTTGGTTCTGGGGATCTGAACTCAAGTCCTCATGCTTGTATGGCAAGCACTTTACCCACTGAGCTATCTCTCCAGCCCTCAATGATTTTTTTCTAAAGGTGATGGTCTTCAGTGTTTTATTATAGTAATGGAAAGATAACACTGATGCATGTTCCAAAGGTGGTGCTGAGAGTGCTTCCTGCTGCCCCATGGGACTGTGATGTACATGGTAGGCGAGTGTTACTTTAGGAGCAGGAGATTCTGTTTCCAAGGTGCTGCTAGCAAGAAGAGTGGCAGGAGTTTCATTCCAGTTGGGTTTCAGGATCTTGGGTAGCTGCTCTGAGCATGGACAGGAAAGGGGTTTCAGCATTTCTGTCTAGAGACAAAGATGAATTAGTTGGATGTGGAACCTGAACTAAGAACCATATTCTCTTTTTGAGTTGTGTATGAGCACAGTTTCACAGAAAGTAACTGTGTTAGGGGCTGGAGAGGTGGCTCAGCAGTTAAGAGCACTCACTGCTCTTCTCGAGGACCCAGGTTCAGTTCCCAGCACCCACATGATGGCTAATAACTTTCCATAACCCAAGTTTCAGGGGATCCAATGCCGTCTTCTGACCTCCATGGGCATTGCACAACACAGGTGCACTCATGCAGGCAATGCAGTCAGACACATAAAATAATAATTAAAAATCATGAATAAAATATTAAAAAAAGTGTATCATGATAAGACTGCACAGTGGACCCTTCCCATGTATGTTTGCATGTTCACATCCATGTATGCTCATACCCATGCATGCAGAAGTTGCCAAAATATGATACCTTGGAAGATTTAAAAGGCATGAGGTTGGAGGCTGAGGAAGGTGGATCTCTAAGATTGAGGCCAGCCCTGTCTACATAGCAAAATTTAGGCCAGCTGAGGCTGCAGGGAGATGTGTCTCAAAAGACCAAAAAGAAGAAAAAAGAAAAAGCATGAGGTCCAAGTGTGGTGGAACCCAGAGGCAGAGGCAGACGGAGCTCTGCTCTACATAGACAGTTCTAGGTCACCTGGGGCTACTGGGAAACCCTGTCTCAAAAAGACACCCCCCTCCCCCCAAGAATAGAATGAGTAAGTAGTAGGATCTATTTTTGTACATTGAAAGAATAGTACTTTTACATATGATAATCTGTACATAGACTTTTTCTGAAAGAAAAGTAAGACAGTTAACGATGGTTTCTTTGTTGAAATCTTCATGTGTGATGACTTACCTGCTTTGAGGGGTGGTGGGCCGTTCCCATTTTCTTTTTCCTTCTGAGTGTATGAACTCTAAGAAGTTCATTAATTATTCAGAAGGGATGTAGGAAGAGAAAGGAAAGGAATTGCTGTTTGTCAGTGAGAAAACCCTGGGGAGAGTAGCACATGGAATGCAGACGCAGATTGTCCTGGGTATATTCAGATATAGCTGTAGTGCTTTTGTTCCTCCTGTGGGATGTGCTAGGTGTGGACAGCCAACTCTGGTCCTCTATTTAGTCAATCTACAGCTGAGAGTCCAGAGTCCAGGCTTTGGCCCAGATTTGAGGGCCGTTTACTGAGATCCAGGATGCTGTGTATGGCACAGTGAGCCCTTCTCATTCCATTCAGCTCACTGTAGGATGGATAGTGTGACCCTGTCCAGGTGCTAGTTCTCCTATCAGTCATTATATAGTTTAAAATTGTATCTTGTGGGGCTGGAGAGATAGCCTAGCGGTTAAGAGCACCGACGCTCTTGCAGAGGACCTGGGTTCGATCCCCAGCACCCACATGGCAGCTAAGAACCATCTGTAACTCCAATTCCAGGAGAACTCCAGTTCCAGGGGAATCCGAGACCCTCTTCTGACCTCCGCGGCATTGCACGACACGGGTGCACAGACCTGCATGCAGACAATACATTCATACACATAAAAAAAAAAATTGTATCTCGTGACTTCCCTGCTTAAAATGTTTTAACGACTCTTATACTTAGGACAAACGTTATCATCTTAACACTTCCCCTGAGGCTTTTGAACTCTTGTAGTAGCATTAATTAGTACTGGTGGCTCCTTTCTCTAATCAGAGGTCTCAATTTGGAGATGACTTCATTCCTTAGTTCAGTATAAGTCTTTACTGCTAGGTTTCCCCAGAGGACTAACTTTTGTTTTAAATTTATGTGTATGAGTATTTTGTGTGCATATATGTAAATGTACTACATGCATGGAGTGCCCATGGAAGTCCAAAGAGGCCATTGGCCATTGGATCCTCTGGAACTGGAATTATAGATAGTCATTAGCCACTTATGGGTTCTGGAAACCAAAACCTGCAGGTCCTCTGCAAGAACAGCTAGTGCTCTTAACCACTAGGCTGTCTTTCCAGCATACTCCTTTATAGAAGTTACAATAATTTATAGTTATATATTTGTCTTTCTTTTTTCTCACTTAAAGCGTAAGGGCAGAGACCATGTCAATTTTGTTCATCATTCTCTATCCAGGCCTGCTATAATACTGACACATAAGCACAACAGCTATTTTCTGTGACTCGATTTAATAGAAAAAATACTGGAGGATTTAATGGGAGCCATTGAGAATGCAAGAAACATGCCAGCTACTGCTGCATATAATCAAAAACATTTGAATGATGGAAATAGTGTTTAATAGCAATCTAGAGATGAGAAGCCCACATAGGGTAGGTGTGTCGTAAAAGATATGTGGTTTAGGTTAGGAAAAGAGGATTGGAGAGATGTCCCCAGGTAGAGAACAGGCATTTGGTGTGAGTGGGACCTGGCATGTGCAAAGTACAATTAAGGGACTACTTTTTTTTCTTTGATTTTTTTATTTTTTATTTTTTTCTTTGATTTTTTAAATTATTTTTATTTTATGTGTATGAGTGCCTGAATGTATATATGTGCACCATATGTATACAGTGCCAGCAGAGGCCAGAAGAGGGGATCAGATCCCTGGAACTGGAATTACAGATGATTATGAGCCATATGTAGGTGCTAGGAACCTAATCCAGATCCTCTGCAAAATTGGCAAGTACTCTTAAGGGCTGAACCGTTTCTCCAACTCCTTTCTTTGCTTTCTGAGGCAGGGTTTCACTATGAAGGCTAGCTTGAACTCATGATATTCCCTGCCTCAGCTTCCTGAGTGCTGGGACCACACTGGCTTTTTTTTTCTTTCTTTTTATGTGTATGAATGTACTACTGTCTGTATGTAGGTTGGTACACCCGTGTTGTGCAGTGCTGCAGAGGTCAGAAGAGGGCGTCGGATTCCCCTGGAACTGGAGTTAAAGACAGTTCTTAGCCGCCATGTGGTTGCTGGGGATCGAACCCGGGGACCACAGTGGCTCTTTAAGAGATCATTAAATCTGGTTATAGATGGCAAGATGGGGCTAGAGAGTGAAGGCTGAAAGCACAGAGGCTGGCAAAAAGGAGCTTAGTCTTGCACATGCTGTTTAGGCTGTCAAGGTTGTAGAAACGGGCTGGAGAGATGGCTCAGCGGTTAAGAGCACCGACTGCTCTGCAGAGGACCTGGGTTCAATCCCCAGCACCCACATGGCGGCTGAGAACTGTCTTTAACCCCAGTTCCAGGGGAATCCTACACCCTCTTCTGACCTCTGCACAGCATTGCACAACAGGAGTGCATAAACCTACATGCAGACAGTACATTCATACACGTAAAAAGAAAAAAAAATTTTTTAATTAAAAAAGAAAAGGTTGTAGAAACAGGCAGCTTCGGAGTTGGTTCCGAAGTGCTCTGAATGGGAAGGTCAGAGTGGAAGCATGGGCCAGGTTAGAGGAAAACATTCAGTCCTCATATCTGGGAGAAGAACCACTGCTGCCTTGGGCAGAACCAGGTGCTCCATGCAGATGTCTTTGGTGGTTGAGAAGAGTGGTGTGGAGAAGAGTACAGTCTAAGGAATGTCTACCTGGTATTTGTCTTGTTCTTTTCTTTTTTAGATTGAACCAGGGCCTTGTCTATGCTAGGCAAGCACTTCTACCATTGAGTTATATTCCCAGCCCTTGTTCTTTTGGGGTGTACGTGTAGTGACCTTTATTGATGATATTCAAGAGACTAGGGCTCTTATCCCCCTCCCCTTCTGGGGGTCTGGGATGTAAACTGTGAAGGGAGATAATCAGTATGTTGGGGGCTGAAGTGGAACAGGGACTCCCCAGCAGCCAAGGGCCTCTCTCTTCCTCTGGCTGTTCTTACCGGGTGGGTTCTTGGAAGCCATGTGGACCAGGAAGTCCACAGTCCTGATGCTATAGCCAAATTCATTGTCAGACCAGAAAATGTGATTGACAAAGTGGTCATTGAGGTCAGTGCTAGCCCCAGCATCAGAAGTAGAAGAAGTGATGCAGAAGGAAAAAAAAAGAAAAAAAAAAGTAGAAGAAGGAGGTGTCATTAAAGTTGCAGGAGACTACCTGGTCCTCAGTAAGCCCAGTATAGCCCAGGATGCCCTTCAGGGGCCCCTTTGATGCCTGTTTCACCACCTTCTTGATGTCACTGTATTTGGGAGCTTTCTCCAGACAGCAAGTCAGATCCATGATGGGCACGTTCAGGGTAGGAACACTTAGAAGTCCATGCCAATGAGATTCCCATTCAATTCTGGGGTGACCTTGCCCAGACTCTTGGCAGTGCCAGTGGATGCAGGGATGATGTTCTGGGTAGTCCCAGATGACCATCACACCACAGTTTGCTGGAAGGACCATCTGTAGTCTTCTGGGTGGCTATGAACTGTAGTCATGGGTCACTCAACAATGCCAAAATTGTCATGGATGACCTTGGCCAAGGGAGTCTAAGCAGTTGATGGTACAGAAGGCGTTGATGAGAATCTTGAGTTGTCATATATATTATGGTTCATACCCATCACAAACATGGGGACATGAGAAGGGGCAGAAATAATGGCCCTTTTGGTTCCACCTTTTAAGTGGGTGCTGGTCTTCTCCATGGTAGTGAAGATGCCAATAGATTCCACAACATCTTCAGCACCAGCATCACCCCATTTGATATTGGTAGGATCTTGCTCCTTCCTTAAAGATAGAGATGGCCTTCCCATTCTCAGCTTTGACTGTCGACTGTTGACTGTGCTATGGAACTTGCCAAGGGTGGAATCATATACTGGAAGATGTAGAATATGTAGTTAAAGTCAATGAAGGGATCATTGATGGCAGCAACTCCATTTTGCCAGAGTTGAAGGCAGCCCTGGTGACTAAGCACCCAAAATGGCCAAATTTGTTCACTCTGATCTTCATCATTGTGTCTCAGGGATGAGACTGGCACCACACAAGATGTGGCTACTTCTAGAATAGGGAGCCACAGAGAGCCTCTTTTTCTTTCTTTTTCTTTCTTTCTTTCTTTCTTTTTCTTTCTTTCTTTCTTTTTTTCTTTCTTTCTTCTTTCTTTCTTTCTTTCTTTCTTTCTTTCTCTTTCTGTTTTGTTTTGTTTTGTTTTTTGTTTTGTTTTGTTGAGACAGGGTCTCCCTTTAGTCCAAGCTGGCCTGGAGCTCACTATGGTAAACCAGGCTGGCTTTGAACTCAAAAAGATCCACCTGCCTCTGCCTCCCAAGTGCTGGATGCTGTCACATTTTAAGAATTTTTTTTTAATTTATGATACTGAGGAATACTGGTTCTTAATTTTTGTTCTCTGTATTTTATCTGTCTGTCTGTCTGTCTGTCTTTTTGAGACAGGGTCTTCCTGCAGTCCCAGCTGGCCTGAACTCACTTTGTAAACCAGGCTGGTTTTGGTCACAGAGATCCGCCTTCCTCTGCTTCCCTAGTGTTGGGATTTTTTTAGGCATGCACCACCACATCCAGGTTTTCTTTATTTTTTTTAAACAATAATTTATTAAGTATACCTGCAAGAGGGCAGCAGGGTGGAACACCACCTGCAGCCTATTTAAATTTGTGAGACAGGGTTTGGCTACATAGCCAAGGCTAGTCTGGAACTTGCTGTGTATCCTAGGTTGATCTAAAACTTATGATCTTCCTGCCTTCATTTTTAGAGTGCTGGGATTATATGGATGGGCTGCCATAACTTGGCTATGTCTTTGACTGTGTCATTTTTTCTTTAAATTTATTTTATGTGTGTGAGTATTTTGCCTACACATATGTAGGTACGCCACATGCGTACAGTGCCCATGGAGGCCAGAGGAGGTTGTTGGATCCCCTGGAATTGGAGTTACAGATGGTTGTTAGCTGCTGTGTGGTTATTGGGGAACTGAACTCAGGTCCTCTACAAGACCAGCCAGTCCTTGCTCCTTCCTCCCTCCCTTCCTCCCTCCCTCCCTTCCTTCCTCCCTCCCTTCCTCCCTCCCTCTCTCCCTCCCTCCCTTCCTTCCTTCTTCCTTCCTTCCCTTCCTTCCTTCCTTCCTTTTTTCTTTCTTTCTATCTTCTCTTTTCTCTTTTTTCTTTTCTTTTTTTCTTTTTCTCTTTTCTTTTCTTTTCTTCTTTTCTTTCATTTGAGACAAAATCTTACTATGCCCTAGCTGGCCTGAACTTGCTGTACAGACCAGGCTAACCTCAAGCTCCCAGAGATTTGTCTGCCCCTGCTTCCCCAGTGCTTCAGTATGCCACCATGCCCAACTTTTGCATGAGTGCTGGGAATCAAACTCAGATCTTCATGCTTTCAAGGCAAACACTTCGCCAATTGAGCTAATTTCCCAGCCCCCCCCCTTTTTTTCTCTTTGTTTTTTTGAAAAAGGATCTCATAGTACTGTAGCCCAGGCTGGCCTGGAACTCTTGCCTGAGCCTCATGAGTGCTTGAATTACAGGTTTGCACCACCACAGTGCTGGCTATGTAGTAGTATAGTCTCAGTTAATAAACTCTATTTTTTTTTTGGCTGGGCGTGGTGGTGCACGCCTTTAATCCTAGCACTTGGGAGGCAGAGGCAAGTGGATCTTTGTGAGTTCAAGGCCAGCCTGGTCTACAGAGTTCCAGGACAGCTGGGACTACAGAGAGACCCTGTCTCGAAAAGACCAAAAAAAAACCTATTTTTTCTTTTTCCTCTTCAGTTTTTTTTTTATTATCTATTTCTGTATGTGTATGAATGTACTGTCTGTATGTAGGTCTGTGCACCCATGTCCTGCAATGCCGCGGAGGTCAGAAGAGGGTGTCGGATTCCCCTGGAACTGGAGTTCTCCTGGAATTGGAGTTTCAGACGGTTCTCAGCCGCCATGTGGGTGCTGGGGATCGAACCCGGGTCCTCTGCAAGAGCGGTAGGCGCTCTTAACCACTATGCCATCTCTCCAGCCCCTCTTCAGTTTTTTGAGACAAGGCTCAAAACACAGGGTTCATGTAACTCATACTGGTCTTTAATTCCCTTTGTAGTCAAGGATGATCTTGAACTCTTAATCTTCCTGCCTCTACCTCCCAGGTGCTGGTATTACTGTGTGCCAACATGCCCAGCTGCATTGAGGGTTGTTTGTATTTTTTATCAATTGATATTCACATTAAGGCATTTTGTTTGTTTGTTTGGGGGGTTTTTTTTGTTTTTTTTTTTTGTTTGTTTTTTTTTTTTTGGTCTTTTCGAGACAGGGTCTCCCTGTAGCCCCAGCTGTCCTGGAATTCGCTGTGTAGACCAGGCTGGCCTTGAACTCACAAAGATCTGCCTGCCTCTGTCTCCCAAGTGCTAGGATTAAAGGTGTGCGCCACCATGCCCTGCACATCATGGCATTCTGAAATGAGAAAAAAGTTTATATTTTCTTCTATTTGTCATTCTGATACTCTATTACATTTTGCATAGTCAGGCTTTTATTCAGTGCCATCTTTCTGCTTAAAGCAACTCATTTTATTGCCCAGTGTGGTGGCACATGCTTGTAATCCTAGCACTTGGGAGGCTGAGGAAAGAGGATTGAGAATTCTGGGCCAGCTTGGGCCACAGAGCCAGGAAACTCTTATCTCAAAACTTTTTTTAAATTTAAAAATTTAAGGAAATGGGGCTGGAGAAATGGCCTAGTGGTTAAGAGTGCAGACTGCTCTTGCAGAGGACCCAGGTTTGATCCCCAGCACCCACATGGTGGCTGAGAACCATCTTTAATTCCAGTTCCAGGGAAATCCAACACCCTCTTCTGACCTCCGCGGCATTGCACGACACGGGTGCACAAACCTACATGCAGACAGTACATTCATACACATAAAAATAAATAAATAAATATTTAAGGAAAAAGAAATTAATTCTATTTCTCTTACTATAGACTTATTGGCGAATAGTTCTCTCACATTTTTTTTCTCCATAGAAAAATAAGGATCTGGCCGGGCGGGCGGGCATGGTGGCGCATGCCTTTAATCCCAGCACTTGGGAGGCAGAGGCAAGTGGATCTCAGTGAGTTCAGGGCCAGCCTGGTCTACAGAGTGAGTTCCAGGCCAGCTGGGACTAAAAGGAGACCCTGTCTCAAAAATACCAAAAAAAAAAAAAGAAAGAAAGAAAAAGAAGGATCTTGGCCAGGTGCTGTAGGAGGATCAGTAGTTCAAGGTCATCCTTGGTTACAAACCAAGGTCAAGGCCAGTCTGGGTTATAAGAAACCAAGGCTTGGGGACTAGAGAGATGGCCTAGCGGTTAAGAGCGCCGACTGCTCTTACAGGAGACCGGGGTTCAATCCCCAGCACCCACATGGCTGCTGAGAACCGTCTGAAACTCCAATTCCAGGAGAACTCCAGTTCCATGGGAATCCAACACCCTCTTCTGAGCTCTACGGCATTGCATGACACGGGCGCACAAACTTACATGCAGACAGTAAGTACATTCATACACATAGAAAATAAATTAAAAAAAAAAAAAGAAACCAAGGCTCAGAAACACAAACAGAAGAGAAGGGGCTTGGTGAGAAAGACAAGGATCTTGATTTCAGCTTCCTTTTTCAAGAATGTTCTAGTTGGGTATGGGATTCTAGATTGGGCATTTTGTTTATTATTTGAAAGGCACTGTCATTTCATTCATTCACAGTGCATTGTTGTTGATAAGAGAGGTTATTTCTCACACTGGTTTTTAGCAGTATGTTTAATAACCATGGGACTTACATATTTTCTTCAGCTCAGCATTCATCAAGCATCCTTCATCTTTCGCTTTTATTGGATTTTTGAAAAATTTCACTTTTGTTTTTTGAACTACTATTATCCCCCATCCTTTATTTTAGGAGGGTAATTCATTACTTCTTAGATTGCTTCTTGTGCCTACAGGCACTGGCTGCTTGACTTTCTGATATTTTCCTCTGATGGGTATTTGGGGAATTGGGGGTTCAGGACAGATAAGTGCTGGGCTTAGGGTAGTAGAAATGGGAGGAGGTTGAAGTACCTTTTGAAGGGGCTCCTGCCCTCTATAAAAAAGTTGGGGGGCACTTTCTCTTCACCATTTTTCCTCCACCCCACAGCTAGCTGTCGCCATGAAGGTCGAGCTGTGCAATTTCAGCAGGTATAAGATCTACCCTGAGCCCTTTAATCCCAGCACTCGGGAAGCAGAGGGAAGCGGATCTCTTTACCTTCAAGGCCAGCCTGATCTACAGAGCAACCTCCAGGCCACGCCAGCTGGGACTAAAGGGAGACCCTGTCTCAAAAATACACGCACGCACGCACGCACGCACACACGCACACACGCACCTACCCTGGACACCAGCGGCTCTACGCCAGCCAGGACCGATGGGAAAGTTTTCCAGTTTCTTTTTTTTTTTTTTTTCCAGATTCTCCTACCGCCCCCCCCCCGAAGTGCTAACAGTATAGGTGTGTGCCACCACACCTGATTCAGCACACTTAATTTTTTTTTTTAATGAGTTAAAAGACATTACGCTCTAAAAATTATGGAAAACCAGGGCTGGAGAGATAGCCTATGCTGGTTAAAGCACTGACGCTCTTGCGGAGGAACCCGGGTTCGATCCCCAGCACCCACAGTGGCGGCTAAGAACCGGTCTGTAATCCAATTCCTAGGAGAACTCCAGTTCCAGGGGGAATTCCGAGACCTCTTCTCTGACTCTCCACGGCATTGCATGACCACAGTGTGTCACAGACTAGATTGCAGACAGTACAGTTCATTTATCACATACCAAAAATAAATAAACTAAAATAAATAATAAAAAAAGATTAAAAATTATTGAAAAACCACAGTATAGTAAGCCAGCCAGGAGCACAATTGTCTGTTCTTGATCAAGCCTTGCACGCACTACATAATTGTGTTGTACACCTGGCAGTGTGTTACATTTGTTTACGTAGTAGCATCATAAACACGAGTCATGCATGCTTCAACATGATGGCTGTGATCTGTATAAATGGTAGGATTTTTTTTTTTTTTTTTTTTTTTTTTTTTTTTTTTTTTTAATTTTTTTTTTTTTTTTTTTTTTTTTTTTTTATCAAATTTAGACCCGTTGTCCTCCCCCATTCCCCCACCCCTCTCTCGCATTCGCCAAATATGCTTTTCATCTCTTTCTCCAGTCTTTCTCAATATTCTCCATGAGGAAGTTTGACTGTTTTGAGCAGAAGACAGTTCACTAGAGTTTCCAGTCAGTTCTTCGATGCAGTCCTTTCTGTTGTTTGTTGTTGTGTTGTTTGGTTTTGTTTCCAATATGCAAACACTCCAATGGCTTTGGACCAAAAGCTCAGAGGGCCCGTGCTACAAGAAATACTTACAACTGGGTAATTGGCACTAGCATCCCAGATGAGGGATACCATTTCATCGTTTGTTTTTCTGGGACGTGACTGGTTATCTTCATCTCAGCTCATGATGTCCTCTAGACTCCAGCATCCCATTTCTGCCCTGCAGACTGCCATACGTCATTCTTTACTGCTGCATAGAACTCCTTGTGTAGATGTACCACATTTTCTTTATCCCACTCATCAGTTGATTTGGGTTGGTCCAGCTCCTGCTATTGTGAAGAGAGTTGAAAGTAAACATGGCTGTGCGTGTATCTGTGCGGTGGGGTGAGTCTTGACGGTACATGCCTGGAGTGGTATGCTGGGTCAGGTGGCAAGTTCATTCCAAGTCTTCCAATGGTTCTCCACACTGCTTTCCATAGTGGCTGTACGAGATTACATCCCACCAGCAGTGGATGAGTGTTCCCCTTTCCCCACAACCTCTCCAGCACTTGGTATCATGTTTCTTGATCCTTAGCAGTCTGTGTGAGTAAGATGATATCTTAAAGTGGTTTGATTTTGGCATTTCCTCTAAATGATTAGTGATGTTGAACACTTCATTATTATTTATTTATATTTATTTATATTTTTTTATTTTTTATTTTTTTGTCTTCGAGACGGGGCTTCCCTCGTATGCCCAAGGCTGTCCATGAAACCACTCTGAGTACAGGCGGCCTGAAAGTTCTAACAAAGATCCACCTGCCTCGCCTCCCAAGTGCTAGGTAATTTAAAGGCATTGCACCACCACAGCCCATGGATACATCTCTAAGTGTTATCTTCAGCCATCCTAATTCCTCACGTGAGAGGTCTCTGTCAGTGCTTTCCCATCGAGGTGGGTCTATGTTTCCTACTTCTCGTTGATTAGTATTATATATTCTGGAAATCAATGCTTGTTCAGATTTTCTGAACCACGTGAAAGGGTCTTCCCGGTCACTCACCTCCGCTTGTTTTCTTTGGTCCTGAGCTTTTAGTTTATGACATAGTAAATGAGGTCCACATTATTAAGACCTATCTTCCAAACATCGCTGCACATGAATTATAGTAAAATGCTTTCTACCCTATGTCTTTAGTCTACTGCCAACTTTTTTCTATCCACTCAAGTTGTTCCATAAGGGTCTTAGAATCCATCTATATAACTTTTATGCAACAGGGTGAGAGAGGTTAGATGGTTCATATCTCTCCACAAGTTGGTGATCCAGTTTGCCAACACCACGTGCTGAAGGATGCTGTCTTTTCTCGCTATTGTGGCTCTGCCCCCTTGTCCTAATATGAGATGGCTGAAATTTGATGGCTCAGGTTTAGGTATCTTCAGTTTTGTTCATGGTCAAACAGGTCTGTTTTTGTGCCTCAGTACCGAGGTGTTTTATGTATAGCCTTGTAGTATTATTTTGAAGTCTGGGTTAAGAGATCTCCTCCTGTGTAGCTCTTTTTCGCTCAGGGTNTTCCCTCCCAGGGTCCCCAAACGATCATCATCGTGCTTTAGAGGTTGTGGCTGAGAAAACAAATTTAATAATCCCCCTTTACACATTACAATTAACTCAATAAACAAATAACATCAAGGTACATATTAATTCTATAACAAGGGTATTGAAAAAATGGTAAGATCCAGTTTTAAAAATTTTTTTTGACATTTATTTCTTCTTTTTTATATTTATATTTATTAGTGTTTTACATGCGTTGACTTAAAAAATGGTTGCAGCTGATGAGCAGAGGCGCTATTAATTAGCCAGGAGGGAGGGGGGCGGAGAGATGTCTCAATGTTAAGAGCACCGACTTCTCTTGCATAAGGATACTGGTTTGATTCCCAGCACCCACACAGTGGCTAAGAATCATTCTTTAAGCTGGGCATGGTGGCACCACGCCTTAAATCTAGCACTCTGGAGGCAGGGCAGATGTGTTTATCTCTGTCGTTCAAGGTCAGCCTGGTTCTACAGAGTGAGTTCCAGGTCAGCTGGGGCTATAGGGAGACCATATTGTGGAGTGTGTCATAGCATCTTTTGGAGTCATATAAAATTAAAGGGAACAACAACAAAAGGCTGGGTCAAAGATTTGACTGAAACGGTAAACTTCTCTAATCAGTAAACTTCTGCATCCACAGGAAAAAAAAAAAAACGACTGTAGCTAAAAGACTGCAAGACCGACTTAACATGGCATGGCAGAATTCCCGAGGGCTCTGGAGTAGGGGGAGGGCTCGTGAGGGGGCGAGGAAAGGGAATTGGGTCTAAAATTTGATTAAGAAATGTTGTATAACATGTGCTCAATAAAAATTCAACCTTAACAAAAAACAGACAAAAAAAAAAAAAAAAACGGAGGAACCTTTGAGTACACACTTTGACCTTAGACAAATGTTAGCTTAAGAGACCATTTTAAGAGTCACAGTCCCAGAGAGTGGGCAGGCCCTTGCTGTGAATACCAAACTTGGGACAAAGAAAAATGATTCTCTGGCGTGTTGGTAACCTCATTCCTTATAGCACCCAAGGAAGCAGAGGAAGCAGATCTCTGTGAATTCAAGATTAGCCTGGTCTACGTAATGAGTCTAAGCCAGCCAGGGCTAATAGCAAGTACCAGACCAACTACATAGTGACTCCCTGTGACAAAAAAAAAAAAAAAAAAAAAGAGGGAGGTCGAGAAACTTCAGGATTAGGAGCACTGGCTGCTCCTCCAGCGGCCCTGCTCTTGGTGTCCACCTAGCCCCACATGGCAGCTAAGGACACTCCTTATTCCAGTTCCAGTGGATTCTTGACCACCCCTGGCTACCATTGGGCCTTACATAACATGGTGACACTACCTAAGTGCAGGTGAGACACTCATATACACAACGAAAAACAAATAAATAAAACATTTTAAAAAATTAAAATTAAGGCTGGAGAAGATGGCCTAGCTGGTTGAGAGCCCGACCCGACTGATCTTGCAAGAGGACCCGGGTTGGATCCACAGCACCCACAAGGCGGCTGAGAGAACTGTCCGTAAATCTACCAATCAGGAGGAAACTCCATTCCAGGGGTAATTCCAATACTCTCTTTCTGACCTCCGTGGCATTGCATGACATTGGCCGCCACAGGACCTTGCATTGAGACAGTACATCCATTAAAGAAAATAAATTTAAATAAAAAATAAATTATAAAATAAAAAAAAATTAAAATTAAAAATATAATTTATAAAAAAACCAACCAAAAAGAAATCACAGATTGTCGGCTCTGACTTTTTGAGCAGGGTTCTTCCTGAGTCCCAGGCCAGCATGGAATGGACTATGTTAGCCCAGGCTGGCCTGGATTTCACGGATTAAACACTGTGGCTGACTCGTGTATGCTTTCCTTCTGCTTTATATTGTAACAATAACACTCCGTTTGAAAGAAAAGACAGGTTACATATCATTTTTTTTTTTTTTCCTGTTAAAACAGTTTTATCTTTATCCGGGCATGGCAGTGCATGGTTTTATCCCATCCACGTTGGGAGGCAGAGGCAGGTGGAGCTTGTGAGTTCAAGACCAGCCCCTGGTCTACATAGCAAGTTCCAGGGCTACATAGTGAGATTCAGGTTAGCTGGGACTAAAGACCCTTGTCTCAAAAAAATATACTTTTTTTAAATTGTTGTTTTATGTGTTCTGGCGTGTATTGCTTGCATGGAGGTATGGTACGGTGGATCCATACCTGGGCACAGTATGCAGTCTCTGTGGAGGTCAGAAGTGGGTCAGAAGAGGGCATTCGGGTTCCTCTGGCTAATTTTGGTTTTATGTTGTATGCCAGGTGGTTGTTAGCTGGCATGAAGTGCTGGGAACTGAACCAGGGTTTTCTGCAAAACAGCCCCAACTGCTCTTAACTAGTTAACCATCCTCCAGCCCTCTTTTAATATTTTTTATGTATATGAAACTTTTTTCATTTATTATTTTATTTAAAAAATTTAATTAAATTGTCTGACTTACCTGTTCTGAGGTGAAACTAAAATAGTAGCACATTACAATTAAGATGTTAGGGATTTTTCCGTTATATTTTTTTCACAAACCAATTTATTTTTATTTTTTTATAACACTTTGACCTGTCCCCCCCCCCCCCTATCCGAGACCGCACCCCAAATAAAAAAAAACATGCTTTTCATCTCTTTTCTCAGTCTTTCTCAACTATTCTCCATGACGGGAAGTTGACTGTTTTGAGCAGATATGTTACTGTTTAGTCTCAGTTTCGTTCTTCAGATGCATCTCCTTTCGTTTGTGTTGTTGTGTTCGTTGTTTCAATATGCATCAGCACCCAATACTTGGACAAAAAGCTCAGGGCGGCACTACTAAGAAATTTTTACAACTGGTAATTGGCACTAGCATCCACCAGATGAGGGATTCCATTTCGTCGTTTGTTTCTTCTGGGACTGTGTTACTTCATCTCAGTCATGATGTCCTCTACTCCAGCCATATTTCCTGCAAAGCTCAGGATGTGTTCATTTCTTTACTGCTGCATGTAGAACTCCTGGTGTGAGTACACACCATTTTTCTCTATCCCCACTCATTTTCAGTTGAGCTTTAGTGTTGGCCAGCTCCTTCTATTGTGAAGAGAGTCTGAATTAGAATAAAACATGGCTTGTGCAGTATCTGTGGGGGGTGAGTCTTGACGGTACAATAGCCTAGGAGTGGTATGCGATGCGTAGGGTGGCAAGTTCTTCCAAGTTTTCCAAGTGTTTCTCCACACTGCTTTTCATTAGTGGCTTACGAGATTAATCCCACCAGCAGTGTATTGAGTGTTCCCTTTCCACCCCAGCACGTATCATCGATCCTCGCAAATCAATGGAGCACCTATTGAGTGATGAAACAAATTAATTTTTTAATTTGTCTTCACCCTCGTTGCCAAGGATAACCCTCGTAGGGAAGTTAACACAGTCCTATGTCGCCCCAAGTAGATGATTATTTAAAGGGTTTGATTGACCCCATCCCGTGTGATATTAGATGTTAACTCTGTTTTCAGCCATCCAATTCCTTCACTGTGTGAATATCTCTGTTCAGTCTTTGCCCAATCGTATGGTGGGTCATTGTTTTCTTTTCTTTGGCGTTATAGTAGTTATATATTCTGGAAATCAATGGTCAGATAGTATCTGCCATGTGAAGGTTCCTCCTCCTCTGTGTATTGTCTCTTCACTTCCTTGATTGTTTCTTTTTATGACCATGATGTAAATGAGGTCCCATGTCAATAGTCGACCTTAATTCTTGCACAGCTGCTGTTCTGATTTAGAAGTGTTTCCTTATACCTATGTCTTGGTAGGTCTACTGCCAACTTTTTCTTCTTATCCGCCTTCAGGATTTGGGTTTCACATTGAGGTTCTTTTATCCATCTGGAGTTTACTTTTTGTTACAGGGTGAGAGGTAGGGGCTTTAATTTCATTCTTCTTACAAGTTGATGATCCAGTTTGCCAACACCACGTTGCTGGAAGTGCTTGTCTTTTCTCGACATTGTGGCTCTGGCCCCCTTGTTACAAATATAGGATGGCATGAAACTTTGAGTGCTCACGATTTGGATTCTCATTTTGTTCCATGGTCAAACAGGTCTGTTTTTGTGCGGTCAGTACAGGGCTGTTATAGATCATAGCCCTTCGTATGTATATTTGAGATGCTGGTATTAGAGATCCCCCCTGTATCTTATCCTCGGGTGTCAAATTGACTAGACTAAGGAACAATTAAGAGAACGGGTGTCTTTCTGATTGGACCTACCTCAACCCCGGATGGCCCACCCCAAATGTGGGTGTTACCTTTCTGCCGGCAGGCAGTATTTTATGGCCACTGCAGCGGGAGCTGGCCCTTTTTCCTCTTCCTGCGGCTTGCCTCTCTATATATCTGGTGAGTTTGTCTTGGCTGCTGTGATCAACCTTCGGATCCCAGCGCTTTCCTGAGACCAGCAGATCTCTGGAATCCATTCGGTGCCTTCAGCACTAGATGGGACTACTGAGACATCCAGCCTTGCGGGACTGAGCAGTTCGCTGGATTCCCGGCCTCTCTCCAGTTCGGCGCTACTGTTGAGCTCCATCACGTGAGTCAACTCAATAATTGTATATAGTTATATATATTCATCCTGTTGGCTCTGTTTCTTTAGAGAACCAGGACTAATACAGATTTTGGTACCGAGAGTGGTTCTAGAGCACCGAATTGAAAGGATGAATTCTTTAGTGGGCTTGGTAGCCTCTGTAGCCAGCTCTCCAACCCAATAAAACCTAGAGTTACTGAAGGCTCACCTGGTGGCATGAAGAGGAATGGTAATCCTTGGTGCTGACTATTTGATGTAATTATGGAAGATAGATCCATTTGACTCACCTAATTCACCTCTTGTGAGAAGCAAGGAAATTTAGCAACTCTATATATAAAACCTTCGAGAAATTGCAGAAAAAGAAGGAAAATCAGTGAAATTATGATGTTGCCTTGTTGCTCCTCGCATGTCTGGATAAACTGTTAGACGAAAATATGGATCTCGGTGATAAAAATGACCAGGTCCAGATTCGAAACAACAGTTTAAAGGTTCCAAGTGTGCTCTGGAAGAGGATCTTATCTCCAGCATCCAAAGAGCTAAAGCATCAGAAAATTCATAGCTGGAGCCCTTATTATGTTTGGTTTGATTTACAACACAAATTTTTTAATTCCCAGCCACGAAACGTGTCAGCAGTTAAAGTGAGAGCATTGGTGGGGAAAGGGTGGAACCTGAAACTTGGGATGGAGATGTGTGGGAAGACCCTAATGAGGCCAAGGACTTTGAACCCTCAGAATCTGAGGGATTTTCTTTATCTGAAGAATTAACCTCCCCACCCTCAGCATGAGAATCCCACACCCTGCTAGATTCCTTCCTCCCTCCCACCCTTGCCTGAGGAAATTAATCCCCCCCTCCAAGTGGGAGCTGATGTCCCTCAAGGCCCAACAATTTTTGCCTCTAGACCTATAACCAGATTAAGTCTAAGCAAGCCCCTCAGGTGAGATAGAAAGTGTGAATCACAAGGAGGTGCACTATACTACTAAGAACTCCTGAGTTTGCTGATTCCTTCCGTGCCGACCGACCGAGGCCTCCGGGGCCTCTGTTGTGGGCCTGGCTTTTTCCGGGTTGGGACTCCTGGTGGCCGGCCTCTCCCATTGAATCACACTGAGTTATCGATATGAGCCCACTGAGTAGAGATTCTAGGTTAACATGGAAGCTCGAGCAGTTAAAAAAGGTGTTAAAAAGTTTATTTGAATGGTTGGCTGATGAATTTATTAAAACATGGCCTACTAACAGCGAGTTAGAGATGCTCGATATTCCTTGGCTTAGTATTTATGAAGGGATTGTGAGGGTCAGAGAGGTGGGCATGCTCGAGTGGATTCGAAGTGTAAACCACATTCTCCACACTATGAGGACCCAGAGGACATGCCCCTTACTGAATTTATAGATGGGAAATTTACTGAGATGAGGACACCAGAACATTTTGAAAGATCTTGTTTTTGCTCTTTTTCTTATGCCATATCTTACACTTAGAGAAGTTATTGCTCTCTTGCATAAATTAAATTTACACATAATAGGTTTAACGGATCCTCCGGGTATGCGTCAGGTGGCTAGCACTGAATCGCCCAGACGGCAGATGAGCGTTGTTACAGTAATTATCATTAAAAAAATGGGTGGCAAAGCGCCACAAACTTAATCCTATAATGGCATGACCTGATATGATCTTTGGAACTGGCTATTTAATCATGGTGTTCCCAGGAAACAAATACATAAAAAGCCTACAAAGTTTTTATTTAATCTGTACAAGCAGAAAAGCTCCGGAACAAATGACAGGAAGTCAACATTGGATTTGAGCAGTAGTGAATGCCGTCCAGTTAACCAGTTTTCCAGACTTGAGACAGTTCACCGACCCAGAACCCCTTGAATGAAGGGGTGGTCGGGTTCCAGTGAGGAAGGACCTTGTCCCAATACCAAAGAGTTATGCTGTTTGCCTTCCTCCTGTCCTTCCCCCGAGGGACCTGAGGCCTTTTTAAGGGTAACTTACACTGGGGAAAAGGGAAATTAATCAGACTTTTCGACGCCTATTGGATACTGGTTCTAATTTGACACTGATCCCAGGACACATTAAAAAGCATTGTGGCCATCTGATTATTTTTTAAGTAGGGGCCTAATTGGCTGGGTCAGGTGACAAATGTAGTTTTTGCTGAAGTCCGACTCACGGTGTGCCCAATGGGTCCCAGAACTCATCCTGAGGTTATTTCCCCAGTTCCCAGGAATGTATAATTGGGATAGCTATAAATAGAAATTGGCAGAATCCCCACATTGGTTCCCTGATCTGTGGAGCGAGGGCTATTATTGTTGGAAAGGCCAAATGGAAACCCTTGGTGTTGCCTCTACCAGCGGACACTAGATAACAAAAACCAGTATCATATCCCTGGAGGGATTGCGGGGATTAATGCCACTATCAAGGAATTGAAAGATGCAGGGGTGGTGATTCCTACCACATATTCATTTAACTCTCCAATTTGATCTGTGCAAAAGACAGATGGATCAGGGAGAATGACAGTTGACTATCGAAACTCAACCAAGTAGTGACACCAATTTCAGCCGCTGTACCAGATGTTGTGTCCTTACTCGAGCAGATTAATATTTCTCCTGTTACCTGGTATGCAGCTATTGATTGGCCAATGCTTTCTTCTCAATACCTGTTCATAAGGACCACCAGAAGCAATTTGCTTTCAGCTGGCAAGGCCAACATATACCTTTACTTTCTTACCTCAGGGGTATGTTACTCTCTACCCGCGTTGTGCCATAACTTAGTTAGAAGGGATCTTGATCGCCTGACTCGTCCACAAAATATCAAACTGGTCCACTATACTGATGATGTTATGTTGATTGGACCCAGTGAACAGGAAGTAACAGCTAGTCTAGACTTCTTGGTAAAGCATATGCCGCATGAGAGGATGGGATATAAATTCAACTAAAATTCAAGGCCCATCTACCTCGGTGAAGTTTCTTCGGAAGTTCCGTGGGTGGGAGCTGCAGAGGACCTTTCCTCTTCTAAGAAAGAATACAGTTGTTTTGCACCTGTCCCCTCCCCCAGCCAAAGAAAGAAGCACAACGTTTGGGGGGACTTTTTGGATTCTGGAAGCAGCACATTCCTCATCTGGGTGTGTTACTACAGCCCATATATCAGGTGGCTCGTAAGGCAGCAAACTTTGATTGGGGCTTGGAACAGGAAAAGGCTCTTCCACAGGTTCCAGCTGCGGTGCAGGCTGCTCTGCCCTAGGGCCATATGATCCAGCAGACCTAATGGTGCTTAAGGTATCAGTGGCAGATAGAGATTGCTGTCTGGTGTCTGTGGCAGACTCCCATATGGGAATCATAGCGGAGGCCCTTGGGATTTGGACGAAGGGTCTACCTTCATCTGCAAACAACTATTCTCCTTTTGAGGGACAGCTCTTAGCCTGCTATTGGGCCTTAGTGGAAACTGACCGTTTGACAATGGGCCACCAAGACACCATGTGACCTGAGCTGCCTATCATGAGGTGGGTGTTATCTGACCCACCAGACCATTAAAGTAGGACGTGCACCGCAACAGTCCATTGTCAAATGTAAGTGGTACATACGGGACAGGGCCCGGGCCGGCCCTCAGGGCACAAGCCAGCTACATGAAGAAGTTGCCAAATGCCTATGGTTCCCACGCCTGTTACAATGTCTCCTGGGCTTAAGCATGAACCTATGGCTTCAAGGGGTTTGCCCAATTATCTGTTGACTGAGGAAGAGAAGATTATGGCCTGGTTTACTGATGGTTCTGCACACTATTCAGGAACCACCCAGAGGTGGACAGCTGCCACATTACAGGGGGGGGGGGCCAATTTTGAAACACCTAACGGACACTGGTGAAGGAAAGTTTTCATAGTGGGCAGAACTTCAGGTAGTAGACATGGTTGTGCATTTTTCTTGGAAGGAGAAATGGCCATAGGTTTGATTATATACTGATCCATGGGCAGGACTGTCAGGGACCTGGAAGGAACATGACTGGAAAACTGGTGAAAAAGACATTTGGGAAAGAAATATGTGGATAGATCTCTCTGAATGGTCAAAGGATGTGAAGATACCTGTGTCTCATGTAAATGCTCTTCAAAAGGTGATCTCAGCAGAAGATGAGTTCAATAATCAAGTAAATCAGTGATGAATCGTTTTTTTTTTTTTTCCTTTTTTTTTTGGGTGGATTGTCAGCCTCTTTTCTCCAGCTATCCCTGTTGCAATGGGCCCATGAACAAAGAGGTCATTGGTGGCAGAGATGTAGGTTATGCATGGGCTCAACAGGATGGACTCCCAATCACTAAGGCTGATCTGGCTACAGTTGCTGCCGAGTGCCAGATTTGCTAACAGCAGAGACCAACATTGCGCCCCCGATATGGTGCTATTTCCCCGGGGTGACCAGCCAGCAAACTGGCGGCAGGTTGACTACATTGGACAACTTCCATCATGGAGGGGACCGCATTTTGTTCTTACAGGAATAGATACTTATTCTGGTTATGGCTTTGCCTTCCCTGCACTAATTAACTGCTTCTGCCAAAACTAGCATCCAGGGACTTACGGAATCCCTTATCCACCGTCATGGTATTCCTCACTGCATTGCTTCTGACAAGGGAATTCACTTCACAGCCAAAGAAATGCGACTGTGTGCCCATGGTCATGGTATCCACTGTTCTTACCATGTTCCCCACCAACCAGAAGCAGCTGGCTTGATCGAACGATGGACTGGCCTCTTGAAGACACAGTTACAGCAACAGTTAGGTAGCAATACCCTGGAGGGGAGGGCTGGGGCAAGGTTCACCAGCAAGCAGTATATGCTTCGAATCAGCATCCATTATATGGTACTGTTTCTCCTAAGCCAGAATTCATGGGTCCAGGAACCAAGGCATGGAAGTGGGAATGATTCCAATCACTATCACCCCTAGTGACCAGTAGGAAAATTTTTGCTTCCTGTACCCCCAACCTTGCGTTCTGTTGGTTTAGATGTTTTGGCTCCAATGGTGGGAGTGCTTTTGCCAGGATATACAGCAAACGTTCTATTGAACTGGAAGCTAAGACTTTCCCCTGGCCACTTCGGTCTTCTACTGCCCTTAAGCCAAAAGGCTAAGGAAGGAATAACCCGTAGTCGGAGCGGGCGTGATTGATCCGGACTACCATGGGGAAATTGGACTTTTTCTCCACAATGGGGCCAAGGAAGATTATGTCTGGAAGGCAGAAGATGCTGTAGGGCGCCTTCTGGTGCTACATGTCCTATGATTAAGGTCAATGGGCAACTCCAACAACCCAAACCAGACGGGATAATAAATGGCCCAGACTCTTTGGGGATGAAGGTATGGGTCAAGACCTGCAGAGGTGCTTTTTGATGGTGGAGGAAATACAGCATTAATGGGTAGTAGAAGAAGGTGTTCATAAATATCAGCTGAGGCCCGGGACCAGTTGCAGAAACGTGGATTATAATGGATATTAACCTTCGTCCTATTTGGTTAAAGAATGTGCTTGTTTTATATTATGTATTTAATATATATATCTATATATATATATTATATGTTATATTAAGTGGATCTGTGTTCCCTTTTGACTGTGCAACTGAGATATGTGTAAAGAGTTGTCATATTTAGGTTATTAGGTACTGAAGGACTAAGTTCTTTCAAGGACATTACCACCTACTCTAAGATATGATGCTTTGATATTGCATATGAGACACTTACAACATGTTAGATGGAATTATAACCTTGCCATTTTTCGCAATTGACATTTAAGCATGGGCTTATTCTTGGTTGTCAAGTTGAAAGGGGTGGAATTTGTTATTGGTTTTATTCCTGGGTGTCAACTTGACTTGATTAAGGAACAAATAAGAGGAAAGTGTCTTCTGATTGGACCACCTTCACCCGTGATGGCCCACCCCAAATGTGGGGTTACCTTCTGCCAGCAGGCAGTTAGTTATTTTTAAGCCCACGGCCATCGGTAAGCTGGGCCCATTTTTCCTTCTTCCTGTGGCTTGCCTCTCTCTAATCTGGTGAGTTTGTCTTGCTGCTGTGAACAACCTTTCGGATCCCAGTGTGTTCTGAGACTGGCAGATCTCCTGGAATCCATTCGGGGGCTCTTCAGCACTAGGCTGGGACTCCTGAGACATCCCGCCTTGCACACTGAGCAGGTTTGCTGGATGGATTTCCGGCCTATCCAGTTCGGCGATAATGGTTGAGCTCTGTCACGTGAGAAATCAATAAATTAAATTGTATATAGTTATTATATATTCATTCCTGTTGCTCTGTTTCTTTAGAGAAAACTGACTAATACAACCACACTGTGCTCTAGATCTTTTCGATCAGGTGTTTTGGCTTTGTTTTGGCTATTCATGGTCTTTTGTTTTTCCACAATATGAATTTAAGGACTTTGTTCCAAGCCTGTGAAGAAACTCTTGGGAATTTTGATTGATTGCATTACATCTCTACAAGAGTTTTGGTAAAAGACATTTTTACAATGTATGTTAATTTTTCCCAATCCATTGAGCATGGGCGAGAGGTTTTCATCTTCTGATGTCTTTCTTTAATTTCTTCTTTAAAGGTTTAAAATTTTTTTTTTGTTGTAGAGATCTCTTGTGTCTTTGTTTAGGTTTGACTAGGTTTTTTTGTTTTTGAGGATATTGTGAGTGGGTACGGTCTCTTTGGAATCTTTCTCCAGTGTCTTGTTTGTTGGTGTAAAGAAAGCATTGTTTTTTTTAGGTAATTTTGTATCCTACCACTCTACTGAAGCGTTAATTATTTCTTGGAGTTTCTGGTGGAGTTTTTAGCATCTCTTAAATAAAACAATCATATCATAAGCAAATAGGGATAGATTGATCATTCCTCTTTTTTCAATTAGTACTCCTTTAATTTCTTTTCTTTCTTGTCTTATTGCTCTAGCAAGTGTCATTATGCACTCTATTGATGAGGAGTGGTGACAGGCAGCCTTGCTGAGTTCTACCCTTTAAAGGGAATGTTTCAGTCATTTCCCATTTAGGATGATATATTGGATGGGTTTCCTGTATATTGCTTTGATTCCATTGAGGAAATGATCCCTCCAATCCAGTTACTTCTAGGACTGTAAGCATTGAAGGGATGCTGGATTTGCTGAAGGCTTTTTCTGCATCATTTTAAGATGATTGGTTTGTGGTTTTTTGTTCTTGGTTCCATTTTTATGTGTTTGATGATGTTTAATTGATTTTTGTATGTTGAAACCATCCCTGCAATCTCTGGTATGATCCAATTTGGTCATGATGGATGATTGTTCTTGATTGTGGGTCCTGTATGAGATTCGCCAGTATTCTGGGTTTTAGTATTTTGGCATTTGTGTTCATGAGGGCGATGGGTCTATACTCCTTCCTTTTTGGTTGTATCTTTGCCCTAGTTTTGGTAATAGATTGATGTTGGCTTCATAAAAGGAAATTTGGGAGAATTTCCCTCTGATTGTATCCTTCTAAACAGTTTCCGTAATAATGGGTTGGGAGTCTTTTTGAAATGTTTTATAGAATTCTGCTGTGAAACAATCTGGGGCCTGGGCTTTTTTTTAGTTGGGAGTTTCCTACTCTATCTAATTTTCTTCATATATTATGGGTCTGTTTAAGCTGCCGATATCTTCTTGGTCAAGCTTTCGTGATTCCCAGGACTTCAGTATCTCATCATTTCTTCTGGTTTTCACCATTTGGTTAAATCTAGGTTCTCGAAATATTCCCATATGATTTTCCTGGATATTTTCTTTTCCTTGTCTGTTTGATATTTCCCTCTTCATCACAGATTGTATTGATTTGGAGCTGTGCCTTCTTTCTTTTGGTTAAGTGGCATAGAGGTCTGCCTATCTTGTCTATTATTTCACGAAAACCAAACCTTTTGGATTCATTGATTTTTTTGGTATTGTTTTCTTTGTTTTCAATCATTTATTTTACTCCGCTTTTTTATTTCTTCCTGTCTGTTGCATTTAGGGTTATCTGTGTTGCCTCTCAAGTGCTTTTAGCTGTAGATGTTAATCATTCACTTGTGCTCTTTCTGTTTTCTAATGTAGGCACTTCAGGGGCTATACACTTCTCTTTTTCCTAGGACTGCTTTTTAAAAAAATTTTATTTATTTATTTATTTCTTTTATTTCTTATTTATATTATTTATTTATTTGTTCTTTCTTTTTTTTTTTTTCTTCTTTCTCTTTTTTCCCTTATCCTGGTCACTTTTATTTGGGTATTTTGTCCTTTTTCCTTGCTTATGTTTTTTTATTGTTTTGTTTTTGTGCGGCTACCCCGTGTTTTCTTTTGTCTTCTGAATTTTCATCCTTCCCGCCTCTGAGACTGTTAGGAATAGAGGGCGTCGGGAAAATACCCCTGTGGAACTGGAGTCTGGAATTGGAGTTCAGCAGGGTTCTCAGCCGCCTATGGGTGCGGGGATTCAAACCGGGTTCTTTAAGAGCACTCGGTGCTCTTAAACCACTAGGCCCATCTCTCCAGTCCCCTAGGACTGCTTTTAAAGATCCCATCGGTTTTTGGTGTGTTGTATTGTTCATTGTCATTCAGTTCCAGGATTTTTTTTTTTTTTATTTTCTTTCTTTATTCTTCCTTGACCCATTCATTATATTCAAGGTGTATGTTTAGTCTCCATGTGTTTCTTGTAGGCAGTAGGGCTTATCCTAGAGTTGATATTCAGCTTTATGTACTGTGGTCTGATAGAGCGCATGAAATTATTTCAATCTTTTTCGTATTCATTGGAGTTTTCTTCTGTCTCCCAGTGTGTGGTCTATTTTGGAGGATGTTACATGGGGTGCTGAGTATAAAGTGTTATTCTCTGGTATTAGGGGTGGAATATTCGGTAGAGGTCTATGAGGTCCATTTGAGTGCCGTTTTCATTATTCGTTCAGTTCAGAGGTTCTCTGTTTATTGTTTGTCCTTTTGACCTATCTAAAGGACTCAGTTGGGTATTGACGTCCCTACTATGAGCGTTGTACTGGGGTTCGTGTGTGATTTTTTGGTCCTGAGTCACTGTCTTTATAAAGTTTGGTGACCAGATTTTGGGGTGTATATATATTCATGATGTGAAATCTCTTGGGTGAATGTTCCTTTGATAAAACTGTAATGGCTTTTTTGGCTGGGCATGTTGCCTCACGCCTTTAATCCTGCACTTGGAAGGCAGAGGCAGGCAGATCTCTGTGGTTCAAGGCAGCCTGGTCCTACAGAGTGAGATTCCAGGCAAGCTTGGGCAACAGGGAGACCCTGTCTCAAAAAACAAACAAAAAAATGTTAATGGCCTTTGTCTCTTCTGATTTCTTTACTTTGGAAGTTCTATTTGTTCTGATATTAAAATGTAACACCTGCTTTCTTTTTGTTACCCTTTGCTTGGAATATTTTTTCCATCCTTCACTTTAAGGTGTGTCTGTCCTTAAAAGGTACGATGTGTTTCTTGTAGACAGC
The DNA here is from genome assembly GCA_009823505.1 of Rhizomys pruinosus. NCBI lineage: Eukaryota > Metazoa > Chordata > Mammalia > Rodentia > Spalacidae > Rhizomys > Rhizomys pruinosus. Next base: position 1,093,554 of record VZQC01010091.1, read on the forward strand.
CCATATCTGGGTTTGTTTTGTAGTCCACTTACCAAGTATGTGTATATATATATAAAAAAAAAAAAAAAAAAAATATTTAAGGTTATGACTGCTAGGTCTGTGGTGTGCTTCCTTTTGCCTTGTTTATCCATTTGCCGTTTAGGTTTAGTGTTTCTACTTCTGCAGTATGCTTTTATGATTTCTCTTTTCTAGGTGCCTGGGGATGGTTTGCTCTTTTCATTCTGTTCTTTGAATTGCTCTGAAGGGTTGTCTTTCCGGACATGTCTCTTTCAACTTGTTTATTTCCTGGAAGGTTTTTCTCTTTCTTTCAATTATAATCGACATTTTCACTGGGTATAGTAACTTGGGTTGGGCATCTGTTGTTTTTAACACTGGAATTGCTTTGCTCCAGGTTCTCTTGCTTTCATAGTTTGCATGAGAATGTCAGTTGTAATTCTGATAGGTTTCCCTTATCGGTCACTTGTTTTTCTCTTTTGGGCTTTAAGGCTTTTGTCTTTGTTGTGTGGGGATTTGTCTAGTATTTTTAAACTATGATGTGGTGTGGAGAATTTCTTTTCTGATCTTGTCCGTTTGGGTTCTATGTGCTTCTTGTATTTGTATTGGTTTGTCTTTTTTTAGTTTGGGGCGTTTTCATCTATTCTGCTGTTGAAGATCTGATCAAACCATTCTCTTGGGATTCTTTCTCCTTCCTCTACTCCTCTTTCCTTCCCCCCTCTATGATGTGGAAGGTTCGCATTCTTTACTTAGCGTCCCACATTTCCTGGTTTGTCCACTTTTGTGTATTTTTAAATTTTTTCATAATCTTTTCTTGATATTTTTAGTTGTTCCGTGTTATCTTCAAGGTCTGATATTCTTTGTTCTGCTTCCTCTAATTCCTGCTTCTGAGGCTTTTCCACTCCTTTCCTCTTATTGGATGAGTGTTTGATTTCCTTTTCATTTTTCCCCTTTGAATTTCTTTAGTATTTCTATTTTTGGAGCTTCTCAATATCTTCCTGTAGCTTTTTGCTTCGATGGTTTGTTTCCTTATCTTTTTCAGCTGGGATTGTTTCAGTGTTCCAGTTCCTTATGGCGTTTGTCATTCTCCTCTCTCTAGGTCCTCCTGCGTTCTTCATTATCTTTTATTAGTTCTTTTATTTGATCTTTATAATGTTGTAGTTCTTAAATATGTTCCCAATTATATTTCTGATATCTGTGTCCTGGGCCATCCCCCATGGGGATCCCAACTGTAGGAATCTCCATAGGGTTGTTCTTAGAGCTGAATGATGGGGATTATCCTGCCCCCTTTCCGTGTTGTCTCTTCTTAGTGTTCCTGGCATATGAGCTTCTCCTTGCCTGTATTCCCAAATGTTGTAGGTCCTTTATACTAAATGCCTCCTACCTGTTGTTGACAGGTTCTTGCTTGCTTGCTTGACTCCTTCAGATGCCCTCATAGTCTGGGGGGTTTTTTCTTTTTCCCGTGGTGGACGGACTCCGATTGTGTGCTTGGGCTCTTTTAGCTCCGAGCCCCTACACACTGTGCTTGCCTGAGTGTGTCTCGGGACGCATCTCAATGGAGACTCCACACAACCCGACCTTAATAACCAGCTGGGACGGACCAAACGCCCCCACAGCTACAAATGCCAACCAAGCCAAAGACAAAGCAAATGATTCAGTTAATTAAACTCGATGAAAAACACAAACAACAATCCGTCTTGCTGAAGCACCAGCTGCTGCCTACCTACCTTGCGCCTGCCTCGAGCTGGGTCATCGGGAAAAAATTTAGATCTCAAGTTAGTATTATTTCAATCATTGAATTAGCCCTTTTATGCGAGGGATTACCTACATATCTAATTTATTAATCAGACTCTAAAACCATAATGAAGGTCCTCCCATCTGTTTATTTTTCAACCCATTGTTTCATAAGATTTTTCCTAAATTTCCTGCTCAGTGGACAAAGTACTCTAGTTTCATTAGGAACTGAAATGTTGGGAATAAAAGTTCAACACCTCCACCAAGCTTCATACAAATGCCTTATTTTTCTGCTAACATCATTAGTGTGATTATTCTGTTTTCCTAAGCCATTTACCCGGTGTCATCCAGCTGGTTGGAGTCTGCTTTAAAGGCATTTCTGGTAAATTGATAAATCTTTGTTGATTATTTACATTTTTGTTTATTTTTTGACCACCAAATAAAACTATTAAAACACTTGTATTTATTTAGTTTCTAGGCTCAAATCCAGTCATGACCCTGAGGACTCCTATAGTCAATGTGAACTTAAAAGAACCAGGTCAAAAAAACAAAAACAAAACAAAACAAAAAAAAAAATAAATGACCAGGTCACATTGACCTCATTAACTCTGGAATTCGAATTGCTAAGGGGGAAGGGACTTGAAGAATGACCCCTCCAAGGTCAGCTTCTCTAAAATCTGTTTGCTTTGCAGCTTTTTTTTTTTTTTTTTTTTTTTTGGTCTTTTTGAGACAGGGTCTCCCTGTAGCTCTACTGTCTTGGAACGTGGGGTGCCACGCCAGGCTGCTTTGCGCTTTTGATCAGCTTTTGGTTTTTCAGTCTGGAAAGGATGGGCTGGAAATCTGAATGGGGGAATCTAGGCAGGAAGGCCCTGTAACCTAGTAGAAAGCAAGTTGGGTAGACACCCAGCATGTAATTTTTGGGAAATTGTTTCTCAGTTTCCTTGGTGGAGCAGTCTGTGGACTCAAGAAGATACAGAAAGTCATAGAGCATTTTATGTGGCGTCAGCCCCAGATCACTGCTTAGAGCTATTTTATTTTTTAAATATTTTATTTATTTATGTTTATGAATGTACTATCTGCATGTAGGTTTGTGCACCCGTGTCGTGCAACGCCATGGAGGTCAGAAGAGGGTGTCGGATTCCCCTGGAACTGGAGTTCTCCTGGAAGTGGAGTTACAGAGGGTTCTCAGCCGCCATGTGGGTGCTGGGGATCGAACCCGGGTCCTCTGTAAGACCAGTTGGTGCTTTTAACCGCTAGGCCATCTCTCCAGCCCCAGAGCTATTTTAAACCTCTTGTTTGCTTTGGCCTTTTGTTTGTTTTTCTTTTTTAAAAATATTTTCTTATGGAGGGTGGCGGCCTGGGGCGCAGTGTGCGTGCTGACTGGAGCCTCTCAGGGCTTCGCCGGGCACTGGCCACACTCCTGGCTGGGCTGCTGGCTCCAGCGTCCGTGCTGCTCCTGAGTGCCCGCCACGACGCGGCCCTGCTGCAGCTGGAGGAAGAGCTGGCTGCAGAGCGGCCCCGCTGCAGCTGGAGGAAGAGCTGGCTGCAGAGCGGCCCCGCTGCACCTGGCGCGAGTTCCCGCGGACCTGGGCTCCGAAACCAGCCTGCAGCAGCTGCTCCATGCGGAGCGCGAACTGCCCAGGCCTGAGGGGCTGCAGCGCCTGCTGCTCACTCCTGGAGATGGTTCCAAAGGCTTCTTGAATCTGAATGATCTAGCAGAAGTGAACAACTATTAGGCTCTGAACTTGACCTCCATGCTCTGCCTAGCCTCCGGCACCATGAAAGCCTTGGCCTCAGCAGGATTATGGTTAACATCTCGTCCCTCAGTGCTCTGCAGCTCTTCGAAGGCTGGGCCTTGTATTGCGCAGGAAAGGCTGCCCTGGACATGATGTACCAGGTCCCAGCCGCAGAGGAGCCCGGTATGAGGGTCTTGAGCTATGCCCCAGGTCCCGGGGAGATGGACATGCAGCAGTTGGCTCTGGAGACATCAGTGGATCCAGAATTAAGGAACAGACTACAGAAGCTGAAGTCAAAGGGGGAGCTGGTGGATTGTGGGAAATCAGCCCAGAAACTGCTGAGCTTGCTGCAAAAGGCCACATTCCAGTCTGGAGCTCATGTGGACTTCTATGACAGTTAAGCTCAGGTCACTGGCCACCTGGCCTTACCCCCTACTTTAGGGCATGCCCCAGGAGAGGCCTATTGCTGCCCATGTCCTGCCACTTTGTCCTTCCCAATCCTTCCTGACACAGCGGTGCCCTCAGATGCAGCTAGTGGAGAGCGGCTGGTGTTACCACTTGTCAAAATATTTCTGCAAGGGGGCGAGAGAGTGAGCTGATGGGTATTGGAGTCCTCTGTCCTTTAGAGGGGAATGTTAGGGCTGGGAATAGCATTTTTCTGAAGCTGAAGTACTGGAGAAAGGAGGTTGAATCCCTCATCTTCTGTGGGAAGAGGAGGTGTGATCTGAGAGGGCAACACAAGTTGTACCCCAGGTGGGATGCCCCTTGGACTTCAATCCCTTGTTCTAGTACCTTCTCTAGTCACTGTCTCTCCCTTCACGCTAGTCTAAGTACATGGTTAAGGAAGAAAAAAAATATTTTCTTTATTTTTTATTTTTATTTCATGTGTATAAGTGTATTGTTTATAGTGAACCCATGGTGTGCAATGCTCACAGAGGTCAGATGGTGTCAGATCCCTTGGAACTGTTATGGGCAGTTGTTAGCCACCACGTGGGTGCTGGGACTCGAACCCAGATCCTCTGCAAGAGCAGCCACTGTTCTTAACCACCGAGCCATCTCTCTAGTCCCTAGTTTTTGGTTTTTATTTACTTTTTTGTTTTTTTGTTTGTCTGTTTTCTTTGCTTTCTTGTCCAGACATGATCTTTTTTTCGGTTTCAACTTGATATAGGCATGGCTTACTGCAATCTGGCCTTCTGTTATTATCAAGGGGCTGGGGACATTTCGCAATTTCTCTCTATCCAATTCTTGCATTTTTTGGTTTTTTTTTCTTCTTTGCTTTGTCTTTCGTTTCGAAGTGTCTGTTGGATTTTAGTATAGATGGGGTGGCACCAACTGGATATCTGCTATGGCTAATTTTAATCTTCTCATTACGTGCAAGCGCGATAGGTAAGACACTGTGAGCTGGTTCCTTGATGGATAAGATCTTGCTTTAAGTGAATATGGTGCAGTTTTTGTAAGTTCAATAATGTTCTTTTAAGAATATGCTGTTAAATCTGCAGTGGTTGTCGGGGCCTAAGAGATATTGTCTTGCAGTGAGTGATATGAGTTGCATGATGACTGAGTCTACTTGTGGGGCCAGAAAGTCAACCAGTATGGTTGAGTCCCATGTACCCACATGGCAGATTTAAAAAAAAAAGAATTCGATCTGTGTTTGGAGAAATGGTTCAAACAGTTAAGAATAGCAAGATTAGAGTTTAAAAGAAAGCTCAAAGCAATCCACATATTAGCAAATAGAGTGTCCTGTACTGCCGGTTCCAAAAGGGATTTCTGTTCGCTCTCTTGGCAATCCTGGGGGCATTGTATGACAACAAGTGGCAGCCAACTACAATGCGAGACAATAAAATTCATACACATTATAAAGAAAAAGGGTTCACTCGTCTTAACTCCAGTTCCAGGAGATCTCGACACCTAACACTCTTTTCTGGATCTCCACGCAATTGCATTCGATCACGGGTGCATGATCAAGAAGCTACATGAGACGATTATCATTTCTATGACACATACAGAAAAAGTAGATTAAAATTTAAAAAAAAGGTTCAATCCACTCCTATTTTCCCAGATGGAGGGTGCCATGGAGCCCGATAGTCTCAATTAATGTAGTCCACGTGTGTATTTTACAAGGCAAAATCATGGCATAACTTAAGTATTAAAGAAATAAATAATTTAAATCACATCATCAGCAATCAGTAGCAACTGAGAGGAGGAAGGCCTCTAACCACCTGGAGACGTGCTCCATTATCATTTTTAAATATTTTTTTTTTTCAAAAAAATTATTTTTTATTTATGTGTATTGAAATATATGGTATGGAAGCCCATGGGTCAGACCGAAGCTTCAAGTGGAGTGAGTGTTATTCACTGGTCCTGACATGTGTGCTGGGAACTGAAATGGCTCAGCCTCGCAAGAAGCAGTTTTGGGCTGTTTGAGCTATCTATTCTCTTCAGGCCCTTGAAGAGTTTTTTTGTTGTTGTTGTTTGGTTTGGTGTCTGTAGCGATTAAGACAATGTTTGAGATTGTAACTATCTGGATTGACTCTGTGAAAGTGGTTGTCAGTTTAAGAATGTCTCCGTCTTGGCGTGTGTGCACAACCTTTAATCCCGAGCACTAAGGCAGGCAGGTGGATTCTTTGTGAGTTCAAGACCAGCTCTGGTACTACGATATTTAGTTTCAGCGACAGCGGGGCTACATGGAGACCAACTGTATCAAAAAGACAAAAAAGAAAGAAAAAAAGCAGGCTGTCTCTGGGATTGTGTTGTCTCATTTATCCCCCCCCCCCCGCGCCCCGGCAAGTTGCATATCCCCCACACATCTGTTTAGTAATGGTATAGACAGCTTTTCTATGTATTCCGCATCACTCCCCTTGTAGGGGTACAGTGCTTAGACTCTACTCTCTGGGAACCCCATGGCTTCTCTGATCAAAACCACTTATGACATCAGAGGGGTCTCATTTCCTTCTGGGTTATGGCTGACTTCGGAAGGCAAGGGCCAAAATACTGGGCATCGTTCTGATGCATTTATTTATGTATGTATGTATGTATGTATGTATGTACGTATGTATGTATGTATGTATGTCTTTATGTATTTTTGAGACAGGCTCTCCCTGTAGCCCCAGCTAGCCTGGAACTCACTATGTGTAGACCAGGCTAGCCTTGAACTCACAGAGATCTGCCTGCCTCTGCCTCCCCAGTGCTGGGATTAAAGGCTTGTGACACCATGCCTGGCTCTGTTCATTTATAAATATTTTATTATTTTTATTTCACGTATGTGAATGTAATGCCTGCATGTGTGTAAGTGCATCCTGTAAGGTCATAGCCCACCTAAGTCAGGGATTCCAGGAAGCCAACCGAAGCAGAAGTTTTGAGAAATAATCACCCTGGACTGTGTTGTGTTCCTGCAACCCGAGAAAAGTTGCTGCAACATCCTGCAATCATGCCTTGCTGGAGACCGGAACACAGGCCTGTTTATCTTGAGGTGCTCTTTCTGATACCAGCCACAGACCCACCTATGCCCTATCCCCCATTTCCTCAACACCCCACCCCTTCCTTGTAAGCTCACTTCCTTGTATGCCTGGGTTTAAAACTGCCACTTTGGGGACATTTTAAAAAATTTTTTTATTTATTTTTGTATGTGTATGAATGTATACTGTCTGCATGTAGATTTGTGCAATGCCGCAGAGGTCAGAAGAGGGTCTTGGGTTCCCTTGGAATTGGAGTTCTCCTGGAACTGGAGTTACAGATGGTTCTTAGCTGCCATGTGGGTGCTGGGGATTGAACTCGGGTCCTCTACAAGAGCAGTCGCTGCTCTTAACCTTTAGGCCATCTCTCCAACCCCCACTTTGGGGACATTTTAACGCTGCTCATTCTGATCCCAACACAAGAGAGACCAGCCATCATGCCCCAAATAAATCTGTTTCCCTTTCATCAGAGTCCTGAATGTTTCTCCTTTCTGCAAGTCCCCTCAATATGAACCTAACACACCCATGTGGTGCAAAGCCCCTGGGGTCAAAAGAGGGAGTTGGATCCCCTGGAACTGGAGCTATGGATGGTTGTTAGCTGTCACATGGGTGCTGGGAACCAAACTGGGTCCTCCGTATGAGCGGCCAGTGTCTTATCTGCCCCCAGTTTTCTTCTCCTTCTTCTTCTTCTTCTTCTTCTTCTTCTTCTTCTTCTTCTTCTTCTTCTTCTTCTTCCTCCTCCTCCTCCTCCTCCTCCTCCTCCTCCTCCTCCTCCTCCTCCTCCTCCTCCTCCTCCTCCTCCTCCTTCTTCTTGACAGTCTCCCTGTAGCCCCTGCTGGCCAGCCACCACCTCAGACCTAGACCCTGACCTGGCCCTGTCCTTGCTTGTTTCTTTGTGGTGGCTGCTGCTTGGGACCCCACACTCATCCCTACCATAGCCTCTGATGTCCCTGGGCCATCGGCCCACCCATGTCAGTGGAGACATCTCTGACTGCCTGTGGGACAGTGAGGGCAGCAGGAGTCACATATGTTGACCAGGCCCTCCTCCTGCTCCTTGTGACTGGCTGCTGCTGTCGCTCCTGGAAATTCCGTGCTCTGTGCTCCCTTCCTGCTCTGGGCTCCTTACTTGGGTAGGCCTGGTGTGGCCATTTCTCCAAGGCTCCTGCTCTGCCCTGGAGGATTATCTTGTTTTCCCTTTCTCTGTCTTGCTCACAATCTCCAAGTCACCACTCAGTGCTTTCCTCTCCTGAGAGCCTTCAGTCAGCTCTGGGAGTTGATCAAGCTCTCTTAGTAAGGCCAGGCTTATCAAAACACAGGAGCCCAGGTTCTTACCAGTCTGACTGTGACATTCCCTGCGCGGCTCCCTACCCCCCCCCAGACCCCCCCCCCCCCCCGCCAGCCCCAACCAGGTTCCTGTGTGCTCTGTGGGCTTCACATGCCAGGCAAGGGTGCCACTCCTGGCAATCTGGGCATCGCACCCTGGTAGCAAAGGAGACTGAATCACCATTTCCAAATCACGGAATGAGTTCCCCCCATGAAATGTTTCAAGAGCTTTGTATAGAGAGAGATGGGCACCCAGGTTACTTTTTCAGGAAGCAGGTTTATTGGTTCTGGCACTGTCTCAGGAGTCATTTCCAAAGTCTGAGGTCCTGAGCATAGTAGGTACTGTTTCGACTTGTGTATCCATCTAGCACCTCTGTCTTCCCTACGTGGCAACATCCATTCTGATGCTCTAAGGCTGTGATGCGAAAGAAAGTAAAATTAATTGAGAAAGGACAACTGAAATTAATTGCAAAAAACCCAGAGCAGGTTGCTGAAACTACAGGCCCTGCTTATCTGAGAAAACAGCTTTTAGTTTACCTAAGGAAACCAGTCCTCCTGTGTGCTTAAGAAAACAGCTGTCTCTATACATACAACTCCCTGCTTGGAGTTCCAGCTTGTGCCCACCAGTGTTGAGTGGGCTTGGAATGACACAGAATTGTCTTACAATATTGTAAAAAAAAAAATCTGCTACTTGTTCTCAGACTTTGGGAGGTGACTCCGCTGAGCAGGTAGGCAGGTAAGTAAGCCTGTTCTTTGTCTTTGTTCCTCCCTGGCTCTGAAGTGCTTGCTTGGCCCAGTTTTCTTTCACAGTGACATGAAAACGCCTGGGTGTACAAGTCTGTGCATGCATTCATTCCTTGACACTGATTACTTTTTTTTTTGTTTGTTTCTCTTTTTCCCTGACCTCTCTGGCCAAGGAGCTCCTAATGATAAGGAAACATTATATTCTTATAACTTTTTGTGCTCATATATAATCGTTTGGGCATTTTTATTTTATGTGTATGACTGTGTATGCCTGCATCTGTGTAAGTGCTCCCATGTTGTGCAATGCCTGTGGAAGTCAGAGGAAGGCATCGGATCCCCTGGAACTGGAGTTATGGACAGTTGTTAGCAGCCATGTGGGTACTGGGAATGGATCTTGGGCCCTCTGCAAGAGCAGCCCATGCTCTTAACTGATGAGTCATCTCTCCAGAGCTGTAAACATCTTTTAAGCTTTGACCATTTTGAAGTTTGCTTTACTGAATAGGACGAAACCATGAAACATAACCCTGGGATGCTTTACTGTTTTATTGCTCTGTGATGTATCTCAAGATACTCTGTAGTATCTTGAGGCTCTGTGATGCTTTCCAATCACTATGTCTATTGATAAGGATATGATGCTAAGAAGGGAAAGTTCATCAAATTATTTGATGAGGCACCTGGTCCAGTTAGTCCAGGAAAGTATCAAATGTGTCAGATATCTAAACTGCTGCTGCTGATACCTGTTTTTGTAAACTGCGGTGACCATTTGGCCAATTCCTAGCCCAATTAAACCGGCCTAGCCATAGATCAAAAGGCGGCAGATGCCCTGACCCTCGCTTGTGATATCTGCTTTGTAAGCTATGTTGACTGAATGACCTCAGGAGGAACTTTCCTGAGATAACATGGCCTATCATGCAAAGAAACCTAGGGCCCATAGATGGATTCCAGCCATAACGTGATGACATAAAATTGCCTATTTAGCAGGGCATGATGGTGCAGGCCTTTAATTCCGGCGCTTGGGAGGCAGAGGCAGGAGGATCTCTGTGAGTTCAAGACCAGCCTGGTTTACATAGTGAGTCCCAGAACAGCTGGGGCTACAGGGAGACTGTCTCAAAAAGATTAAAAAAAAAAAAGCTTATTTAATCCCCATCTGTACTTTGGTTTGAGATGCAGAAAGTTTTGAAGTCTTTGTTGCTAATCCTGGGACCCGATGCATGTAAAGAGAATGAATGAACTTTGCAACTTTCCTGCTGCTTGATCTCTGTGTGAAGAATTTTTCTATAACATTACATCATAGTTAATTATGCAGCCTGGACTATTGCAGATGAAAGTTTTGAAAGCCCGCTCTCACTATATTTCACTGCAGAGGTGTGATGGGGGGAGGAGTCTCTCCTAGGAGCAGGTAAAGAGAGGAAAAGTATTAGCAGAGAATGCAATTACTAATAATGCTGATTACATTCAGTGTGTCTTTTGTTATTATGAAGCCCCAGCAATCCTAAACTATGTCTGTGAAAAACACTCTTATAAGAAGTAATTATTTGCTCTAACTGGTATAATTGCCATAGTGTAAGGTGAGCCTTAGGGCAAAAGCAGCTCCAACAGGCCAGACTCAGCCATCTGTCCCATATACCAATTAAAGACAAGAGTAATGCTAAAAAGTAGTGTGTGTCCACACTGGAAAGAACAGATAAAAGGATCCAGTGATCCTAAGTCTGTCTTCAAGGTACTGACAGGAGCTTTTGGTTTAAATAGAGGCAAGGGGCAAAAGGTCTGCCTGATCATGCAGCTGGGTCAACAAGGGGTCTGGTTGATCGTAGTCTTTGTACCAGGAGGTCTGAAGAAACTCCTATTGCTCTTTTATGGAGGGAGTCCAATAAGGTGGTTACTCCTGCCCCAGGACGAAGGCTCTTCATCACAGATAATTGTTCTCTGGAAGTGGTCAATATTGTAGGATTTCTCTTCCTGGAATCTAAGGTGACTGAGGACAGACCTTTGTGCCCTCAGCTTTGAAAGGGGAAAGTAGGTAGACACTCCTTAGTGATTATCATGCCAATGTAGTAAGGCAGGAGTGTGCCGAAAGAACAGGAGACCAAAATATAGGCAGAGATGCCAAGTTTTCATCTTGCTTTTTATTTTTAATCAATTTTTTTTGAGCTAGGGTCTGACGTAGCTCAGGCTGGCCTCAAACTCACTGTAGCCATGGACAGCCCTGAGCTTCTGATGCTCCTGCATCAACCTCCCAAGTGTTGGGATGAGAGGCCTGTGCTGTCACATTTGGCTTATGCGGTCCTGGGGATCAAATCCAGCCCCTGTGCATGTTAGGCAGACAATCTACCAACTACACTGTCTCCAGCCCCTCTTCCTAATTTTATTTTTGGTCCAAGTCAGGAGTCAGTACTTTTTCAGCCAAGCAGCTTCTAAGTACCTACTCCAAGAGTTGAGGGCTTTTGAAATATGTAAATGTAATTGTGTCAAAACATAAAATTGGCTATTTTTTGTCTTTTTTTTTTTTCAGACTCTGATTGTCTTTTTTTGAGGCAAGGTCTTCCTGTAGCCCCAGCTGTCCTGGAACTCACTATGTAGACCAGGCTGGCCTTGAACTCACAGAGAGCCACCTACCTCTGCCTCCCAGGTGCTGGGATTAAAGGTGTGGGCTACTAGACCCAGTAAAATTTGTTGTTCTAACCATTTTTATATGTCTATTTTTTTCTTAAAATTTCATGTAGATGAAAGAAACTAATCACAAAAGAGGTAGTATATGAATCCATTTGAATGAGGCATTTATAGCAGTAAAATTCTTCCTGAAACCATGTGAATATATTTACCAAAATTGCAGGAAACACTTAAAATTGGTTAAGATGGTATTTTAAAAATTTTAATCCATTTATTTTAAAGATTCACTTTTTATTTTAAAATTTATTTCTTTTTAAATTTTATGTGTATGAGTGTTTTGCCTGCATGTATATAAGTGCACCTCATATGTACAATGCCTACAGAGGTCAGAAGAGGGCATTGAATCCTCTGGAACTGGAGTTAAGGAGGGATATTAGCTGCAACTGGGTGCTGGGAAGAATATGTGGGTCCCCTCCAAGAGCAGCCAGGGCTCCTAACCACTGAGTTCTCTCTCCACCCCCAGATTGATTTATTTTTTGTCTTATGTATATGAGTGTTTGCCTTCATGTATGGCTGTGCCAGCAGATGTCAGATCTGA
>VZQC01010091.1:1124960-1145829 GCA_009823505.1 Rhizomys pruinosus
ACTTACATTGTTTTTCAAAAAGTATTTTATTTATTATTTTTATCTTACACATTCGAGTGTAAGATAAAAATAATACGTACATGTATGGAAGTGCACCCATGTTGTGCAGTGCCTGAAGAGGTCAGAAGAGGGCGTTGGATCCCCTGAAACTGGAGTTACAGACGGTTGTTAGCCCCCATGTGGGTGCTGGGAACCAAACCCAGGTCCTCTGAAAGAGCAGCTAGCCATCTCTCCAGCCCCCTAACTTACACTTGTAAGTTGTTCCACTCTTCCTGCCCAATCCCCTCACATGCTGTGCTCCACCATCCTGTCCTCACATCTATATATGAAACATAAGCCACATAGTAATTAGTGTATCCAAGAGCCTAAAATAGCCCCTGGCACATAGCAGGCACTCAATAAATACTTGACTTTGATTTGAAATGCATCTCTGATATATTACTATTTGCACTTATAATGTTTCTAATTGGTGTTGAACACTTTTTTTTTTTTTTTTTTTTTTCCAGACAGGGTCTCCCTATAGACGCAGTTGGCCTGGAACTCACTCTGTAGACTAGACTGGTCTTGAACTCACAAAGATCTGCCTGCCTCTGCCTCCCAAGTGTTAGGATTAAAGGCGTGCACCACCATGCCTGGCTTAAGGCTTAAAGACGGTTCTTAGCCACCATGTGGGTGCTGGGAATCGAACTCCAGTCCTCTGCAGAGCAGTCAGTGCTCTTAACTAATGAGCCATCTCTCCAGCCCCAGGTGTTGAATATTTAAAAATACATCCTCTCAATTATAACAGCATAGCTCTGGCACAACATAAACATTTGGCCATGATCTGCTTTATGACCCATTGGACATCTTTTCTAGTTGAAAATTAGAGGTGGCCTTATATAAATTCCTAAAGAGTATGAGAAAAGATTTCACCATTTCCTCTGGGGGAAAAAAGCCCATTTATTAAGTCATCAATCTTTTTTTAAAAATTTTATTTTTGTATGCGTATGAGTGTACTGTCTGCATGTAGGTTTGTGCACCCGTGTCGTGCAATGCCAAGGAGGTCAGAAGAGGGTCTCAGATTCCCCTGGAATTGGAGTTCTCCTGGAATTGGAGTTACAGACGGTTCTTAGCCGCAATGTGGGTGCTGGGGATTGAACCAGGGTCCTCTGCAAGAGCAGTCAGTGCTCTTAACTGCTAGGCTATCTCTCCAGCCCCAAGTCATCAATCTTATGGTAAGGAAGTATTGTGACTGTAATTCTAAAGCCTCTATCATTCACAAAATTCAGTTTAAACTTCCCTTTTAAAAGCACAAAGAATGGGCAATCCACATTTAAGGGAAAGTGATTAGAACTTTTGTTTGACTCAATTTATTATTCATCCGGCAAGAAGGCTGCCTCCTCCATCACCTGGGCTACTTACTCTTAAGCTATCCTGCAGACACTGTCCTTGTGGTTCCTCAGTGTGGACAGTCACTGCCTCGTCTTATTGGGTAGGTCTTGCCTACGTAGTTTATCTCTCAGTGAAAGTGGTACTGGTGCATACAGCATCCAGTGTTGTAATGGAGCCTTAGGGTCCACTTTGATGAGACCAAAGATGCATTAGTTAATTTTTATCAATGTGACACAAAAACAGAGTCACCTGGGAAGAGAGAACCTCAACTGAGGTTCTTCCTCTATCTGATTAGCCTGTAACCAGGTCTATCGGATTAGCCTGTAACCGTGTCTGTGAGGTATTCTTCCCACTCCCTAGCACTTTAAAATATTTTTATTGATTTGAGAATGTTACACAATGTGGTTTGATCATATTCAGTCCCCATCATCCTCTCTACTCGCACTTTACCGCCCCCCCACCATGCCCTCTATTATTATTTGTCTTTGTTCTAAAGGCATATCAAGTATAATCCATGTTTTCCAAGTGCTCCTGGGTGTGGGCTTATGCCTTGAAGTCTGGTTCACCTACAAGGCGTCACACCAGTAAGGAAAACTGACTCCCTCCCAGCAGCCATCAAATGCCAAGAGATCCTCAGCCAGGACTGGGGTTCTCCCAGCCATTCTGGGCTCTTCTCTGGCTTGGGTTTGCACAGGTCTTGTGTAAGCTGTCACAAGTGCTGTAGGTTCATATGTGCAACTACCCTGTGGTGTCCCGACGACAGTTTCCCTGTATCCCTCTACCCCCTGTGGCTCTTACTATCTTTCTGTACCCTCTTCTTCCCGAGGCTTGCGAGAAAAGGATGTGATATAAGTGTTCCATTTAGGGTTGAGGATTCCAGTCTCTTATTTTGTGCACAGTGACCAGTTGCGTGTGTGTGTGTGGTCTCTGTGTTAATTGCTATCAGCTGCAACTCTCTGAGAGTTGAGAGAGGCACTGATCTACAGGTATAACAATTCATTATCAGGCAGTTTATCATGTCTATTTAGTAGAATGATAGCAATATGTTTTCCTCTGTGGTCTGTGGCCTGTCTAACCACAGGTTCTTAGCCTTGATAACTGTTTCAGGTTTCGACTCCATCTTGGGAAGTGGGTCTTAAATTCAATTAGAAGATAGTTTGTTACTCAATAATATTTGTGCAGTATTGCATCATTGAGGATATTTTTCAAACCGGTTGTTATTGCAGCTCACAGGTTTTGCAGCTGATAACGGTTGATGATTACCTTTCTCTGCTAATGATACACATAATACCTTCCAGTACTATGAAAGCTAGCCAGCAGAGATGTAGCTCCAAGGTCAGTACCAGCTTGGATTTCTTGTTTGTTCTGTGACTCCAGTATGTAGTGTCTTCAGCAATAGAGTCTTACTGTGAAGTTCTGGTACATAACCAAGTGCAATGGCAATAATCAGTATGGTTTGAGGATCTATTAGATCTCTCTGATCAACAACTCCAAACGAGGAGTCCATTCCAGGCACTGAGCTTTTCATTTTCTAGCCTGTGGTGTCTGTTAGGTCCATTGAGGTTCTCTTATAGGCTAACTACATTTAAGCTCTTTTTCTTTTTTTTTTTGTATGTGTATGAATGTACTGTCTGCATGCAGGTCTGTGCACCACCCGTGTCGTGCAATGCCGCGGAGGTCAGAAGAGGGTCTCGGATTCCCCTGGAACTGGAGTTCTCCTGGAATTGGAGTTACAGACGGTTCTTAGCCGCCATGTGGGTGCTGGGGATCGAACCCGGGTTCTCTGCAAGAGCGTCGGTGCTCTTAACCGCTAGGCTATCTCTCCAGCCCCCCATTTAAGCTCTTTTTATATTCTATATGTAAATGCCGCAGACCAGCTGTGGGGACCAGGAAACCTGAGTGGGAAGGGTAGGGGGTGCAGGGAAAAAAAGACATAGGAACAGCTGGCATCAAGAGGGCCCGTAGGCTGGTTTATTGCAGAACTATAATGTTTTCATACCTTGTCTCAAAGCAGGAAAATATTACTATAGAAATGCAGCAGGAAATCTCAAGTTCCTGGGAACCATGTCGTTTCAATAATCACAGTTTCATTAATCACACATACTTTTGTCAGCAGTACTCAAGCAGAACTTCTAAAACAAAGGCATGCACCTAGGAACAGTTCCATTTATCATATGTAATTGTATAAGCAGCATCCAAGCAGAACTAGTAGAACTAGACATGCACCTGGAGACTGATTATCAGAGACTGACTGACCTGTACAGGTTCAGCCCTGGGTCAGCCAGGATAGGCCTTGCCAATACCCCGTTGGCTGTTCCCAGGGAGGGGGTGCAAGGGGGCAGGCAGCCTGCACCTGGCAGCCCTGAACACTCAGTTCCCAACATATAAAGAAGCTTCTTTATATATGTAAGTTTCCATATGGCTCTTTTAAAAGGCTTTTAAAGTTAGTTATCCCTGTTCTTACTCTCTCCTCTGCCCTACCATACTTTTCCTCACCAGGTGAGGCATTTTCTCAGTTGTTAATTGCTGTGGGAGGGCCCAGCTCACTGTGGGTGGTCCGTCCCTAGGCACATGCGCCTGAGCTGTATAAGAAAGGTAACTGTGGGGGCTGGAGAGATAGCCTAGCGGTTAAGAGTACCGACTGCTCTTGCAGCGGACCAGGGTTCGATCCCCAGCACCCACATGGTGGCTAAGAACCGTCTGTAACTCTAATTCCAGGAGAACTCCAGTTCCAGGGGAATCTGAGACCCTCTTCTGACCTCCGCGGCATTGCACGACACGGGTGCACAAACCTACATGCAGACAGTACATTCCAGTACATTCATACACATACGAAAATAAATAAAATTTTAAAAAATTAAAAGAAAAAGAAAGGTGGGGGCTGGAGAGATGGCCTAGCGTTTGGGAGCGCCGACCGCTCTTGCAGAGGACCCGGGTTCGATCCCCAGCACCCACATGGCGGCCGGGAGCCGTCTGAGACTCCAATTCCAGGAGAGCTCCAGTTCCAGGGGAATCCGACACCTCTTCTGACCTCCGCGGCATTGCACGACACGGGTGCACGGACCGGCATGCAGACAGCACATTGATACACATACAGAAATAAAAAAAAAAAAATTAAAAAAAAAGAAAGAAAAAGAAAGGTAACTGTGCAAGCCAGGGAAGGTGAGCTACCTTAATTCTTGCCTCCAGGCTTGGCTTTCCTTGACAATGAACTATAATCTGTAAACCAAATAAACCCTTTCCTCTCCTTCTTTTGGTCATTTTTTTATCACAACAGAGAAGTAAACTAGAGCACCTGGTTTTATGTTTCATTTTCTTGAAGCATCTACTCTTACTTTTGCAACTTAGCCACCAAGAACTATGTTTATCTCATTAATACCCAGGATAATTCGGTCAGTATAATACAAGGTATTAACTACCTTATTGAAATCAATCCTTTGACTTTAAAAATTGGCAATATAAAAATACATTACGGGGCCTGGAGAGATAGCCCAGCAGTTAAGAGCGATGACTGCTCTTGCAGAGGACCCGGGTTCAATCCCCAGCACCCACATGGTGGCTGAGAACCGTCTGTAACTCCAATTCCAGGAGAACTCCAGTTCCAGGGGAATCCAACACCCTCTTCTGACCTCCGCGGCATTGCACAACACGGGTGCACAGACCTGCATGCAGACAGTACATTCATACGCATAAATAAATAAATAAATAAATAAATAAATACATACATACATTAAAAAATTACATTATGGGCTGGGGAAGGTTGGTAAGGTGATTATGTTGCAAGCATGCGATACTGAGTTTAGTCCCTGAAACCCATGTTAAAAGAAAAAAAAAGCTGGGCCTGGCGGTACACACGTGTAATCCCAGTACTCCAGTCCTGGAGGCCACTGGCTGGCCATTTTAACCTGCTTAGCCAGTTCCAGGCCCATGAGATACGTTGTCTGAAGAAAAAAAAGGTGGCTGGTACCTGAGGAAGGACTCTCTCTCTCTCTCTCTCTCTCTCTCTCTCTCTCTCTCTCTCTCACACACACACCCTATACATTATAATAGCCACAGAGTGTCTGTTGACTCAGAGGTATCTACGACAGTGTCTTCTTTTCTCTCTCTTTGTAGAGTGTCATGCTCCTTGGCCAGCTGGAAATTACTAAGCAATTAACAGAAAATTTTAGTTTCTTCTTTGCATAAGACAAGCGTGACAGGTCCCCCATGTATCACATATATGCTTTCACACAGGGATTGAAGGGCTCCCTGACTTATCACAGGCTATGTGTGCAAGCATCTAAGTTCTCACCTGTGTCCCAGGCAAATCCAGGTATAGGGACGCTGACTCTGCCGTAGTAACCCAAAATGATCCCAAAGACTCAACCTTACAAAGTGTGGCGAGAGATTGAAGAGATTTCTTCCAATGTAGGCAAGGCTAACATGACCTTAAACTGTAACTCCTTTGTTCCTTGCCAAATTTGAATGACCATTGTGCAGAGAACCTTTTCCAAAAGAGAGCCTTAATGAAACTACATACGTCACTGGGTGCTTACTAAAGACACTCAGCACATCTCTGAGGTCAGTGAATGAGGTCAAGAGCTAAGCCAAGCTGAAGGGTCCTTGTCAACCAATGGAATGAAGAGAAGGGAAGGGTGGAAAAAGTAAAGCAGGTCTGAGCTGAGAGGTGAGGCATACACGGCCTTTGAGCTCCTTGAACATACATCTTTCTTTATTTCTCTTGCCAGAGAATTTGGTGTCTCTTGGATTATCATACTTGACTGATGTCATGCACCGAGCTTGTTGGAGAGAACTCTCCCAGAGCTCCCAAGTGCAACTGGCTTGTCTCTTGGGTCTTTCCTCTTTGGCTGTCACTGTCTTAGCCAGCACATTGCGATGACGACTCATTTCTCTGTAGCTGATTCTCAGACCAGGGAATACAAATCACTACCAGACACTGAGTATGCCATGTGCTTCTTTTTTTTTTCATCTTTTTAAAAAAATTTTATTTTTATTATTTTTTTCACATAAATTTATTTTTATTTTATTAACAAATCTAGACCCGTGTCCCCCCCCCATTCACCCACCCCACCAGAGCTCATGCATTCTGCCAAATATGCTTTTCATCTCTTCCTCAGTCTTTCTCAATATTCTCCATGAGGAATTTGACTGTTTTGAGCAGAAGATTGTGCTTCTTGACCACTTCCTGTTGGTCTGTAACACGGATCACGAGTTAGGTACACTCAAGTGGGTGTGTCTCTTACAGTCTCCCAAAATTGCTAAATTGGGGCTGGGGAGTTGGCTCAGGTGATAAAGTTCCTGCCACGAAAGCAAGAGAACCCAAGTTCAGTCCCCCTAACCCATGTAAAGAAGCAGGCATAGCAGAAGCGTCTGATCCTGTGCTGGGGCTGCAGAGACAGATCCCAGGGGCATGCTGGCCTGTAGGCCTCACCTGATTGTGGAGCTCCAGGTTCAGTGAGAGACACTGCCTGAAAAAAGATTAAATGGAGAGCAATTGAGGAAGACCCCTAATGTAGACCTCTGTGTCCACACATTCACAACACACACTCATGTAAAGACATACATCCTCACTTATATACTATACACACACACTCACACACTCATGTAAAACAAAAAAAGACATACATTCTCACGTATACAACACACACACACACACACATATGCACGTGCACGCACGCACCATACTTCCCACAAAATTAAGGAGATTTTACTCATTCTTTAGTGCCTTGTTGCTTTGTTAACTTTTCAAGATTGTTGGCTGTTCACAAGGCCACTTGGTGTCAGTTTCCTTGCCTGTGAAAGCCCTGTTCTTTAAGAAGGGAAGCTTGTCTTAAAACCACCTCAGCAATGTGTAATGGTGTGTGCATGGGTAGTCTGGAGTAGGAGGAGGTGAGGCAATCTATTATTTTTCCATCTGTTCTCTGGTGTGTGTGTGTGTGTGTGTGTGTGTTTGTGTGTGTGTGTTAGTGTGCATGGATGTACATGTGTTCTCCCTCTTGTTTNTTGGTCTTTTTGAGACAGGGTCTCCCTTTAGTCCCAGCTGGCCTGAAGTTCACTCTGTAGACCAGGCTGGCCTTAAACTCACAGAGATCCACCTGCCTCAGCCTCCCCAGTACTGGGATTAAAGGCATGTGCCACCACATCCGGCTTTATTTTCTTTTTTATTCATATGAGTTCCATGCCTGTGTGTATGTAAGTGTACTTGTGCCATGCAATGGGAGTGGAAGCTAGAAGAGGATATTAGATGCCCTGGAACTACAGTTATAGGCAGCTGTCAGCTACTATGGGGGTGCTGGGAATTGAACCTGGCTCTTCTGCAAGAGCAGCCGGTACTCTTAACTGCTGAGCCATCTCTCCAGCCCCCACATTTTGTTTTATTTTGTTTTTTGAGAGAGGGTCTCACTATGTAGCCCTGGTTGACCTGGAACTCACTACGTAGGTCTAGGCTAGCCTTGAACTTACAGAGATTAGCCTGCCTCTGCATCCTGGGTGCTGGGATTAAAGGTGTGTGTCACTACAACTGGGATCTTTTTTTTTTTTTTATAAAAGATTTATTATTAATTCTGTATATATGTATCTATATGTGTGTGGGTATGTACACATGCATGCATGTGCCCTCAGAGGCCAGAAGAGGGCAACAGATCCCATGGTGCAGGAGTGACAAGCATTTGTGAACTGTCTGATGTGGGTGTTGGGAATCAAACTCAAGTTCTCTGCTCTTAATTGCTGAGCTGTCTCTCTGGACCCAGAGATCCTCTTTTAATACATGGATTTCTATTTCATTCCCAGTACATACATTGTTGAATCATAAGGTAATGTAGTTTAATTTTTTTGAGACAGGGTCTAGTTGCATACCACAGGATGGCCTCATACTTGGGATTATTCCTTCTTCCTCAGTCTCTTAGTGCTGGGAGTACAGGTGTGTGTCATCATACCTGGCTCCATGTTCAGAAATTTTTTTTTTTTGTTCTTTTTTTGAGATAAGGTCTCCTTATAATTCTAGCAGGCCACAAACTTGCTATGTAGACCAGGTTGGCCATGAACTCATACAGGTCTGCCTGCCTCTGCCTCCCAAGTGCTGGGATTAAAGGGGCATGTACCAGTACATCTGATTAATTTTTGAATTATTAACTTTAAAAAAAATTTTATTTATTTTTGTATATGTATGAATGTACTGTCTGCATGTAGGTTTGTGCACCCGTGTCGTGCAATGCCTCAGAGGTCAGAAGAGGGTGTTGGATTCCCCTGGAACTGGAATTAAAGATGGTTCTCAGTCACCATGTGGGTGCTTTGGGATTGAACCCGGGTCCTCTGCAAGAACAGTCAGTGCTCTTAACCGCTAGGCTATCTCTCCAGCCCCATCTTTCTAGTCTTTTTTGATATAGGTGTCCCTGTAGCCACAGACGTCCTGGAGCTTCCTATATAGACCAGGCCAGCCTTGAAGTTGAAGAGTTCTGCCTGCCTCCACATCCTGAGTCCTGGGATTAAAGGGGTGCACCACCATGCCCACTACTTATTTTTATTTTATATGTACAAATGTTATGCCTGCATATGTGTAAGTGCACAATGTAGTGTAGTGCCCTCAGAGGACAGAAGAGGGCATTGGACCCTCTAGAACTAGAGTTATGGATAGCTGTCATCTGCCATGTGGGTGCTGAGATTAGAACCAGGGTCTTCTGCAAGAAGAGATGCAGCTGAGCCATCACTCCAGCCCCAATAATAATTTTTCCATTTTATTATTTTCTACTTTTAGCCATAATAGCTTATTAATTCACAATTCACTTTCCAGGAGTTACTGATCAAATTATTATTTATTGATATGGATTCCTTAGCGAGTGTGCATAGTGTGTTTCCCCCTTTTTGGTTTAACATGTATGTATAATGTTAACTTCAAAAGAAATCTGAAAATTACAAAGAAGTGCTCTAGTACTCAGTACAGGAAGAAAATTTATTCATGTTGTGAATGTGAGCTTTAATAACAATTTTGTTGAACCTGCTTTTCTAGGGCTTTGTTTCTGAAGCATTAGATCAGCTACTCAAGATAAAACACATTATCTGTCCAGATGCGATATTTCAAAATGTCACAAGTGAGAAACACATGCCAAAAGGTAACACATTTGTTTAATTTCATTGGTCATGACTGAACTGCTGGGAAAGCCGTGTTCATATGACTGCGGGGAGACGCCCAGGGAGTGCCTAGAGGACCCATTCTGCACAGACATAAAATGACAAAACCTTTTTATTTGCTGCTTTGACTCGAGCACTGAGAATCAAATGCCAGTTCTGACTGGGGATCGATCTTAAGGGGGCCTTCAATCAGGCAACCGGGAGAGCATACTTTTTTTTTTTTTTTATTAATTTTATTTATTTCCGTATGTGTATGAATGTACTGTCTGCATGCAAGTTTGTGCACCCGTGTCGTGCAATGCCGCGGAGGTCAGAAGAGGGTCTTGGATTCCCCTGGAGCTGGAGTTCTCCTGGAATTGGAGTTTCAGACGGTTCTCGGCCGCCATGTGGGCGCTGGGGATCGAACCCGGGTCCTCTGTAAGAGCGGTCGGCGCTCTTAACCGCTAGGCCATATCTCCAGCCCGAGAGCATACTTATAGCTACAGCTCTTGACTGTTTGAAGCAAGGAGGTACTATTGGGAAATAAAGGCTTTATGTTCAGTGATTGGCAGGGTTAGAAGGAAAAGGCGCTGTCAGATGAAAAGCTCTCTGTCTCTCTCGTCTCTCTCTCTCTCTCTCTCTCTCTCTCTCTCTCTCTCTCTCTCTCTCCATCTTTAGTGTGGTATTATGGGCTTAAAAACTAATCCCTGAAGATAAGTTAAATATGTATATATGTACTTTTTTTTGAGACAGGGTCTCCCTCTAGCCACAGCTGACCTGGAACATCCTATGTAGACCAGGATGGCCTCAATCTCACAAAGATCCACCTGCCTCTGCCTCAGGAGTACTGGGAGTAAAGGCATGTACCACCACATTCAGCTCAAGTTAAATATTTTAAAGTGGTTCTGCACAGTCTAGTAGTAAGTCTAAACAACCAAAGTTTTACTCTAGCATTCTAGTATTAGTCTAATACATCAATTCCAGAATGGTTTTGACTCAATAGAATTTTTAATTCAGACATGATGACCAAAAATGAAATAAAGAAAAGTCTACCTAGGTCATACGCTTGTTTCTAAATCGAGTGCACAGCAGCCCTGCAAGATAGGAACGTCAGGCTCTAATTGCTTGGTGCTTGCTTTCTCTTTGTCAGGAAGATTCTGTCATTTTAGGGAAAGATATATGCTAGAGGTTTTGAAATGGGAAAGGACATTGAGTTCCTTCATTTCTACAGAATTTGGAGGCCCAGGACCTTGCCCAAAGCCCTACAGTTGACCCACATTTAGCTGTTAGTCTGTAGGTTACTTAGTATGCTCTGTCTTAATTCCCATTGGTTGCTTGGAAATATTTTCCAGGATTCACATCTTTCATTCTGTAAGACTAGTCAAGAAGATAAATTCTAATTCTGCTATGCTACATTTGCTGAAAGCTTACTGATTTCTCTAGGCATAATATAACAGCTGGGTCATATCAGGCAGATCCTGGTGAAGAGATGATTAGCAGTTTCATAGGCTTGAGAATAAAACAATTCAAAGCTAAACCTTTCCTTGTTTCCTATTTCAAAAGAGCAATTGCTTGATCTCTAGCTGTGTTTTGCTTTCTAGGGTTTGTTGTGTTTGTTTGTTTGTATCTTAAGACAGGGTCTCCAGTAGCACAGGATGGAACTTGCCAGGTGTCTAAGGATGATCTTTTGCTTTTCCTGCCACCTCCCATGTGGCATTTTTGTTTCAAGGAAATAAAACCCTTTTTTATTTTATTGGGGAGCCAAAATGGTGCTGCTTAAGTAAATGAATAACACTGGCCATTTGCTGAATCTTTAGTATCAAATGCTGTATAAAAGCAAGGAAGATGTTGAAATGGTTCCATTGGTATCTGTGGAACATGTTACACAATGTCATAGACTCAACGTCAAGCACACCCTCCTGAGAGCATAGATTAGTTTCATATCACCAGGGATTCAGATATGCTGATAGCTTGCTCCTCTTTTGTCTTGGAGGCAACATTCTGTGGAGATGAATTCTGGGCTTATGAAACATCACCTGCAGGAAGGATAAGTCAGCTGTGTGTTCATGTGCCATAGGATTGGAATGCATGTTCAAGAAACCAGCTTTTGTAAATACCATTATGAATAGTGTAGTGGCAGTTTACAAGGCTGTTTGCTTATCCTCTTCTGAGATTAGTCCCTGTGTGTTTGGAGTTAGGTGAGAGGTTTCAAGCAGTTCATAGGTATCTTGCATGTTGGGGAGATTAAGTTTCATATCTCCAGGTGCCTTTTGAATCTGAATACCAGTGCTATTGTTTGGACAGACTCTCTGATCCTGGTATGCCTGAGCCTGACGTTTGCAGATGCCAAACTTACTGAGCAGGATGAACACATCCCTCTGGAAGGCCTTGGTGAAAATGGCATAGAGGAATGGATTGGCACAGGAGTTGAGAGGGTAGAAGAGAACCAGCAAGATTTTGGAGTTGGTAACGGTGATAAGAGGCTTGTTCATAAGTGCTGACAGGGCATAGAAGGAGATTGGGGCCATGCACATGAAGTCGGTGAAGATCAATACAGCCATCCTCTTGGCGACTTTGGTGTCTTTGTCCCGAGGGTTATACTGGGGATTTCGGACAGTGATGTAGATCTTCACATAACAGGAACAAACAATGACAAAGGCAACAATGTTGAGCAACAGAACAAGGATAATGTATGCCAGGGCAAGAGGGGTGTCTGTGTCCATCGGCAGGCAAATGCTGACCTTGGCATAGCTGCTTATTCCCACCAAAGGCAGCAGAGCAAGAAGGAAACAGCAAATCCAACCCCCAACCATGATGGTGTAGGCATGCCTGAGGCGGATCTTCCGGTCTAGGCGCATGGCGAAGGTGATGGCATACCATCGCTCCAGAGTGATGACTGTCAGTGTGTACACTGATAACTCACTGGCAAATACTGTGAAGAAACCAGCTGTGTTGCACCCAGGGCCTGTCTGCCAGTCAATGGCATGGTTGTAGTACTCAGAGTGTGTGTACAGGTCTACAGAGGCGATGAGAAGCAGATATATCCCCATGCAGAAATCCGCAAAGGCCAAGTTACACATAAGAAAGCGTGGAACAGTCAGTTTGTAGTGGCTGGTGAGAAGAATGAACAAGACAAAGACATTGCCTAGGAGAGCCATTAGGCTGACAAACCACACCACGACTCTCAGGAACTTGTAGCCCATGATGTCCTCACAGGGGTTGAACTCATCTGACTTGGGGGTACACACCATGTCTTCATTATCCCCACACACAGTGTAGTCATAGTGGTTGTCAAAGGCCTGTAGAGTCTCTTCCTGAGGGATTTTGAGCTCCTGCCCAAAACCAACGATCTCATCCTCTTGCTCTTCAAGGAAGACATAATAATGGGAGTTGCTGTCCTGGGACTTGGAGTTTTGCTTGTACCTGGCACTGCTGTCGCTTGCATCTTCCTCATATTCCTGGTAGATGGGGCCTCTCAAGACATTTACTGATTTTCTTCGATGCAAGTTCTGGATATTGCTCTCATTACACATCAAGGACTCCAAGATTCTGCAAGGCAACAAAGAAGAGTCACCATTTGCTCAAAATCCACTCAAGAGCCCCTTGACTTGCAAAGATGTGCAGGTTACTTAATCTGATGTGCATAATGTTGAAGAGTCTTTATGATCTGGTCAGGCCAGTCTCTGTTACATGATTTTCAAAAGATTTTTTCACTTACTGTACAGCACGCATGTGCCACAGTACACACGTGGA
This sequence comes from Rhizomys pruinosus, assembly GCA_009823505.1. NCBI lineage: Eukaryota > Metazoa > Chordata > Mammalia > Rodentia > Spalacidae > Rhizomys > Rhizomys pruinosus. The sequence continues at coordinate 1,138,191 of VZQC01010091.1, forward strand.
GGTCAAAGGACAAATGGTGTGAGTCAGTTTTCTCCTTCTGCCATGTGGGTCCCAGGATGGAACCCAGGTTATCAGACTTAGTGGCAAGCACCTCTACCTGCTGACTCATCATTTTATATGACCTCACCTCTACCGTGTCCAGTGACATTGATCATCATCTAGAACCCTTCAAGGGTTCTTCAAGAATAGTTGTGCTAAAAAAAGCATGGCTGTTGGAGCGAAGTTAGAACCTGGCTGTTCTAGTTACTAGCTATGACAGCTTGGACAGGTCTGTGGAACTTGGTTTATTCCTTTGTAAAATTGGATAAGACTGTTGAAGGGATACAGTATCTTTTCTAAGCTGTTACAACAGTTCCAGGCCAGTTGGCTCTACCATCTACGTGGTGGTTATTGTTGTTAATGGTATTCCTATTCAGAGCTCCAAAACACCATGTTCCCTTTGCCTGGAAACTCATGATCACCTCTACTCATTATATAAATTTAAACATATGCCGCTTTTCTTTCTTTTAAAAAGTTTTATGCTTATGAATGTTTTGTCTACATGTACGTGCACACATAACATGCATGTCTGGTGCCTGCAGAGGACAGAAGAGGGCATCAGATCCCTTGGAACTGGAATTATAAATGGACATTGGCTGCTATGTGCTGGGACCTATACTCAAATCTTCTGCAAGAGTAGCCAGTGCTTTGAACCAGCTGATCCATCTCTCCAGCCCCATATAGTAAACATTTTTGTGTTTAAAAAATTTTTTATATATTATTTTTATTTAATGTGTATGAGTGCATTGCTTTTGTGTATAAAGTGCACGCATGTGGTGCAGTGCTCAGGGAGGTCAGAAGAAAGCATTGGAGCACCTAGAACCAGAGTTAAAGACAGTTGTTAGCTGCCACGTGGGTGCTGGGAATTGAACCCAGGTCCTCTGCAAGAGCAGCCAGTGTTCTTAACCACTGAGCCATCTCTCCAGCCCCTGCTTTGGTTTTTTGAAACAGGGGTCTCCTGTAGCCCTAGTTGGCTTTGGTCTCCCAAAGATCCACCTGCCCCTGCCTCCTGAGTGCTGGGCTCCATATGCTTCCTTTACACAGAAGTCTTTTCCTGATCCCTTTAAATAAATCACCCCAGCCTTGGGTTTAGTTCCTTCACAGCACTGTTAAGCCATTCTCCTCTTCGTTTGCCTCTTTATTTTCTGACTTCCTCCACTAGATTATAGGCAGCAGGCAAGAAGTTGTCTTGTATCCAGGACAAGGCCAGGTACACTGCAGGTGCTCATCAAGCACCTGCTGAACAAATGAGGAAATGGTCACAGCACACAGGCATTCTCAGAGGAAGACTTATTTTTCTCTACCTCACCAGCATTACAGCTGTTACCGAGGTCCACGTTCATCACTAATCCTTCCCCCTCAGTGCCGTGTGACATTAGTATAGCATCTGCTGCCAACACCTCCATGTCCCGACAGTCCCTTTTATATAGTACTATAGATTATATCTATTATTATTATACCTTATATATCCATGATGGCCCTCTCTGTGTAGTTGTTCACATTTCCTGTTTGCTTCTGCCTAATAACTAGGACCTGATATATATATGTATGTATATATATATATTTATTGTTGAAAATAGGCATGTAGGATTCATCTAGTAGATACTTGTATAGAAACTGGAGACCCAAATAAACAAACGAAGGTGGCGTTAGAATAGGAGGTGGTCCAGCAGATAAAGGAGGAAACGTGCGGAGCAAGACCAAGAATCAGCGCTAGCTGATTTTACTTTACTTGATGAGTAAAGAAATGTGTCTTTCCTTTGTAGTCTTGAAAACAGCCAGATATTGAAATGGTGTATATCATAGTTGATACTGAGAACTTACTACATTCCAGCTCATTCAATCCCAGGTGTTTTCCATTCAGCCTCTTCACCTTAAAACACTCTGAATGATGGCATTATGATCTCCATTGTCGAAGGCTCAGAGTACTTAAGTAAGCAGGCTGGATAACACTGCTAGAAAACTGGGCTGGGATACAAGCCAAGCCTGTTTCACAGTCCATACGCATGCGACTGGCGAGCTTTACATGTGTAAGGAGCCACACTGCTTGGGTTGTCCATACGTGGTGCTATTTGTAAGCCTGTCCTTAGGGTTCCGTTGTCTCTTATGTGATGCTCATGGAGGGCAGAAATCATGTCTGCGTGACCTACAAAGTCTCCACTACATCATCTCTTCTCACCTCCCCTCACAGCATCTCTTCTCACCTCCCCTTCCTCCTTCATCCCTGCAACCACCAGCATTGGCCTTACATCTCATCTGCATCTTCTTAGCATCCACAGTCATTTGGCCCGTGGGTTTCCCGCCCATATGGATGCTTCTGATTCTTTTCCTCTGGGTTTTCAAACCACAGACATCCTTCCCCCAACCCAGAAATGAATCCCATTTGCACCACGGCCCCCACTTATTTATTCCAGACCCCTACTACTTACCCTCTGATTTTCTTCTGATTCTTAAAAGCACAGCAGTGGCTCGGATAAGAAAGATCAGCCCGAGTGAGGTGGAGGAAACTCAAGGAGAGTGGAAGTTTCTTTAGAGTCCAGGTGTTTCTCGCTATTAGTTCCTTCAGGTGCTCCAGGCCTTTGGATGGCAGAGTGGTGACACTGGTGGAAGACACGTCTCTGGGACGCAGGGAACAGAACATAGACAGGCAATGAGCGGCCAGGGGGCCTTTTTGTCCTTGACCAGAAAATCAAACAAACGAGATAAATGGGGAACTGCTACTGAACAACGAATTTATGAACTTCACATACAGGCACTGGTGCAAGAAGGGATATAGACCTCTAAGTCAAGGTTAAAAGGAACATCTATTAAAAAGTATTATTAGTATTAGTGTGTGTGTGTGTGTGTGTGTGTGTGTGTGTATGTGTGTGTGTGTGTATTTGCATATGCCATAGCACCCATGTGGAAATCAGAGGACAACTTTGTGGAGTTAGTTTTCTTTCTGCCTTTACATGGGTCCTGGGAATGGACTCTGGTTGCCAGGCTTGTGAAGCAAGCAGGCAAGCACTTTCCTTTGCTGAGTCGTCTTGCTGGTTTGGAGCCACTGTTTTTATTGCATGGAATTCCTATACCTCATCAATACAAATATAAATTCCACAGACATTTTATTCTCTCTGCAAATTCTTGGAACTAGAGAGGGAGGTGAATGTTACTCTCCAAATCGACACTATGCAACCGTTAAACTCTCTCTAGAAACAAGAGTATAAAATCAAGGAGATCACTGGAACCCAAATTTCTATTATTCTCTGGGGGGAACCAGGACCTGGGGATATATAAACTTCTCCCTGGTATGGATCAGCACCAGCATTATGAAGACAGTCTACACTACGTGTAGAACTTGAAACCTTTACTAGTTATTATGTGAATCGTGGCTAAGAGCACCTCCACCATAGTTTCTTTTTACAAGACTGTAAATATATTCATATGAAAGAAGCTCAAGTTTTTTATATTAATAATTTGAAATGAGGGTCAAATGACTTCTGCAAACTGTGGAAGTGAGAAGTGGTTGGGCTAGGAATTACATATTAATATTAGTTATTAAAGTAGAATTAATTCATAGCTCTTCTCCAGTCCTGGAGAGTGTACATCTTACTCTGACATTTAAATAAAATTTTTATTTATTCTTGTATGTGTATGAATGTACTGTCTGCATGTAGGTTGGTGCACGCATGTCGTGTAATGCCACAGAGGTCAGAAGAGGGTGTCGGATTCCCCTGGAACTGGAGTTAAAGAGGGTTCTCAGCCACCATGTGGGTGCTGGGGATCGAACCCAGTCTTCTGCAAGAGCAGTTGGCATTCTTAACCGCTAACCACTAGGCCATCTCTCCAGCCCCTACTCTGTGACATTTTTTTGGGGGGTCTTTTCGAGACAGGGTCTCCCTGTAGCCCCAGCTGTCCTGGAACTCACTCTGTAGACCAGGCTGGCCTTGAACTCACAAAGATCCACCTGCCTCTACCTCCTGAGTGCTAGGATTAAAGGCGTGTGCCACCACGCCTCGCCCTCTTTTTATTTTAACAATTAAAATAGCCATTAAGCATTCTCTGTAGATGGCATTTAATTTAAAATATTTAATATAACCCTGGCATGGAGGCAGATGCTTGTAGTCAGCAGTTGAAAGGAAGGGAAATCAGGAATTCAAGGCTATATACATCTTTTGGCTACATAGTGAGCTCAAAGCTAGCCTGGGCTAAAAATGAGACTCTGGTTCAAAAAACACATTTTATACATATACATATATAATGAATAATGTCTGCTTAGCAAGTGAATTCTAATATTTTTCAACTTATTCCATTATAATTGAACTTTCTGGGATTATATTATTCAAGGTTCAAGATTGTCAGAACTTGATATTATTTTTATTTTTCAAAACCGAAGCTCATTATTCCTACTTTTACCATATAATTGTGATTCTTTAAAATTTTTATTTATCAGCCAGGCGTGGTGGCGCATGCCTTTAGTCCTACCACTTGGGAGGCAGAAGTAGGCAGATCTTTGTGAGTTCAAGGCCAGCCTGGTCTACAGAGTGAGGTCCAGGACAGCTTGGGCTATAGGGAGACCCTGTCTCGAAAAGAACAAAAAAATTCTTATTTATTTATTTATTTATTTATTTATTTATTTATTCACTTATGGTCTTTTCGAGACAGGGTCTCCCTGTAGCCCCATCTGTCCTGGAACTCATTCTGTAGACCAGGCTGGCCTTGAACTCACAAAGATCCACCTGCCTCTGCCTCCTGAGTGCTAGGATTAAAGGCATGCACGACCATACCCAGCAAAAATTTTATTTATTATTTTTATTTTATGTGTATGAATTGCCTGCATACATGTAAGTGCACCAGTGTTGTGCAGTGCCCACGGAGGTCACAAGAGGGTGTCAGATTCCCTGGAATTAGAGTTACAAGAATGGTTGTTAGTTTCCATGCGGGTGCTAAGACTCAAACCCAGGTCCTTTGCAAGAGTAGCCAGTGCTCTTAACTGCTGAGCCATTTCTCCAGGCTCAGAACTGTGACTCTTAAGGGAGAAGGGTATCATACTGGCGATTTTGTCTGGATTTATTTACATTCTATACTGCAGTGTTTTCCAGCTTTGCCTAGTGGTAAGAGTGAACTTTGGCACTTGTTGCTATATGGCTGACCTCCAGGCAATTTTTACACTAGGCAAAGATGTTTGAGAAACTGGCATAAATAACTGCAACTGGCCAGAGAGCAGAGGGATTAGACTCGGCTTCAGCACAATTGTGAAGTAAGGGCTGCCTGTCCTGCCCTTGGGATGCTGTCTCAGCCACACTGTCTTCACCACACTGCCTTTCTGCTTCTGTTCTTCTTGAAGCCACTTAGGTATTTCTACCCCGTGGTGCTTTCATGTCAGTGAAAGGGGAGAGCATCTGTCAGCTCATTTCTCTAGCTTTGGCCATCCAGGGGTATCCAACTAGCACACCATAGTCAAATGTAGACAGGAGAGCTATGAGTGTAGCCCGACACAATAATTGTAAATTTACTTAGGACACTGAGATCTTGTGTGTGTGTGTGTGTGTGTGTGTGTGTGCGTGTGTGTGTGTGTGTGTGTGTGTGTTTTGTTTTTGTGACTTGCTTGTGCAGTCTTGAATGTGAACTTCATAGATGATAACATCATATCTCAACCTCCAAATGTTGCACACGGATAGACTGTGTGTTCATCTGAGTTTATCCTTCAAAGAAATGCATTTGTGTCTTAATAAGTTTTTCTGGAGAAAATACTTTGGCAACCATTCCAGTTACTGCAGTGCCAAATCTCCAAACTCAATCTTTCTATTGCTAGCATAGCTTTTGTGGATCAGGAATTTGAACAGAACATGGCAGGACAGATTGTCCCTGTGCTGTGATGTCTGGGACAGAGCTAGGTGGAACTGAAGTCAGAGGTGATTGATGGCTGGGGGTTCCTTCACCGGCATGACTGGGGCTGGGGCTGAGAGGACTCACTGGGTCTTTCAGTGTGTCCACTGCTCTGGACAGATTGGGTTTCTCACATTTCAGATTCTGAGAGAACTAATACCTGCAAATGTAGCTGAGGTGTGTCAAAATAACTGGTAATTTTTTAAAATTTTATTTATTTTTTAAATTTTATTTATTTTTGTATGTATATGAATGTACTGTCTGCATGTAGGTTTGTGCACTCGTGTTGTGCAATGCCGCGGAGGTCAGAAGAGGGTGTCGGATTACCCTGGAACTGGAGTTAAAGACGGTTCTCAGCTGCCATGTGGTTGCTGGGGATTGAACCTGGGTCCTCTGTAAGAGCGGTCGGCACTCTTAACCACTAGGCCATCTCTCCAGCCCATAACTGATAATTTTTAACTTTATTTTTAATTTATGTGTATGAGTGTATTGCCTGCATGTGTGTAATTATACCTGTGTTGTATAATGCCCAGGGAGGTCAGAAGATGGCATTGGATCCCCAGGAACTGGAGTTATGGGTGGTTGTTAGTTGCCATGTGGGTGCTGGGAACCAAACCTGGGTCCTCTGTAAGAGCAGTTAGTGTTCTTAACTGCCGAGCCATCTTTCCAGCTCCTGGTTCTTTATTTTAAAATTGTTCTAGTTATCCAAGTTGTAGAGAAATCATGAGGCAGATATCTAGGGGAAAACTGTCAGCTCAGTACTCTTTAAACCAGCCAATCTAGGAACCACCTCAGACCAGCATGATTCAAATGAAATGCGGACTGAGTCACACCCCAGACCAAATGAATTAGAGCTTCTGTTAGCACAGGTCCCAGCAATCCACATTATTTAAGATGCTCTCCTGGTCACTCAGAAGAGCATCTCAGTTTCTAGAGCATTTTCATCAAGTAGACAGATACTAAAATTTAGACCAAGAAGCCAGGGTTGCTGTATCCAGAGACTCAGCCAGCCAATAGTGGACTGACTGGCAGACTGGTCACTGTAATTCGTGTCTAGAGTGCACACTTCAGTGTCCTGAGAGAGCTTTGCTGTCATGGTCACCTCTCTGGGGGCTTTGAACACATCCAGGTACAGTAACCCTGCAGGGACTCTGGGAGAGAGGAAGTGAGACCTTCTGTTTGAATGTCGGCAGTAAACATGTCCCAAGTGCCTTCTGGTTACATCCCAGTCAGGCTGACTTGGGGAGTTGGGGGTACCTGGGCGGGCATGGAGGAAACAGGTACTAGAAAATGGGTACAAGCCTTAGAAACACTTGTGGCATGAGGAGTTCAGGGCATTTATTGGGGGCTCAATAAATCTTCATCCCTTTCTTTGTCCAGATTTGAGTTTTTCTGAACACAAGCCCAAAGCAAAGGATCCAGTCAACTCAAAGACCGTTAAGAGCTCACTGGACATTTACATCTGCATACGCCGCAGGAAGCTCCATTTAAAAAAAAAATTTATTTATTTATTTATTTATTTAATGTGTATGAATGTACTGTCTGCATGTAGGTTTGTGCACCGTGTCGTGCAATGCCATGGAGGTCAGAAGAGGGTGTCAGATTCCCCTTGAACTGGAGTTCTCCTGGAATTGGAGTTACAGACGGTTCTCAGCCGCCATGTGGGTGCTGGGGATCAAACCCGGGTCCTCTCCAAGAGCAGTCGGTGCTCTTAACTGCTAGGCCATCTCTC
>VZQC01010091.1:1195206-1257731 GCA_009823505.1 Rhizomys pruinosus
AGAGAGAGACAGAGAGAGACAGAGAGACAGAGAGACAGAGAGAGACAGAGCTAGAGAGAGCTTTGTCTCCACTGGAAGACATTATGTGTATGTTTGGGAATAAAATGGGAAAGGACGACAACAGAGGAGCACATGGTCCCTTGATTCAAGTCAGTCTTCGTGTTTCAAATTCTACATTATATTATTTTGGTAAGAATGACTGCAGTGGCTTGAGTATACCCACCAGTACCATTTAAACCACATGCCCAAAAAGGAAGGAAAATTTGAAAGACAATGTCTTCTTCTTCCAAAGTCTATGCCATCAAGGAAAACAAAGGTCAAGATTAAAAGAGGTGTAAAATATAGTATGAGCATAGCAGCTCAGAGACTCCTGATGCCTCCAAGACTGAGTTGTTAGAATGTATTTTCTTTTTTTTTAATTTAAAAATTTTTTTATTTATTTTTGTATGTGTATGAATGTACTGTCTGCATGTAAGTTTGTGCACCCATGTCGTGCAATGCTGCGGAGGTCAGAAGAGGGTCTCGGATTCCCCTGGAACTGGAGTTCTCCTGGAATTGGAGTTATAGATGATTCTTAGCTGCCATGTGGGTGCTGGGGACCGAACCCGGGTCCTCTGCAAGAGCAGAGGTGCTCTTAACTGCTAGGCTATCTCTCCAGTCCTGGTAGAATGTATTTTTCAGTTACGAGAATGCAGCCAGAGAACAAAATATGTTTTGAGAGGGTTGGCACGGTGTGGGGTGAGACCTAAACACTACCCATAGAGCTTTGGAAAGGGTTTTCTTGTATAAAACAACTTCAGTTTCATTGATACATGTTCAAAGGCAAATTCAGCCTTGACTCCTTTGAAGGAGGAAGGCATATGGTTTGAAGAGGCAGCAGGAGCCACAGAGCTCAAAATGAGCAACTGGGCTACTCCAGACAACAGAGGAGGGAAGCAATAGGCATAGGTGTTTCTAAAGTAGGGCAGCTAGTTAGACTGAGTTCACATAAAAGAGTAGGAAGACAAGACCACCAAGTAAATGGGAGTTACCAAGTAAAGGGGCAGAAACGAGAGATTCAGGTGACCTCAGTAATGACCTCTCCACTCTTCAAGCCTCCCCGAAACAAGTTCTTCTTTTTCCTTGATGTTTCCCTTAATTGTCTGGTTGACCACCCATTGATTTGGAACTCAAAGTCCATAAAAGGGGTGATTGTCTTGTCCCATAAGATACCTTTCAATTACATATCTCATTACTCTTGGCCTCTCTCTCACTCTTCAACTCTGTCTTTATTGGGGTACCTCATTCTCCAGGCTTCTGTCTTTATTGGGGTACCCCATTCCTTTGCAGGCCCCTTCTAGCTTTACCCCTTTGTTTCCTGAATAACTTCTATTCATCATGAAAAATTTACTTCATAAACTATCTGTGGGGATATATTTTTTATTTTAAAACCTGGTTGGAAATTAATGTAAATGTTAATAGTGATTGTATCTGGGCACAGGGATTAAAGTTGATTTTTATTTTTGTACTTTTTTTTTTGTTTTCTAATTTGTTTTTCTTCAAAGAACTCCTGGAAGTGAATGTTTTCTAATTTTTTATGATGCACTAAGCAGGAAAGAAAGGAATTTCTGCCAAGTAGTACTTAGAGAACATTAGGTCAAATACACATTTCTCTTCAATACATTTTCCTTGAGCGATTACTGTGTGCTGAGCAGGAAAGATGAAACCGTATCAAAATGTTGTGGTTCCTGTTCTCATGGAGAGCCAGCTCCGGTCTGTGCTAAAGCAAAGCACAGAGTACCTTTCCACCTTTTCCTCCCCCACAAGGGAGAACATTTAATTTCTTGTGATTTCGTTTTTTTGCCGTGTTGTTATTTCTTGTCTAAAAATATTTTATTATCTTTATTTTATGTGTATGAGTGTATTGCTCTCATGTGTGTAAGTGCACCTATGATGTGCAATGCCCGTAGAGGCCAGAAGAGGGTGTCAGATACCCTGAAACTGGAGTTACAGATGGTTGATAGCTACCATGTGGGTGCTGGGAATTGAACCTGGGTCCTCTACAAAAGTAGTCAGTGTTCTTAACTACTGAGCCATCTCTCCAGCCCCCTAATGCTGTTATTTCTAATAAATACAAATAAAATTTTAAATTTCCAAACAAAATGACAATTAGTTCTTACGATTGTTTAGCTTGTTCCCGTGAACTATATGCAAACTATACCATTTTCTTCCTCCTGTCTCTTGGTGTAGGTCCCTGGTCTGAGAACTATAGGGTGACTTTTTGAGACAGGATTTACTCATGTGAACTGTGTCACCTGGTACCTTGCTGGGTGGGGAGAGGTGGGGTGTTACAAGGTGTCACTTGACTGGGGCATCCATCATTAAATGACGCCAGATAATATGATCCTAGAGCGATTCCTGGGAGACAACAGCATTAAAACTTAAAAAAAATGTGATGAGATAGAAGTTGATACTTACAGGAACTTCAGAAGAGGGAGCTCTCTTAGAGCATCAGGGTCAATGTAAGTTAAGCTTCTGGTGTTCCGGATTTCTCTGTAAAAGATATAAGGAGCACAGTCACCAAAACACGTGCATTTCTGATTTTACTAAAGATAAATCAGGTGTAGTGAATGGTTGTGAGAAGAATATACATTTATTGTGTGGTACAGGGACTACATCTCATTAACCACAGACTCATAGCTCCTTGCTCCTGGGACAAGATGGCTTTCAAGCCCTCATGTAACATGGACTTAATCTCAGCCTATTTGAATTTATGAATTCCTTTGATCTCAACTGAATTTCAGAGTTTTGCTTGTTTGGTTTTCCAGTAATCTGACCATGATAATGACCCCTGGAGAGGGAGGTTCATGAATCAGGATGACAGGTAATAACACTCCAAAAAGGGCCAAGAGGTCTGTCAATTGCTATTATTGATGAATGGGATAGAGTGAGAACAAATGGTTCTCTTATTTTGTGATGTCAGTAATTTAAGACGTCACCTTTAAAATTAAGCTTATTTGACACATGCAGATTGGCTGAAAGAGACTAAAGGCACTCCCTATGTTGGAAGGAAAAGTAGGGACGATGTAGGTAGGACCTGTGCCCTTTATGGTTTGGGGTGGCTCCTCAAGCTTAGCTCCTAAGGGACTGTAGGCAATCATCCATGGTACTATTTGGAAAGCTTAGAACCTGATCTTTGTAATTTTAAAATACTAGGAGGGTCAAATGACCTCGAGAAAACAAAAACCTTGGTTAATCTGGGCTGTGTGGCCTTAAGCATCCAAAAGGAAGTACAACCAGATACAAATAATCAGTAAGACCAGAGAAACTGTACTGCAGACATAGAATTTGAGATCTTAGTAAAAAGACAAAAAGAATAAAGAGAGAGTACTGTTGTTTGGCCTATCTCCAATTCTTACTGGCAAGTGCATCTACTTTGTGGCTGCCACCGCTTTTGGCACTCCTCAAAGACATGAGACAAGTTTCTTAACTTCCTAATATGGGCTGAGGACTCATGTCTCTCCAAGAATCCTCCAAACCTTCAATGCCAGGTGGGGACTACTGAAATACCCAGTTTGTGGACTAAACAGCTAAGGGGATGTCAGCCTCGTCAGAGTGTAGACTGCCATTGTTGGACTACCTGGGCTGTATCATGGAGGCCAGTGCAAGGGGATCAAGACATTATGCATGCTTACTGGACTTCATTTTGGGGGACCATGGGAGGGAAAGACCCCCAATGTGGAGCAAAAGTGCAGGATTGATGTTTGGGTTTGCCAAGGAGGAACCTTTGAGCACTTCCTTAAGGAAAACATGACATCTTTTAGGGAAGAAAAAAAACCCCTCCAATTCAAGTGATATGTGTATGTATGTATGTATTTATGTATATATAACTATGTATATATATATGTATATATAATGTAGCAATACAAATTGGAGAGAACAACAAAAGAACTGAAAAAAAAACTCTGGAAAGACTCAGAAAAAGATGCAAGACATGTATGTATGGCAGAGTGCAGGGACTTGGGTGGGATGGGGGCATGGAAAGGGAAGTGACTCTAGATTCAATTGAGAAATCATGTATGACCTATGGAAAAAGTTTAATAATAATAATAATAAAATGGAAAAAAGATTCTGAAAAAAAGAAAAAAAGAATATTAACATAAAAGTGTAGTATGATAGCCCCGTATAGCATTATATAATATACAATATTGAATAGGCTATATCTTTACCTATTAAATAACTTTATGAATGTCTATAAAAATACTGGGGGCAGGCAGGGACATGCAGGGGGGCACAGTATGTGCAGGAGAGAATTCAAGGGGGGGATGGTATGAAGTGGATGTTCTTGGGGGGAGGGTGGGGTTAATGGGGGTACTGTGACTGGGAAGAGAGAAGGGAGGTCAAATGGGAGGAAAAAGAGTAGAGATGAATGGATCTTGGGGGGCTAGGGAACCCAAAGGAAATGTGATACCCCCCAAACTCTATGAGAAATGCACATACAGTGTCTGAACATTAGTGCATATGTAGACACGGGGGCTGCATGGCAAGGACCACAGTGCCAGACAGAAGAGACTTCCTTTGAGTGGTGGGTGAGAGAGTCCAAGAGAGTCCAAGAGACTCCCAAAATAACACAGGCTGTTAATAAAGCTCTTGGTTGTCTCCCAGAACCAAAAGATAAGACCCCACTGCTGAAGACAGGACAAACTTTGGATACAGGACTTGGAGCAATGGAGCAGGAATTGACATGGAAGCCTTCTACCTGAAGTTTAGCTTTCATAGTGCTAGATGATAATATGCAAACTGCTAAGGGAGAAAACCAAGCAATGTTCCAACCCATCCCTAAAGCCTAATAACCATCATGAGCCGCACAGCAAACTATCTCTATCGGTGGGGTGGTGGCACTGTTTTCTGAGGGATAATCAACAGCTATCTAATAGACTTTCAATGGGAGTGAACTCATGCGTGGCACTGTAAACTGAGCCAAATACATATGGCTGGAGAGGGTAGAGAATACTCTCTCTTTTTTTTTAAATTTTTTAAAATTGATTTCTGTATGTGTATGAATGTACTGTCTGCATGCAGGTTTGTGCACCCGTGTCATGCAAAGCTGCGGAGGTCAGAAGAGGGTGAGGGATTCCCCTGGAACTGGAGTTCTCCTGGAATTGGAGTTTCAGATGGTTCTCGGCCACCATGTGGGTGCTGGGGATCGAACCCGGGTCCTCTGTAAGAGTGGTCAGCGCTCTTAACCGCTAGGCCATCTCTCCAGCCCCTCTATCTCTCTTATATCTCTAGACATATGAGATTTCTTACCATATGCTAAATGTAGATCCTATATTTATTGACACGTATACCCTATACTACTCACCAGAAAAGTTTCTTTTTGCAATGGATGGAGGCTACTGCAGACTCCCACAACTGTCCAGACACAGAGAATATACATCTGAAAGATGCCCAGTCCTAGGTGACACATCTACAGTTGAACCTCAACACCTAAGGCTCATGGAGCATAGTGGAATGAGGAGTAGAGAGAAAAGTGCATCCCTCACCAGTGAAGCTTCCTAATACAACACAGTGTGATGCACACAGGCCACCACTGTCCACGTGTTAAAGAATAAGAGGCTGCAGAGTGTGTGTCCCTGGATAGGACTCCTGTATTACATCTCACCCACCCACAGCTCAAGGATCACTGCATAGGGAAGCAGAGGCTTGCAGGTCACTGGAAGCTTACACATGTGAACTTGGGGCAATGGCAGCATTGAGCATAGGACCCATGACGATTCAGTCAGACAAGGGCCCAGAGTGGAGTGAGAGAAATACGTGTGGGCTGGCCCTGGAGACTGAGAACTACGGGAGACTGATTACTGCTAGGTGAGGGAGAGTAGGCCTCACTCACGGGGATGAATTTGCACTGAAGGACGTCTGGGTACAAATGCTGACTGGATAGGACTTAGTGTGTACAGCAGGATACATGAGGTCTGGTGGGGTTGGGGGGCCTAGATGGGCGTGGGGGCCTAAATTTGATTAAGAACTGTCATATGAAATGTAAAAAAGCTCAAAAAATAATAAAAAAGACTTTTATTGAAGGAGGACTTGCATTTCACAAAATTCATGCATCGTAGTTACATGGTTCAATATATGTATTTTTGTCTTTTTGAGACAGGGTTTCCCTGTAGCCCCAGCTGTCCTGGAACTCACTCTGTAGACCAGGCTGGCCTTGAACTCACAAAGATCCGCCTGCCTCTGTCTCCCAAGTGCTAGGATTAAAGGCATACACCACCACGCCTAGCCTGGTTCAATACTTTTTAATGGTTTTACATTACTGTGCAACCATGTCATAATCCAGTTTTAGAACATAGGACATTTCTTTTTTTTAAATAAAATATTTGTTTTATGTTTATTATGGGTGTGTGTGGGTGTCTCTGTGTAGGTCTGTGCACATGACTGCAGGTGAGCGCTGCTGGAGAGACTAGAGCTCTCATATGCCCTGGAGCTGGATTCACAGGTCGTTCAAGCAGCTTCACATGGGTGCTGGGGAATGAATTCAAGTCCTCTCCAAGAGCCGTGTACACTAACCACTGTGCCATCTCTCCAGCCCCCCTGAACATTTTTTTAATGCTAAAAGTTGCCATATAGCTATTTTCAGTTAACCACAGTCCTTCCTTCTTGTCAGAACTGATCTCCCCTCCCCTCCCCCTCCCTTCCCTCCCCTCCCTTCCCTTCCCTTCCCCTCCCTCCCCTTCCCTTCCCCTCCCTTTCCTTTCCCCTCCCCTTCCCTTCCCCTTCCCTTCCCCTCCCCTCCCCTTCTCCTTCCCTCCCCTTCCCCTTCCCTTCCCTTCCCCTTCCCTCCCTCCCCTCCTTTCCCCTCCCCTCCCTCCCCTTCCCCTCCCCTCCCACTCCCTCCCCTCTCTTCCTCCCCTTCTCTTCCCTCCCCTCCCCTCCCCCTCCTCCCCTCTATTCCCTCCCCTCCCCTCTCCTCTCTCCATCCTTTTCCTCCCCTTCCCCTCTTCTCTCCTCTCCTCTCTTCTTTCCTCTCCTCTTTCCTCTTCTCTTCTTTCTCCTTTCTTTCCCTTCTTCCATTTTTTCTTCTTAGTGCTAAGGATCAAACTCAGGACCTCATGCATGCTAAGCAATTGCTTGGCCACTGAGCTACAGTCAACCCCCCCCCCATGTCTGCTCTATAACAGTTGTATAACTGCCTTATTGTGGACATTTGCTACAAATAGATGCATATAACAGGTAATCTGTTCTGTTTTACTGCTTTAAAATTTTTGGATTTATTTTATTTTTATTTTATATGTATGTTTTGCCTGCATGTATGAAAGTGCACCTGTGTCACGCAATGCCTATAGAAGCCAGAAGAGGGCATCAGATCCCCCTAGTGCTGGAGTTTCAGAAGGCTGTTAGCCACCACATGGGGGCTGGGAGCCAAAGGCCTCTGCAAGAGCAGCCAGTGTTCTCAACTGCTGAACCATCTCTCCAGCCCCGTTTCATTTCTTTCATTAAGCATAACATCTGTGGGATGAGGTTTATCCATATTGTAGCTGTATCTGAACTTTGCTGCTTTTTACTGCTGAACACGGAATCAGCTCTACTACTTCTGGCCGCGGTACTTTGGACAAGGTCCATGAGTCATATGCTCCTCACCTGTGAATAGAGACAACAACACTTCATCCTTCAGAAGTCTCTCGTGGGGAGGATTAAATGATAGCTGTAAGTGATGTGACCTACTCTACAGTTGAAAGTTTTCTATAAATAATGGTTTTGTTATGCTTATTTTCTTTTTTTTATTAATTTTATTTATTTCTGAATGTGTATGAATGTACTGTCTGCATGCAAGTTTGTGCACCTGTGTCGTACAATGCTGCGGAGATCAGAAGAGGGTGTCGGATTCCCCTGGAACTGGAGTTCTCCTGGAATTGGAGTTTCAGACGGTTCTCGGTTGCCATGTGGGTGCTGGGGATCGAACCCGGGTCCTCTGTAAGAGCGGTCGGCGCTCTTACCCGCTGGCCATCTTTCCAGCCCCTGTTATGCTTATTTTCACAAGCACAAGAAAGCTAGAGCATCAAGGACTTAGGTGCTGCACTGCTCTAAAGATATTGCAATGTTCTTCAAAAAATTATTTTAAAACCATGCCGGGTCAGATATTTAAGCTAATGACATTGAGTATGAAGTTAGTCTTGAAAGAGAGAGGGGAAATTTGAGAGTAGAAACCATTTACTCCCATCTTCCTCATATAGTGTGTGTGTGTGTGTGTGTGTGTGTGTGTGTGTGTGCATTTTACTATCTGTAGGAATGTTATCAAATAACTGTATTGCCCCCAGGAAATTCTTGCCCAGGGAAATAATTTAATGTTCTCTATAGGAACTTCCTGCAAAAAAAAGACCCATCAATGTTTCAAACCAATGCAGCCACTGTTTACATTCCAAAATTCTTAAACTCCTTTACTTCAAAGTTCTTGCCTGGTTGTGTCTACTAACCTTAAAGTATTAAATTAGAGATGGCCTAGTGGTTAAGAGTGCCGACCGCTCTTACAGAGGACCCAGGTTTGATCCCCAGCACCCACATGGTGGCCAAGAACCTTCTGAACCTCCAATTCCAGGAGAACTCCAGTTCCAGGGGAATCTGACACCCTCTTCTGACCTCCGCGGCATTGCACGACATGGGTGCACAAACCTACATGCAAACAGTACATTCATATACATACAGAAATAAATATAATTAAAAAAAAAGTATTAAATTATTACCCAACGAAGACCCTACCCAAGCTTCTCAAAACTTTCTATTTCAGCATAGTTCTAAAACGGAAAATCATGTATCATTGTAACTTCCTCCATGGTGGAGCTGCTGGCCAGCCCTTTCTACTCTCCACACGACCATCTGTCTTTCTAAACCAAGCAGTACACTTGCAAGAGCTTGCCAGCTGGGGAGGAGGTTTGAGTTGCTGTCAGAGACATGCGAGTGTGAAAATGTGTGAGTGTGGTTTGCAGTCTGGAAAATTGTTCCCAAAAAAGCTAATTCTGGGGCTGGAGAGATAAGTTAAGAGCACTGGCTGCTCTGTCAGAGGTCCTGGCTTTAATTCCCAGCATCCACATGTTGGCCAACAACTGTCCTAACTCGTTTTAGGGGATCTGGTGCCCTCTTCTGACCTTTGTGGGTATTGCACAACATAAGTACACCTACACACATGCAGACAATTCACTCATACACATAAAATAAAAATAATAAAATAGTAAAAAAGCTAATTATTTGAACAAGCAGACTTGAGTGAGTGATCCAAGAGAATGTGACAGTGAGGGGTCATGTGACTCACCAGAGTGAGCTCTTAAGATAGGGAGTGAAAGGGAAATGGAACACAAGTAGCTGTCCAGAACAGTCAGTTAGTGAGGCTGCCAAGTGGCATGGCATTGGGAAGAGAAGAAAGGGATTGGGGAGGTCTCAAGGAGCTAGGGGACATGCAGAAATGCGACAGACTTCTGACAAACAGGAGAAACCACAAATAGTGAAGAGAAGCTGCTTTCTGGGGTCAGAAGAGAACTCAACCCTTACTCAAAGGTGGTTTATTTATTTATTTATTTATTTATTTATTTATTTATTTATTTAATTTTTCTTATTTATTTATTTATTTTTGAGACAGGGTCTCCCTTTAGTCCCAGCCAGCCTGGAGCTCCCTCTGTAGACCAGGATGGCCTTGAACTCAGAGATCCGCCTGCCTCTGCCTCCCAAGTGCTGGGATTAAAGTTTCCCACCACCACGCCCGGTTAATGTATTTAGTTTTCATATGAGTGACATCACCATGGCTTTGAGTTAATTTTTAAAATTTTTATTTTTTTAAATTTATTTTTCCAATTTTTATTGAAGCTTTGTGCATTTCATACAAAATTTCCAATCAAATCTAGGCCCATTCCCCCGTCCTTGCCCCCCACCCCACCAGAGCTCATGCATTCTGCCAAACATGTTTTTCATCTTTTTCTCAGTTTCTTTTAAAATTTTCAATGAACAAGTTTACTGTTTCGAGCTGAAGTTCACCGTTTCAGTCAGTTCTTTGACCCAGTCTGTTGTTGTTGTTTCTTCCAGTGTGCATTACTCCAAAATATGCACATATGCATGCCACATACATATATCTTTTAGCATCTTCAGCTTCATTCATTTTTTTGATTAGGCTGAAAGATGTCATGTTTGAAGGCTCCTCCTTGGCAATCCCAAGCAACCATCAGTTCTGCCCTTGTGCTCCACACTGGGGTTTTCCCTTCCCATGGTCACCAAATGAGGTCCAGTAAGCACCAGGTTCTGTCTTGATCTTCCTGTACTGGTCTTCCCGTGATACAGCCTGGGTAGTCCAATAATGGCAATCAATACTCTGAAGAAGCTGAATCCCCAGTAGTAGCTCAGTCCACAAGCTGGATGTCTCAGCAGTCCCCATCTGGCACTGAAGGTTTGGAGGATTCTTGGAGAGACATGAGTCTTCAGTCCATATTGGAAGGTTGAAAAGCTGTGGCTTCTCACATCTTTGAAGGATGGCAAAGGCAGTGGCAGCCGCAGGGTAGCTGTACTTGCCAGTAAGACAGGCAAAACAACTGTGCTCTTTTTTAATTTTTTGTCTAAGATCTCAAGTTTTATACCTGAAGTACAATTTCTCAGGCCTTACTAATTATTTATTTCTGGTTATACTTACCTGTTGAACAGTTAAGGCCACACAGTTAGCCCACATTAACCAAGATATTTGTTTTCTCAAGGTCAGTTGAGGATCTGGTACTCAGATTTTGGGGTGGGAGAGCCCCTGGCTCCTTTCAGTTTTTTATTTGCCAGTTCCAGCCACTCAAGGACAAAGTGAGGTCTTGCTAGACCAGGGTTCCTTTTCTGAAGCATGAGCAGACTTTTCTCTTTAGAGACTGGACACTGGCTGAAGTCCCATTAGTGGATCTCCAAGACCTCCCTGCACAGGAAGACTGGTGACCCACATTTGCAGGACATTTCAAGAGATGCCCCTATGCATAGTCCCCTGGGACTTAGTTGACCTCTGAGGGCAAGGAACAAAGTTATCTCTTAAGACCCTCAGCCAAATTGGTATGGGCATTAAGTATGGTTGTTAAGCATCCAGAAAGGCTAAGTTACACCAGACTGATACTTTTAACTACTGTATGATATTTTAGAAAAGGCTTGGACAAAAGCTCAAGCAACCTTGCATAAGAAATACTAAGAAGCATTCTCATAAGATAAATACTGTGGTTAGACACAATGTCATGACAAACTAGGTTTTTTTCCTCATTCTTTTAATTTTGTGCATACATAACCTCCACTCATATATACCCAAACTGCCTGTCTGAAAATAAATGCCAAAAGAAAGAAGGAACAACTCCAAATCAATACAATCCGTGATGAAAAGGGAAATATCACAACAGACAAGGAAAAGTTCCAGAAAATCATACGGGAATATTTCAAGAACCTATATTCTACCAAATTTGAAAACCTAGAAGAAATGGATGAATATCTGAACTCCTGGGAATCACCAAAGCTTGACCAAGAAGAGATTGGCAGCTTAAACAGACCCATAATATATGAAGAAATTGAGGCTGTAGTAAGAAACCTCCCAACTAAAAAAAGCCCAGGCCCAGATGGTTTCATGGCAGAATTCTATAAAACATTTCAAAAAGACCTACAACCATTATTACTGAAACTGTTTAGAAGAATACAATCACAGGGAATTCTCCCAAATTCCTTCTATGAAGCCAGCATCACTCTATTACCAAAACCAGGCAAAGATACAACCAAAAAGGAGAACTATAGACCCATTTCCCCAATGAACACAGATGCCAAAATTCTAAACAGGATACTGGCAAATCGCATACAGACCCACACCAAGAAGATCATCCATCATGACCAAGTTGGATTCATACCAGCAGGGATGATTCAACATACGAAAATCAATAAACATCATCAAACACATAAACGGAATGAAAGACAAAAACCACACCATCTCAATTGATGCCAAAAAAGCCTTTGACAAAATCCATCATCCCTTCATGCTTAAAGTCCTAGAGGGAATTGGATTGGAGGGATCATTCCTCAATGTAAACAAAGCCATATACAGGAAACCCACAGCCAATATCATCCTAAATGGGGAAATGACAGAAACATTCCCTTTAAAGGTAGGAACTCAGCAAGGCTGCCCCCTGTCACCGCCCCTCTTCAATATAGAGTGTTGAAACAGGCTGTGCGTAGAGCAATAAGACAAGAAAATTAAAGGAGTACTAATTGGAAAGAAGAAGTCAAGTTATCCCTATTTGCTGATGATATGATTGTTTTACTTAAAGATGCTAAAAACTCCACCGAAAAACTCCTAGAAACAATTACCAGCTTCAGCAAAGTGGCAGGATATAAAATTAACTTAAAAAAAACAATGGCCTTTCTTTACAACAAACAACAAGCAACTGGAGAAAGAATTCAAAGAGACCTTCCCACTCACAATAGCCAAAAACAATAAAATACCTAGGAACAAACCTAACCAAAAGCACCAAGGATCTCTACAACAAAATTTTAAACCTTTAAAAAGAAATTGAAGGAAGAAGAAAACATAGAAGATGGAAAAACTGTCCCTGCTCATGGATTGGGAAATTAACATTGTAAAAATGTCCATTTTAACGAAACTCTTGTATAGATTTAGCAATTCAATCAAAATCCCCAACAGTTTCTTCACGCTTGAAAAAAGTCCTAAATTCATTTGAACAAACAAAAGACCCCGAATAGCCAAAACAACCCTGAGTGAAAAGAGCTACATAGGGGGGATCATACCAGAATTAAACTATATATAGGGCTATAGTCATAAAAACAGCCTGGTACTGGCACAAAAACAGACCTGTTGACCAATGGAAAACAAAACCGAAGATCCAAATCTGAGCACATAAAATTTCAGCCATCTTATATTGACAAGGGGGCCAAGAAAGCCACAATGGAGAAAAAGACAGCATCTTCAGCAAGTGTTGGTCAAAACTGGATCACCACTTGTAGAAGCAATGATATTAAACCCCTACCTCTCGCCCTGTACAAAAAGTCAACTCCAGATGGATCAAAGACCTCAATGTGAAACCCCAAACTCTGAAGGATAGAGAAGAAAAAGTTGGCAGCAGACTACAAGACATAGCATAGGAAAAGACTTCCTAAATCAGACAGCAGCTGCGCACAGAATTAAGGCGAACAATTGACAAATGGGACCTACATTAACTGCAAAAGCTTTTGTAATCAAAAAGAACAAATCAAGGAAGTAAAGAGAAATCCACAGAGTGGGAGGAAACTTTTCACCGCAGATACATCTGACAAAGCACTGATTTCCAGAATATATAAACTACTCAATAAAACAAAAAAAAGAAACAAATGACCCACTCAATAGATGGAGCAAAGAACTGAACAGAGACTTCACAAGTGAAGGAATTAGAGATGGCTGAGAAACACCTTAAAAAGTGTTGAACATCACTAATCGTTAAGGAAATGCAAAATCAAAACCACTTTAAGATATCATCTTACTCCAATAAGACCGCGGCTAGGATCAAGAAAACAAATGAATACCAGTGCTGGAGAGGTTGTGAGGAAAGGGGAACACTCATGCCACTGCTGGTGGGAATGTAAACTTACAGCCACTATGGGAAAGCAGCGTTGGAGAATCCTTGGAAGACTTGGAATGAACTTGCCACCCGACCCAAGCCCAGTAACCACTCGCTGGGCATTGCCCTCAAGACTCACCCCACCACGAGATAAGTGCATGGCCATGTTTTTTTCAGCTACTCTTCACAGTAGCAAAGAGCTGGAACCAACCCAAATGCCCCTCAACTGATGAGTGGATAGAGAAAATGTGGTACATCTACACAATGGAGTTCTATGCAGCAGTAAAGAAAGATGACATCATGAGCTTTGCAGGAAAATGGCTGGAGCTAGAGGACATCATGCTGAGTGAAGTAACACAGTCCCAGAAAAACAAACGACAAATGGTATCCCTCATCTGTGGATGCTAGTGCCAATTACCTAGTTGTAAGTATTTCTTGTGTAGGGCCCCCTGAGCTTTTGTCCAAAGCAGTTGGGCATGATGCATATTGGAAACAACAACAACAACAACAACAACAACAACAACAACAGAAAGGGCTGCATCGAAGAACTGACTGAAACGATGAACTTCTGCTCAAAACAGTCAACTTCCTCATGGAGAATATTGAGAAAGACTGAGAAAGAGATGAAAGGCATGTTTGTCAGAATGCATGAGCTCTGGTGGGGTGGGGGAATAGGGAGGGACACGGGTCTAGAGTTGTTAAAAAAATAAAAATAAATTTATGTAAAAAAAAAGAATAAGTTGTAAAAAAATAAAAAGAAAATAAATGCTAGCTTAATTCTAGAACCTGTTAAGGGGTTCACAATATAAGAGCACAGTTGTTTTCAGATCATGAGGAATATAACATTAACGTTGCTTAGTTTGCCTTACAAGTAGGTACTTGGTGCTAGTATCCACAGATGAGGGATACCATTTGTCATTTGTTTTTCTGCGACTGTGTTACTTCACTTAACATAATATCTTCTAGTTCCATCTATTTTCCTGCAAAGCTCATGATGTCATCTTTCTTTACTGCTGCATAGAACTCCATTGTGTAGATGTACCACATTCTCTATCTACTCGTCAGTTGAAGGGCACTTAGGTTGGTTCCAGCTCTTCGCTATTGTGAAGAGAGCTGCAATAAACATGACTGTGCATGTATCTCTGTGGTAGGATGAGTCTTGTGGGTATATACCCAGGTGTGGTATGACTGGGTCAGGTGGCAAGCTCATTTTGAGTCTTTTAAGGGTTCTCCACACTGCTTTCCATAGTAGTTGTACGAGTTTACATTCCCACCAGCAGTGGATGAGTGTTCCCCTTTCCCTACAACCTCTCCAGCATTTAGTATCATTGTTTTCTTGATCCTAGCTAGTCTTATTGGAGTGGGATGATATCTTAACGTGGTATTAATTTGCATTTCCTTAATTGTTAGTGACGTTGAACATTTTTTAAGATGTTTTTTAGCCATCTCTAATTCCTCACTTGTGAAGTCTCTGTTCAGCTCTTTATTCCATCTTTTGAGTGGGCCATTCATTTTCTTCTTTGTTTTTTGAGTAGTTTATATATCCTGGAAATTAACACTTTGTCAGATGTATCAGGAATGAAGGTTTCCTCCCACTCATTGGGTTTTCACTTCCTTGATTGTTTCTTTTGCTGTACAGAAGCTTTTGAGTTTAATGAGGTCCCATTTGTCAATTTTGTCTACCTTATTTCCTGTGCAGCTTCAAAGGTGATTTTTTTAAAAGTCTCCTGAAGCAAAGGAGTGGGGTATGGTTATAGATGTAGTAGATTATCCAAGACTGGAGAAAGGAAATAAGAAGCAAGTGTAGCCAGTATAGCCCTCTGGAAGTCCAGAAGAAAGGAGGGCAGGAGATAAATACCAAAGAAAGTAGAGATGGATGAAAGTCCAAAATTTGAATGACACCCAGCATGCCTAGGAAGATGAATCTGAATTACACAATTTGCAAATTAGCAGTTATGGTCCAAGGATTCAGGAAGTAAGCTAAGTATGCTCCTGAAAGCCAGGACCCTGTAAAAAAGAAACAGGATGGGGTTCAGCACAGCAGAGTGGAATTGACAAGCTTTTCCTAGCTTGGATACTAGAGTAACTGCAGGGAAGAGGCTGTGGCCTACTGTCTATCCTCCCAGTACTCTTCCATGAGCAAGAAATAAACTTTATTCAACTTAAGGCTGTTTCATGTTTTTGTTTCTTTATATTTCTTATTATTTGCTTACCCAATGAATACAATAGGCATGGATAAAATTCATTATGACACTAAACGCTTAGTGATCATTTCAGGTTTATGGGTTTGGAAGTGAGAAATGGTGCAGGTTCTATTTTATTTTGCCTCACAAATTGTATTAAAATTCCGACAAAAGCCCCCAGGTACTTTTAATCAAGTCAAAGCGATATGCACTTCATATTTTTTTAACTTTTTAATTTGTATTGAGCGCATTTCATACAACATTTCTTAATCAAATTTAGACTCATTCCCCCATCTATACCCACCCCTCATGCCCCCCTGCCCCCCGCCAGAGCTTATGGATTCTGTCATACATATTAAGTCCTGTCCTGCATCTTTTTCTCAGTCTTTTATAGCCTTTTCAATGCACAAGTTTACTATTTTGGTCCGTTCTTTGAATAGGCTTTTCTCTCTTTTTTGTTCCCTTTGATTTTATATTATTCCAAAATATGCATATATACATTCCATGCATAAATCAAAATTACAAAATCTGAAAATAAACTATAGGTTAATTCCAAAACACATTTAGAGATTCACATTTTAACAGTAAGTTTGCATGCAGGTAAAAAGAAGTATAACTTTACATTCTCTTTTTTCTTTTTAGAATATGAATATTAATATTCCTATATGATAGAACACACCATAGGATTACGTAAGGATAAATTATGAATGGTTGTAGCATGTATCAATAAGAGAGAAAATATTATTTTACAAAATATTTTTAACTGTTAAATATAATCTTTTTTTTCTTTTTAACCAAAAGATGTCATGTTTTCCCCAAGGAAGTACTTGAAGGTTCCTCCCTGGAAAACCCAAACAACCATCAATGCTGCCCCCTGCACTTCATATTTTTAAAATCTTTAGAATAAGCAGCACTGGATAAGTTTGTGTAAGTATACTTTTCTGTGGAATCCTGCTATTTATCTGAAGTGGAGAAATGTTTGAAGATCTTTTAGCTTACTTAGTAGAAAGTTCTGCCATGGAAAATTAAAGGGAAAGAGAGACCAAGTACAATTTTTTCCAGGGTTGGCGATCAAACTCAGAGGTTTACATCTGCTAGGTCAGTGCTCACCACCTCTGGGCTACATCCCTAGCCCTTGGTTTCTTAGGACAGTCTTGCTGTGTAGCTCTCTCTGGCCTTGAACTCTGTTCTATGCCAGGCTGACCTTGAACAGGGCCAATTCTGCCTCCGTCTCTCAATGCTGAGATCATAGGCTGTGTATTTCTTATCAATTAAGCTGGTCCTACCAGTGAGATGGTGCAGTAACTGCCTTCTGTGAAGCAGAAAAAGACCACCCTCATTTTCTAGAGAAAACAAGGAAACACTCTGAAGTTAGATGGCTGATTTTTTGCACAGTGATGGGCAGCGCTGGACCATATCCTAGGGCTTCTAGCTTCTCTCTTCTCTCCTCCCCTTCCCCCTCTTCTCCTCATTTCTCCTTTCCTCTTCTCTCTCCCTTCCTCTCTCCCTCTTTCTTTTCTCCTTCTCCCCTTCTTCTTCCCTCCCCTGAATAGTGTTTTAAGGAGATCATCAACAGAACAAAATATATTTAATTAAGAAATTATTGCTTAATTCACCTTTATTGAATTTCAAATAGAATGGACATTTAGATGAAATTATAACATCAATGTCCAGTGCACAGATCAGTGCGTAAGCACGCATGGGTGTATCTAGACCGGGAACAGAGAAAGTGGCTTCCTCAAAACACCTTGGCTAATACTCGTCCTCAAGTGTTTCCCAAACTCAATAGGTAGAATGTAAGGGCTGCGATTGGGGTGAAGGGTGAAACTACAGCCATGTAGTCTGGACCCTCATTTGATTAACCTGATTGAACATACAACCCCTCACTCCCCGCTGGAAGGTGGGGCTGTGGGGGTTTGGGCACAACAGCCTGCAAATTGGTTTTACTGAAGGATGCTTGTACTCATGGATTATCACTTATAGCTCAAAAATGGAAAAAAAAACTGAGAGAGATATGCAGGACAGTCATGGCAGAATGCATGATCTCGGTTGGGGTGGGGGTGGGGGGGAAGGGAAGGGGAGATATACCTGAACTGAATTGGAAAATGTATGAAATGCACAAAGCATCAATAAAAAAAATAAATAAAAAAAAAAAGAGAGAAAAAAGTCCCGCAGTGGGAAGATAGGGGCAGGTGGAGCAGAAACAAAAGCACAAACTCTTGTGTTATTTGGGAGCTCAGTTCCTTCTTTGTTCTCCCTCCCACCTCGGTTATTCAGTAGTGTGTTGGAGAGCTTTAGTGTCGACTTGACACACCTGGGGTGAGGGAGCCAATTGGCTCCATTGGACTGGCCTGTGGCCACGTCTGTGGAGTATTGTCTTGATTGTTGGGCAATGCGGGAGGGCCCAGCCCACTATGGGTGGTGCCACCCTGGGCAGGTTGTTGTGAACCGTATAAGGGGGAAGGCTAGGCATGGGCCAGGGGAGCAAGCCAGTAAGCAGCATTCCTCCATGGCCTGTGCTTCAGCCTCTGCCTTGAGTTCCTGCCTTGGGCTCCCTTAGTGATGAACTGTGACCCAGGAGATGTGAGCTGAATGAACCCTTTCCTCCCCAAGTTGGTGTCAGAGTGTTTTGTCACAGCAACTGAAGAAAAACTAGAGCAAGTAGGCTTAGATCACGGCATCAGACTGTGACCCTTAACCTTAGAGATGTTCACTTGCATCTTATATACCATCAGTTCATGAGTAAAATTCACACCAAACCAAGTGCCACTGTGGAAGGGACAGTGGAGCCAATGCCTTTTACCTGCAAAGTTATATGGTGTGGGAAAATGAGACTTCCTCACCCGCCACAAAAGTCATGATCAACATTCCAATAATGAAAGAAGAGCTCACAGAACAAAAGTCTGACAAATGAATCTGATCAAGCTTTATGTGACACGGGAGCCTTCCAAAATAAAGACCTAAATATGCAGGGAAACTGTCCATTTTATGTTTAGAGTCAATGAAGGAAGGAATAAATGGCAGCACTTGTAACTGTCAGTTTATGTTAGCTTGGGGCCAGTTTAAAGCCCTTGCCATTGGTTCATGCTTGACTTTGGAATGTTTTATATGTAGCTTTAAATCTTTGCCACTTACTGAGTGGCCAGTGCTGGTTTGTACTCTCTTTGATTTAAAAAATTATACAAAGTTGCATAAGGCCATTTGCATGCAAATGTATAGTGTAATTTGACCATTTCCTATCCGTACATCACTACCGTCCTGCTCCCCGTCGCTTCTCTCTGTCACCTTAGTCAGTTTTGATTGTCTTTTCATATCACTTGTACATAGATGATTTTATGTATCTACAAAGTCCAGAATCCACATGAGATAAAACATGTACTAATTGTCTTTCTGAGATTGACCTAATTTTCTTGATATTATTATCTCCAGTTGCAGAAATTTCCCTGCAAATAGAATTCTTTATGACTGGAAACATTCTTTTGTATTTATAAACCACATTTTCTTTATGCATTCCTCTGTTGATGGGCATCTGGGTTGGTTCCAGAAGCTGCAATAATCTAGCCACTGAAGGCTAGTACTTGAAAAGGGACCTACAAGCAGCTTAGATATTTTCCATTATAGCACATGGAAACTGCTTCCTTTAGAAATGTCTTATTTCTCGGGGCTGGAGAGATGGCCTAGTGGTCAAGAGTGCCAACTGCTCTTGCAGAGGACCTGGGTTTGATCCTCAGCACCCACATGGCGGCTGAGAACTGTCTTTAACTCCAGTTCCAGGGGAATCCGACACCCTCTTCTGACCTCTGTGGCATTGCACAACACGGGTGCACAAACCTACATGCAGACATTACATTCATACACATAAAAAAATAAATAAATAAAATAAAAAAGTCTTATTTCTCTATGTATCAGGGTATTACTGCCAATGATCATGCCCTTTATCTCAGAGCAAACTGACATTTTGGTAGATGCTTCAAATGGTGCCTGGGAGGTAGAACAGGACTCTCTAAATCTTTTTCTTCCTGCCTGGAATTCTGTATCAGTTTTGGGTTGGTTTTGAGAAATGGTTCATTATTGGGTTCAAGACCTGACTCTGAGATTTCCTACTTCAGTAAAAGTGAACAAGCACTGTGTAAGGTGTGCATTGCCATCTTCTCTTGATGCAGTGGAAACTGAGATTTAGTGAGTTTAAGTGGGCTGTGCGTGCGAAGAACTTTCAGCAGAATGTTAGGACATAAATGGCATTTAGAAGTTGGTAGCTAGAAACCTAGGTATTCTTGGCTTCTTTGAAGTGGAACTGAAACAAAAGATGGATATGTACATTTCATCATTTTACAAGTAAAATTTTATATATAATCAAAAACATACTTTGGGGTTCAAAGCATATCTCAGCGGAAGTTTAAAGCTTAGGGGAACTGATTTATATTCTTATAGTATTCTTACGTATTACAGTATTTTTCACACTTTGCTATTTGAACCATAATTGCTTCTTTTTGGATTACTTATTGTTATATAATATCTCAGTCTAAGTTCCTGAAATAACTCACCATTTCTGTAGATGGAGACTTCAGGCAGTGCTGAACTGGACAAGTCTCCTAGTCCTTACTGCATCTACTGGGATTACCAGGTGGTGTTCAGCTCTTGTGTAGAAGAACCTGGAGAATCCAAGTTCTCCTCATCCTTTTTGTCCTATTATATGTTGATTTTGCTTACTGAGTCAGGGTCTTACTATGTAGCCAAGGCTTCCCTTGAACTCATTATTTAGCCCAGGATGGCCTTGAGCTCTCAATCTTCCTTCCTTGGCCTGCTAAGTACTAAAATTACAGATATGTACTCACTGTATCCATCCAAGTGTGCTTCTATGGCAGACTCTTTAATGGGGATTGCTAGAAAGACAGCTCAGCTAGGTCATTCTCTATCTCCATGTAATATCTGGGCCTCCCTACATAGTCTATCAGTGTAATTGACTTCTTGTGTGGTAATTAAGATCACCAGAGTCGAAGTGAAAGGTGGTAGTTCTCTTTCAAATTGGGACAGAAGCCAGCATTGTGATACTTTAGAATATACTCTATTGAAATGTTGGACAAAATTTCCAAATTTGAACAAAACCAGACCTTAGAAGTAAGTGATCAGGAAAGAAGATACAGTGAAGCCCGTGAGGCTGTCTGGGATTTTTATCAAGAGGAATGGAGGTAGCTAGGCATAATGGTACGTAATTGTAACTCCAACATTCAAGAGTCTGAGGCAGGAGACCAAGCTGAAGAGCAGCTAGCTCTAAACAGTGAGTCTCCGGCTACTATGAGCTACATAATGAAACCTGGTCTCAAAAACTGAAAAAAAAGAAAAAAAGAAAAAAAAAAAAAAGAAAAAAAGAAAGCCAATAGAAATAAAATGATCGAGGTACGGCCTTCTGGTTCAGCAAACTCAGAGGGGATGGTAGATTTCAGGAGAACCACCAAGATCTCCGTTCAGTCTTAGCTGAAGAACTATTTGTGCTCACCAGCTGCCGAGAGAGGCAGAGTCAGTTTTCTTTAAGGATGTGACACTACATATGTCAACCAGGCTCCAGTGGATACACCCAGTGTATTTAGGGACACAAATTTGATTAGATAGGGTTTAATATATATGACAGAGCAAATGAAATTGGGTGGGGGGATTAAGAGGGGTGCAGATAGGGGAGAGTGTCTAAATATGATAAAAATACATTATATGAATTTGCAAAAATTCAATAAAAATTAAAGAAATATTTCATTTTAGCATATCTATTTATTTTTAAAAATGATTTATTTCCTTTTATTTGTACAAGTGTGTTGATGGCCGATATGTTTACTGGTATGTGTCTAGTGCCCATGAAGGCTGGAAGGGGGCAACGGATCCCCTATGTGGGTGCTGGGACTTGAACCCAGGTCCTCTGGAAGAGCAGCAAGGGCTCTTGAGCTCAGAGCTGCCTCTCCTGTTCCTCAGGATGTTTAAAATGTAAGATATATGATTCACCACATTGACAATAAATAAATAAGTAAATAAATGAGACATATGTTAGCCATTTAAAGAGAGGTCACAAGACCCACAGGTACATGGCTTAACACCAGGACAAGCCTGAATTAGGTTCAGAAATTTGAGAATCCTTAGATAAGATCACACAGGGGGAGGCTATAGAATGAGAAAACACAGGACTGGACCACAGGGAAACCCAAGAGTTAGACAAGAGGAAGGAGAAGCTAGCAAAGGATGAGGAGAAAGACCGGCCACGATGTATGGATGGCGTTATTGGGAGAGGGCTGAACACGTACCAAGTGGCACAGGTAATGAACACAGGGAATGGTGAAGCACGACTTCCTCCATTTCTCTACTTCAGGCTACCGTGTACCAAAGCACAAAACCAGAAAAGGAGACTCAGCGAGAATGGACATTTACGGCACAGCCACACTCTGTTCTTTACTGCTGATTATCTTCTCATTGAGGCTTTGTGATAAATGCTGGCAAAATGCACTAGCATTTGAAGGATAGTCCTAGTTCAGCATCTAACCTCAGGGAAAGCTAAGCATGTGAAAGAAGAGCTCTCCTTTCTAAGTAAATCCAAGCACTTTTCTGTTTGCTTGTTTTGAAGCAGGCTCTTTCCATGTAGCTCAGGCTGGCTATCAACTTCACCTCCTGAGTCCTGGGATTACAGCACCAAATTTTAGACCTTTTTCTTTTTTTTTTTTTTTTTTTTTTTTTGTAATGAGAAAGAATATTTGTAATAAATGACATTTTAGGTTTACTTATTTATTTGTGTCATGTAAGGATCAACCTCAGCCTTGCACATTCCTAGACAAGTAGTCCAGCCCTGAGTCACATCTCCAGGCCAAACAAAACAATTTTAGAAAAGTTTGGTTGATAGTACCATATAGTCTATAGATTAAAGAAATGATTGCAGATGATAGTTTCTTTTACCTTTTATAATATAGCCACAAATCATTCTCAGTTCCTTGAGGAAACAGGAATTTTTTTCTGCTGCTTTTTCTCATGAAAATAGAATGTTTTATTTACAGTCACAGGTTGGTGATTACAAAATAAATGAGTTAAACATTTGGGTGCCCTGCATCTTGACAGCCTCAGTTATCTTTTATGTTGACTGAATCCATTGGCAGATAATAGGAAAATTTGAAGAATTCTTTATTTTATTTTCTAGGATATTAGACTACATTTCAAATATTTGATTTCTTTTTCGATATCTGTAAAGTTTCTTTTTAAATTACTGCATTTAATCGTTATGTTTGGTCTAGGGTATTTTGCTGGTTAGTTTTAACTATCAGCTTGACACAACGACCTGAGAAAAGCATTTCAATCGAGGAATTATTTGGAAGAGATTGGCCAGTGTCTCTATCTGTGGGGGATTGTCTAGACTGTTAATTGATGTAGAAGGACCCAGCCCATTGTGGGCGGCCCCATTCCCTAAGCAGGGAGCCCTGAACTATGTAAGAATGAAGGAAGCTAGCTCAGCATTAGCAACAAGTTCCTGCCTTGACTCCCTGAAATAATGGACCATATAAATCCTATCCTCCTTGTCAGGGCCTTTGTCATAGTAACAGAACTAAAACTAGAACAAATAAATATTAACATATTTTGCTCAGAGAAGAAATCAATATTTATTGATAACATAAATAATGACTAGAATCATTATGGAAAAAGATAACAAAAAACAGAGTTTCTATTAAGATCAATAGAATTTTTTTTTTTTTTGGTCTTTTCGAGACAGGGTCTCCCTGTAGCCCCAGCTGTCCTGGAACTTACTCTGTAGACCAGGCTGGCCTTGAACTTACAAAGATCCACCTGCCTCTGCCTCCCAAGTGCTAGGATTAAATTCATGTGCCACCATGCCCGGCTAAGATCAATAGAATTTTTATGTGATTTTATTATGAAATTAGTTACTTCTATTTTTTGTTAAGGGGAGAATAGTTTGATAAAGGAAAAATACATTTGGAGTCAGCAGATTTGGTTCTGAGTTTTGTTTATTGTTGTGTTTTTCTAGATCCTCAGTTTTCTTGGGCTTTAATGTCCTATTTTCTATGGGTTTAATTTACCGTTACTACATAAAATTCTTGTGAAAAACACGTCTTTCAGGTACATATATGTTTATGTATCTGTGCATATGCATGGGTGTGTGGGGTGCACATACATGTATGTGGAGGCCAGAAGTGTCAACATTGTCCTTTTAATCATTTTCCATCTTAGTTTTTTGAGACAGAGTCTTCTTCTTTTCTTTTTTGGTCCTTTTGAGACAGGGTCTCCCTGTAGCCTCAGCTGTCCTGGAATTCACTGTGCAGTCCATGCTGGCCTTGACTCACAGAAACCTCCCTGCCTCTGCCTCTGAAGTGCTGGTATTAAAGGTGTGTGCCACCATGCCAGTCTGAGACAGTCTTTCACTGAACCTAGAGATCCTTGACTTGTCGAGTCTGGCTGACCTCAAGCTCCAGGGATCCTCCTATCTCTGACTCCCCCGTACTGAGATTATAGATGTGTGGTGTACCTGGCTTTTTAAAAAATGTGGATTCTGGGGATCAAAGTCAGGTCTTTATGCTTGTGTAGCAAGCAATTTATTGACTGATCTTTCCAGCTCCAGTAAAGTACTTATTTTTAGTCTTCTTTTATAGTACATGGATTTCAACATTTTTCCTTTGAGTATGACTTGAACTGCTGTTCTTTTTTTTCTTTTTCATAGCTGTGACAGAACACCTAGCTTGCAGCTTATTCACATGGTGGCCAGCCAGGAAGAGGAGAGTGGAGCTGGCACCAGAAGCAAGTCCTCCTGTGCCCACCAGCTAGACATTGAGTCTCACAGCTAAACAACCTCTCAAAATAGCACCTGAAACCAAGGGCTCAAAGTAGGAGCCCAGGGGGACGCTTCACATTCAAAGCACAACTGCACAGCATGGGAACAGACAGGTTACTTTTTATTATCATTTAGCTAAATTGTTTTCCTATGTGTCTCGTGATTTCTTTTTTTGATTCATGTTTTTTTAGAAATCAAAATTATTGAGGAATATGATTATTTATAGGGTAGAGAACGTGATTAATTTAAATTGCTTTGTAAACAATTGAGAACTGTTTTAATGATCTCAAACATGGTTAATTTCAGCAATATTATATGTCTTTGGAAAAGTATACATACACTGTAATTGTTGGAGTTATTATTTATAGGTCAAGGACAAATTTGTTTTAAATTTGTTGTTGAAGTCTTCTTTATAAAATATTTTTATTTTTTTATGTTTAGGAGGCTATTGCCTGCATGTATGTAAGTGCACCCATGTTGTGCAAAGCCTGCGGAGGTCAGAAGAGGGCGTTAGTTTCCCCTGGAATTGGAGTTATGGACAGTTGTTAGCTCTCATGTGGGTGCTGAGAATCAAACCCAGGTCCCCTGCAAGAGCAGCCAGTGCTCTTAACCACTGAGCCATCTCTCCAGCCCCCAACATCTTATTTTCCTGCACATGGCATGATTTCATTCTTTGTGGCTGAATAATGCTCTACTGTGTGCATCTACTGCATTTTCATGTCTAACACTGGCATCTTGGGCTGATTTCATAACTTGGCCACTGTGAATAGTGCTGTATCAATGGTGGATATGCAGGTGTCTATTATACACAGGCACTGATACTTTAAGTATATACAGAGTATATGCATATTATAACTTAAAATAATGTGATTTTTGTGTAATAATTATTTGTATCCTTAGATACAGTAAGAGTTTTTTTCTATTTAGTAAGATTTCATTCATATCATACTCATGTCAATTTTCTTTTGCTTACTTTTTTCAGGTATATAGATTTTCTGGGGGGCCTTTTTGAGACCTAGCTGGCCTAGAACTCGCTATGTAGACTAGGCTGGCCTTGAACTCACAGAAATGCACCTGCCTCTGCCTCTAGAGTGCTGGGATTAAAGGTGTGCACCACCATGACCAGTTCAGGTATATATTTTTATTCTTTCACTTTCTTTTTTTTCTGAGCTGGGGATAAACAGAGCATTTTGTGCATGCTAGGAAAGGGTCACAGCACTGAGGCACATTGCCAGTCTTTATCTTTTCACTTTCAACTCATCTGCATTACAGTTAAAACATGTCTCTTGCCAACAGTGATCTTTGAAATGACTCGGTTTGTCAATCTTTGAATTTTAATGGGATAGTTATCCTTTTAACATTCAAAAATTCATTTAGCTTTTGTATGTGTATGAGCTTTTTGCCTGCGTGTATGTATGTGTACCACATGTGTATATGTGTACCACATGTGTGTATGTGTACCACATGTGTGTATGTGTACCACATGTGTGTCTGGTGCCTATGGAGGGCAGACAAGGGTGGTGGATCCCCTGGACCTGGAGTTATAGATGGTTGTGAGCTGCCATGTGGGTGCTGGGAACTGAACCCATCTAAGGCTCATGCAAATGCAGCCAGTGCTCTTAACAACTAAGTCTTCTCTCCAGCCTTGTCTTTTTGATATTTAATACCATAATTTGGGATTAAATGGACTATTCTTTCAGGACATCACTTATTTCTTTTCACTTTTTGCTTTTTTTACATTAATTCTTTTTTATTTCATTCCCCCTATTAGCTTGCTAGTTATCCATTCTTCTACAATTGAATTGGTATCCTATAGAGTGTAACTTTACGATTTATAATAGTCGGATATATGCCAATACTTTTTTGTTTGTTTGTTTTTTGAGATAAGGTCTCCCTATAGTCCCAGTTGGCCTGGAACTCACTCACTCTGTAGACCAGGCTGGCCTTGAACTCACAGAGATCCACCTGCCTCTGCCTCCCGCAGTGCTAGGATTAAAGGCATGCACCACCACACCTGGCTTAAAGACGGTTCTTAGTCGCCATGCGGGCGCTGGGAATCGAACCCAGGTCCTCTGCAAGAGCAGTCAGTGCTCTTAACTGCTGAGCCATCTCTCCAACCCTAAGTCAATACTTTTACCATTTCTCAGATAATTCGAAGACTCTGGAACAGTTTAACAGCACCCATAACCTTCTCATTCCTTTTTTCCTGTTGCGTATTTTAATTCTATGCATCTGGGCAATCCTTGCCCTGCACAAATGATATGCGGGAAGCTCAGCTTCTGTGATTTAGTCAAGTTTAAATAACAGTCCTCAAATAACAATATCTAAGTATGCTAACTAAATGATTGAATAAAGTACAAACTTTGGTGCCAAGTCTTTACCATGAGAGCCATAGTAGGTGATCAATCACATCACTTGTTTTAGTTGTTGGTAATTGTCACTGTAATTCAGTTTACTCACAAATAATAAAATACATAATGTGTTGCCCATAAGTTTCCTAACAACAAATCCATATGACATTTTACAAAAATAGTTCATTGAAAGAATGAATGATGAACAAAGATGAAAGTGCAGAGCCTAGGTCTGGTGGCAGCACTTGAGGCTGGTGGAGGAGGCTCATATGTTTGAGGTCAGCCTACGCTACACAGAGCTCCCCACCAGCCCGGACTATGTAGTGAGACCCTATTTCAATCCTCCACCCCACCCAAAAGCAGGGCATGGTGTCGTACACCTGTAATCCCAACACTTGGGAGCTGAAGTAGGATGATTATTGTGAGTCTGGGGCCCCACTGAGTGATAGAGTAAAACTTTGTATCAAAATAGCAAACCAAATCAAACCAAAGATCAGACAACAAAACCCCAGTAGCCTTTCATGCCACCAAAATAGCCCCTCAAATACAAACAAAATCACATTACAGGAATTCTTACAGATGGTTTATTGCATTGAAAGAGAGACCCCCAAGCCTAGAATTTGTAAGACATTAGAAAGATACTGTTGGTGATGGAGAGATGGCTCAGTGGTTAAGAGCACCGACTGCTCTTGCAGAGGACTTGGGTTCGATTCCCAGCACCCACGTGGCGGCTAAGAACCATCTTTAACTCCACTTCCAGGGGAATCTGATGCCGTCTTCTGACCTCCTCGGCATTGCACGACATGACACGGGTGCACCAACCTGCATGCAGACAGTACATTCATACACATAAAAAAATTTTTTTTAATTAAAAAAAGAAATACTGTCTTGTGGGTCATCACAAAGACAAAGAGGGAAAGCACAGTTTAAACTTCTTAATAAGGATTTACAAATCAATAAAATATTGTAATTCTAAATGTTTCTGATGCTCAAAACCACAGTGTATTTGGTTGCTATAACTTTTACTATTTTTTTCCTTTCCAGTTAAGAAAAATTTTAATGTTTTGATGACTTTAAATGTCACAGAGTATTCCAGCTTTTTCTGTTGAAGGTGAAGTTTCTTGGCTCATTTCAGCCTGCATGTTCTTAGGTATCCTGCTACCATACAGAGCACAGGTCACCTGATTTAAAATCCTATGGTGTTTTGTTTTGCACAGTCACTTTCTTCTTATATTTACCCACATATCTACCTTCTCTCCTGATTTTCATTTCCATTTACACAGAATGTATGACAATATGGGATTGTTTTTCTTTTTTCCAATTTAGCAGTTCTCTTACTCTGAGCCTAATGTTGATGAATTCTTACAAATTTTCTTTGCTTGAGGGTTTTTTCTTCTTTACAGAGATTTATGTATCATTATTATTTTTATCTTTTCTGTATGTGTGAGTGTGTTGCTGCATGTAGGTAGGTGTACCCATGTCATATGGAAGTCAGATAAGAGCATTGGATCCCCTGGAACTAGAGTTACGGACAGTTGTTAGCCACCATGTGAATGCTAGGAATCAAACCTGGGTCCTCTGCAAGAGCAGCCAGTGCTCTTAACTCTTGAGCCATCTCTCCAGCTCCTGAAAGTTCTTTTTTCAAAATGTTTTTCTACATTTTCTTGATGTAGCCTAGGCTAGCCTGAAACTCAGGCTCCTCCTTTCTCAGTCCCTTATCTGCTGAGATCACAGGTGTTACTTCACACTTGTCCTCTTATTCAATTTTAAGGAATGTTTTTGTTGTATTGGCAGATATTAACTGTTATTTTGTTTGGGCTGTTTGCAAGAATTTTTCCATTGCTTTATGCAGATGGAAGGTCATCTACCAGTTTTGTTGTGTTTGTTCTCTGTTTCTTTTTGATGCTCTTTTCTTTTTGTTTTGATTTTTTACCGTTTTACTGTGATGTGCCTTAATGGGATTTTCCTTCGACTTACGCTGGCTTGTTCTGCTCCCTAGCTGTGACTTGTCTCTTAGGAGTCTTGAATGTCTCCTTCAGACATTGCTTCTGCCATTTTTCTCTGTTCCTTTGCTTGTGCTCTAATCACAGCTCTGCCAGGTGTTTCATTATGGCAAATGGTTCTGATCCTCCCTGTTCTCCACATGCTTCAGACTGGACACACTGTTCTGACCTATCCTCCCCAAATTTCTTTTTTTAATCTTCTAACTTATTTGTGTGTGTGTGTGTGTGTGTGTGTGTGTGTGTGCACACGCATGCGCGGGTGTGTATACACGTGGAGGTCAGAGGAGTTGGTTTTCTCCTTCCACATTTTTTAAAATTTTATTTTTATTTTTGTACATGTATGAATGTACTGTCTGCATGTAGGTCTGTGCACCCATGTCGTGCAATGCCGCGTAGGTCAGAAGAGGGTCTTGGATTCCCCTGGAACTGGAGTTCTCCTGGAATTGGAGTTACAGACGGTTCTTAGCCGCCATGTGGGTGCTGGGGATCGAACCCGGGTCCTCTGCAAGAGCAGTCGGTGCTCTTTACTGCTTTAGGCCATCTCTCCAGCCCCTCCTTCCACATTTTTAACGCTTCTGCTTTTATGTGGCTTTTACCTTACATGGGTTTTGGGGATTGAACTCAGGTCGCCAGGCTTGCCCAGCAAGTGCCTTTGTCCACTAAAGCTCCTGGAGGCCTCTGTCTTCCAATTTTCCAATTCTCTATTGTTTCTATTGTTAAGCTGATGTATTTAGATTTTTTTTTTATCTTTTTGAGACAGTGTTTCCCTGTAGCCCCAGCCTTCCTGGAACTCACTATGTAGACCAGGCTGGCTTTGAACTCACAGAGATCCGTGGGCCTCTGCTGGGATTAAATGTGTGCGCCACCATGCCTGGCGTATTTACATTTTTATTTCAACTCTTGATTTTTTAAGTTTGAGAGTTTCCAACTGATACTTTTGTATACTTTTAAGTTGTATTCTGAAATTCTCTCTACTATCATTTAAATTTGGAATATTTTAATTATAGTCATTTTATTTATTATTATTTTTTAATGTGTTCATTTTGTTCATAGGCCATCTTTCCTTTTTTTCAGAATTAGAATATTTTTTTCAAAGCCAATTTTTTATTGAAGCTTTGTGCATTTCATACAACAATTCCCAATCAAGTCTAGACCCATTCCCCCGTCCTTGCCCCCCACCCCCACCCCACCAGCGCTCATGCGTTCTGCCATACATGTTTTTCAATTTTTTTCTGAGTTTTTTAAAAAATTTTTCGATGCAGAAGTTTACTGTTTTGGGCAGAAGTTCACCGAACCAGTCTTTTGTTGTTGTTGTTGTTGTTGTTGTTCCTTCCAAAATATGCATATATGCATGCCATATAAATCAAGATTATGACATCATAGGTTTTAGCATCTTCAGCTTATGATTTCTTTTTAAAATTATTTTCTTTATTAGGCTGAAAGATGTCATGTTTTCCTTAAGGAATTGTTTGAAGGCTCCTCCTTGGCAAGCCCAAACAACCATCAGTCCTGCCCTTGTGCTCCACACTGGGGTCTTCCCTTCCCGTGGTCATAAGCACCTCATCCTGTCTTGATCTTCAATTATAGTCATTTCAAAGTGCCTAAAGATCCCTTTCTGTTAACTGCTTCTCTTGTTTTTGTCTTTTTTACATTTTTAGATATTTTTAATGTGAGTGTATTGCTTGTATGTGTGTAAGTGCACCTGTGCGGTGCCCAGGGAGGTCAGGAGAAGGCATCAGATTCCCTGGAACTGGAGCTACAGACAGTAGTTAGCTGCCATGCTGGTGATGGAATGGAACCCAGGTCCTCTGCAAGAGCAGTCATGCTGTTAACCACTGAGCCATCTCTCCAATCCCTTGCTTTTTTCTTTTTAACTTTTCATCAACACAATGTGTATGTGGTGTATGTGTGTATGTGTGTGTGTGTGTGTGTGTGTTTGTGTGTGTGTGTGAGTGTGTGTGTGTGTGTGTGTTTTATTTTTTGGTCTTCGTGAGACAGGGTCTCCCTGTAGCCCCAGCTGGCCTGGAACTCACAGAGATCCACCTGCCTCTGCCTCCTGTGTGCTAGGATTAAAGGCATGTGGTATGTAAATAAATGTGGTATATTTTTATTGGTTCAAATTCATGTTTCCATGTGTGTGACAATCAATTTTTAGTAATCATTAACTTCTAGAACAAAGTTTCTTAGAATCCTAGCTAAAATCATCGGCTGTTTACTAGGAACCTTTCTTCTTGAAGAAGTCTAAACTCCAAATTTTATTTCCCTGAACTTAAGAGACTTTGTAGACTTCGCATCAGTCTCTTGGCCTCAAAGCTGGTGTTTACAATTCAATGACTACCTCAAGAAGAAAACAAATGCTGTTCGTCGGATTGACTTACCACCTCTTAGTTCCTTGTGGCCTTCACAACACTCCATAACTTTAAACAGACTCTTCTTACATCTGTGTCCTCTAGTTACAGATTAATAGTCAATGAGGCCCATCTCCTCAAGGTACTCAACACCTCTAGATAGTGACACGCTGAGTACCAAGCCCTTAACGCACAGACTTTGGGGGGAAACTTGTCAATATCACAGCAATAAAGAAACAATAATGCTCTCCACCTATAAAGGTAGACGTGTGGGAGCAGCACTTGGCTTGGTATTCTGTAGCCAGCATGAGATAGCACATTGGTAAGGATTTTTTTTTGTCTTTTCGAGACAGGGTCTCCCTTTAGCCCCAGCTGTCCTGGAATTCACTCTGTGGACCTGGCTGGCCTTGAACTCACAAAGATCCGCCTGCTTCCGCTTCCCAAGTGCTAGGATTAAAGGTGTGTGCCACCACACCCAGCTGGTAAGGATTTTTTTATGAATCATGCTCTTATACTATACATTGTGGTTCTGTTCCTTAGTGACTCTAGGGCCAGAGAAACTATATGTAGCTTCTTTTCAGTTATGTTTTTAGATATAAATAATAGACATAATATGCTCTCCTCCACAAAGATTAATGAGGATCAAAAATAATGTACATAAGATATTTGATATAATGTCTAAGATTTACCAGGCACACATAGATGGATAATATTGTTTATTGCTATATTAATGGGTATTCCCCACACTATGTAACTCCTTACTTATAAGAAACAAATGAAACTGTAACTTTTTTGCCTTTATTGTACTACAGAAGCTGAGGGCCAGGCAGGTGGGATATGCCTGTATTCCTAGCACCTGGGTAGTGAAGTCAGGAAGATGATCAGTTCCAGGCCTGGACTATACAGCAAGATCTTGTCTAAAAAACTGTAAGAAAAAGTGAATGGTGTACTCACTTATTCATAGGTAGTGGGTGGGCCAAGGGGGAACCAGAGTTCAAATCCAAGTCTGACCAGCTCTAAAGCTGGAGTTGTCAACTCTCCTGTGGTCTATCCTCACTAACTAATACTCCTCTTTTTTAATTAAGGACAAACATGTCAGTTTTGCAGAATCATTTATCAGTTCTGAAGTCAAGTAGGTAATAGAAAATATTTATTGATTCACTGATATTCAGATCAATAAAGCTTGCCAACACAGTAGTAATAGAATAAATAGCAATAGAGAAACAGGGTTTCAAATGTCTAAATTCTCAACTATGGAAGGGAGAAGTCATTTGAGTGGGTTAACACAACAGAGTGAGAACAATTTAAGAATCTAGTATTCATAGCCAAGCCTAATGAACTGAGCTCAACTCCCAGAACCTACATGGTGCAAGGAGAGAAGCAACTTCTATAGGATGTCCTCTGATCTTATCTGCACACACACACACACACACACACACACACACACACACACACACACACATAATTGAAATAAATGTAGAAAGCGATTTTAAAAGCTGGCTGTGGCTTGGGACTCTCCTGCACTTTCCTTGTACTTACATGTGAGTCATTTTACTCAAATTGTAGAAAGAATGTGGCTCCAGGTGCTGCAGAGTTGTGTCTATAGATAAATAGCTAAACATTACAAAGAACATAAGACAAGGCAGAAAGTTAGTAGTGAACTGCAAACATATTATTTTACTTTATTACACCGGGTCCCATAAGAGCACTGTCTTGCAGCTCCATAATGTCCTTTATGCATATCCTCCCACACCACACTACTCTCCGGTTTCTCACACCCCCTTCCCGTTAGTCCTGTTCCCCTGGGCAGCTTTGCTTCTACATTCATGTCATCTGTGCAAGTGCAGTTTTATGTTTAAAGTTTAGGATCCACAGTCAGTGAAAACACACATTATGCATCTTTCCGAGATTGACTAAACATGATAATCTCTGCTCCTCAATTTTTCTGCAAATGGGATAAGTCCATTCTTCATGGCTGAAAAAGACTTTGTTGCATAGATAAGCCACATTTTCTTTATCTTGCTCATAGATACCTAGGTGGGTCCCATAACGTCATTAGTATGAGAAGTGCTACAATAAACATTGATGTGCAGGCATTTCTGTGATAGGGCTGTGCCAGTGTGTGTGTGTGTGTGTGTGTGTGTGTGTGTGTGTGTGTGCAGGTGCACATGTGGCCATGTGCCTATAGAGGTCAGAAGCAACTTTGGCTGTCATGTATCTGGATACAACTACTTCTTTTTTTTTTTCTTTTAGGCAAAGTCTCTCATTGGTCTTGGGACTCACCGAGTCAGCGATGCTGGCTACCAGGAAGCCTCCTCCAGATACCTGCCTGTCTGCCTCCAGAGTGCTGGGATTAGAAGCATGTACCACCACACTTGGCTTTAACTTCTGACAAAATTTCTTTGTTAGGAGTGTCCCAAATCATGCTACATGTATTATCCACATGTGTTCATTCTCCCTAACTACATTTTTTTCAGATCCTAGCATGTCTAAATTTTTCCAACACTATATGTTCTATTCCTCTCAAGGTCTCAAATGTCACTTCCTTCAGAAACTTTCTACCAACTTCCTAAAGAAGTCAAAGTTCCCATAGTTTGTCTTCACAGCATGATGAAAATCTTTAATCACACTGCACCTTTCTAGCTGTTTGGGTGACATTGGATTTATGCTGCTTCATCGGACTGCAAGTTGTCTAAAATGGAGGATTATGTCTGGTTTGGACTCCTGAATGCTGAGTGCCTTGTAGTGACTTCTTGGCATGTAGTAAACTCTCAGTGAATATGTTCTCCATAAGTGCACAAGTAAATAGATAATTATATGTATTACTCAAAATAGCAAAAAGTGAAAGAATCAGAAATGAACATTAGAATGAACAAGAAGCATTCTAATAGAGTGCCCAATAGTGTGGCATTAGAAATGTAATTTCCGGGGCTGGAGAGATGGCCTAGCAGTTAAGAGCACTGACTGCTCTTGCAGAGGACCCGGGTTTGATTCCCAGCACCCACATGGCGGCTGAAAACCGTCTTTAACTCCAGTTCCAGGGGAATCCGACACCCTCTTCTGACCTCTGCGGCATTGCACAACACGGGTGCACAAACCTGCACGCAGACAGTACATTCATACGCATACGAAAATAAATAAAATTTTTAAAAAATTAAAAAAAAAGAAATGTAATTTCCCAGGAGACAGAGAGAAAAATCAGAATCCTCTAGTGGAACATTCCAGAGGGTATTGACAATATTCTCTCTCTCTCTCTCTCTCTCTCTCCTTTCCTCTTTTTTAAAAATGAATTTTCTGCAAATTTCTTACAATATATCTTGATCGTATTTGTATTCCTTCCCCTATCTACACCCATCTTATAACCCCCTGCTGGATTCCATGAACTCTGTCATATATATGAAGGCCTATTGAGTCAATGTGTGTCCCCAAATGTCCTTCGGTGTGCATCCATCCACTCGAGCCTCATTAAGTTATCTAGACTAACACCCTTAAAGAAAACTAGCTCTCTTCCCCCAGGAGTCATCAATTGCCAGTAGTTCCTCAGCTAAGGTTGGGCCTTCCTTCCCACCCCACTTCTATGGTAGGACGTTGTTTGCCTCGAGCTGCCAGGAGTTTTGTGCATGCTCTTACCACTGCTGTGAGTTCATGTGAATAATTTCCTAGCTGTCTAGAAAACTCTGTTTCCTTGTGCTCATCGAGTGATAACATCTACAATGTAGCCTCTGCATTCAGGGTACATAGTGGGATGGGAGTGGAAAGAATATCAATGTACCGCTCAACTCTCAATAAGAAAACTTCGTCGTGTAACAGATGGTGATTAACCCAGAAGGCTACAACTGGCCAAAATTCGGAGCATAAGAGACTGGGGAGTGCTTGTCCCTGAATAGGACACCTATACTAGACTACATACTCTTTTAAGACCTAGCTTCTTGCTTTCGAATGAGGCTGAAAAATGAATGATTTGTCTTGAACAAATTAAGCAAAAGCTCACTCAAATAAAGCCTGCAAGAAATAAAAGAGGAGAAAAAAAAAAACAACAGCCCATGATGTCATGAACATGCTTCTTCAAATGGTTTTGCTAAATTCCATCTTGCAAGAAGAATGAGTAATATATGTAGATTAAATGACCATTTTTTATGAGAGACATTTCTATGATATTTAAGAAAATGAGTGATTAACTGAGTATCTTGTCTTAGCTATCGCAGAGATTCTCAGCCCTGAACATGAACTTGAATCCCTTAGAGATAACTGTTCAAGATCCTACTCAGGATGATCGATTCAGAGTTATGAGGGCTGGGCCAAGCCCTTCGATTTTTCAAGAGCTCCCCTGGTAATTATGATTGAATGACCCTTCATAAGCAGAGTAATTGTTGTATTTTGAGTTTCTTTTTTATCGTAGTTATTTGTGACTATTCTGATGTCCATGTGCCCTTTATTTTGAATTACTTGTACTCTAAGCAAACAGCCTTCGATTTATCAGGTTGCCCAGCCCTTTGTACCTCATGGATATGCAGCATTATATCAATTGTTTTGATCCAAATGCCTCTAACATGGAGGTAAATGGAACATGTTTCATGCCTCTTGCTCCACATTTCTACTGAAATTCTTTTTTTTTTTTTTTTTTTTTGAGGACAGGGTCTTCCTATAGTTGTGGTCTTCCTTTAGTTCCAGCTATTCTGGAACTCACTCTGTAGACCAGGCTGGCCTTGAACTCACAGAGATCCGTCTGCCTCTGCCTCCTGAGTGCTGGGATTAAAGGCGTGTGCCACCACGCCCGGCCTAAACATCTTTGTGGGTGTTCATAAAATATAGCTTCAAGCACTCACAGAATTGGGAGATGCATATGGTTAAAGGGGATTAACAGACAGAGTATTAAGTGCTCTGAAAGATACAAGGAATGCTCAGATGGGCAAATCCAGTACTAGTTCCTGGAGGAAGCTTCAATAGGACTTTCACATCTTGGGTCCTGAATTTCTTAGCTAACCTTCCTCTTACTGCCTGTACTTTATCAGACAATATTTATAATTCTGGCAGCCCATTATCAATCTCAGTACATAAATTTTTCTTTTTTACAATTTTGTAGAAAAGATTGAAACCTGGAAGGGGATTTTTTTGGATTCCTTGCCGAAAAACCTATCATTTTATCTGCATTGGCCCCATCTGTTATGGCAACTTTCTTGTAAAGATGAAGAATCTGACCATCTTCCTATATCATGTCAGTTCTGTTTGGATGCCACCATCTCCAGCCTCCTCTAGGACTATGCACTTTTTTTTTTTTTTTTTTTTGTCTTTGAGACAGGGTCTTCCTGTAGCTCTGGCTGTCCTGGAACTCACTCTGTAGACCAGGCTGGCCTTGACCTCACAGAGATCCACCTGCCTCTGCCTCCTGAGTGCTAAGATTAAAGGCGTGCACCACCATGCCCAGCCTGCACACTCTTAAGGCTGTTCTTTCTTTACTCTTCAGTTATTCCTTTCTATGCATTCCACTGGTCCCTGAGACACCGACTTGCTGATGACAGTGAGTCTCAACGTCTGCTCACACTGTTCTCTTGAGTGTTCACACACTCCTGACTATGCTTCACTTGCTCTTTTTTTCCCCCATATATATTTTTTATTTTTTAATTAGTATACAACTTATCATGTTTTGGGTTCTTGCCCATTTCATG
The DNA here is from genome assembly GCA_009823505.1 of Rhizomys pruinosus. Classification (NCBI taxonomy): domain Eukaryota; kingdom Metazoa; phylum Chordata; class Mammalia; order Rodentia; family Spalacidae; genus Rhizomys; species Rhizomys pruinosus. The sequence goes on from VZQC01010091.1 coordinate 1,232,141, forward strand.
TCATTTGAATATAACTCTTTAAAAAATTGTTTTTACATCTATTTTATGTGTATGAGTGTACTGCCTGCATGTAGGTAGGTGCACCTCTGTCATGCAATGCTTGGGGAGGTAGGAAAGGGCATCAGATCCCCTGGAACTGGAGTTACCAATGGATGTTAGGCACCTTGTGGGTGCTGGGAATTGAACCCAGGTCTTCTTTAAGAGCAGCAATGATCTTAACCACTGAGCCATCTCTCCAGCCCCTTGAATATAACTCTTTAAAAAAATTTTTAAATTTTTTATTTATTTTTGCATGTGTATGAATGTACTGTCTGCATGTAGATTTGTGCACCCGTGTCGTGCAATGCCCCTACATCTGCCCGGGATGTCACACTGGCTTCCTGTCCACACCTTGCCCCATCTACTTCTACCACCACAGCACAGCCAAGAGATTTCTGCAGTGAAAACCTGATCATTTTCCTTGTCTGCTTAAAGCCATCCAATGGCTTGGTCCTTCTGGAGGACTTGATACTCTTTCACATGATTCATTAACTCCCAGTGTAGCCTGCTTTAGTTTTATCTTTAATTTGTTTCCGTTTTTCAATTTTTTTTTTTTTTTGGTCTATTTCACAGCCCGAGTTCCAGCCCTCGAAAGCTTATTTCAATTCATCAGAAAGCCCAGACTGTTTGGAATGATCTTCTTCCTGCTTTTGTCTACTACAGGTCACAGGCAAGGTGCTGCTCTCTATCATTGTCTTGGGAATTAAACTGAAGCGTCCATGTTGTTTTCAGAGCATTCTGCAAAGTACGAGGCTAAGACTGGACTCCGTGAACAGTTGTTGAATGAAAGAGAAGAGAAGATATTGGACTACCAAAGTGGAGACACAAAACATAGAGACATGAGGACAAGTGAAGAACAGAAGGGGAATCTGAGGTTTGTAACTCACAGGACAATGAATGGTATGTTATTAAAAAGAGGAAAGATTGAGAACGGCATTATGTGTTTATTTTTTTTTTTTTATTGAGAAAAAGGTTTTGCTATGTAGCCTAGGGAGGCCTTGAAGTCATGGCAGTTCCCCTGTCTCAGCCTCAGGAGTGCTGGGATTACAGGTGTGCACCAACACACCCGACTAGAGCTGAGTATTTTCAGTAACATCAAAGTCTATACTATTTTCACTAGTTGGAGCAAGGACTCAGCCCCTAACCATGACCCTGGACTTTGCAACACTCTAGTTCTAATTTTTAAAACTTGTTTTCACTTCTTTTGGGCTTTCCTTGGTCTTCTAGTGCTCTTTCCACCCCACTACACTCTTAGGGCCTTTGCGCTGGCTGTGGGGTGTGCTTTATCCTCCGGACCACCCCCGCTTCCGGTTGGCAGCTGCAAGTCTTCAGTCTTCACTGACCTCCCCCCTTCACCCTGCCCCCATTAGGGATGCTAGGACGACTGTCTCTGGCCTTCTGCCTGTTCCAGATGTGTCTGCCAAAGACCCCCTACAGTGTAGGGGATGATGAATGATGTGACCTAGGAGCCAGACTGGTGGGAAAGTGTCGATTCTTTGAAAAGAGAGGGAAAGGGAAGTGGGGTGGGGGGAGGGGGTGTGGAGGTTGAAGTGGAGTCGCAAGTCGCAAGGAGTCTAAACGCCCTCCTCTCAAGCTCGCTGCGCTCCAATAACGTTGTCTTTCCCAGGAAGGGGTGGGCGAACTTTTCCAATCTATCCGTGCATTGCCGGAATCGGGGAGCATTTTTCTCATTTACTACAAACCCCCTCACCACACACACACACACACACACACACACACACACACACACACTACTCTAGGGAGTTTCTAACTCTCCCTTCTCTCTGCTGGACAGTCCTCCCAAATTTCCTCTCTCTGCAGGTCCCTCCCAATCTGCATGAGAATCTCTGACTCAGGGGGGCTATGTGTTTATTTTGGATGGACTGAATTGGAAGTGCTTTCGGGACATCAAAGTGCCAATATTTGGAGAGAGGTTTTAAATCCAGGAGGGAGTCAGGGCTTGAGAGATTTTTATTTAGGAATTAGTTAGTAGATAACAGAAAAGTCCTCCATCAGGGGTTGACTCAAGAAGATTAGAGAGCAGAGAAATTGGGACATAATGTATAAAAGAACTAGCAGTGAGGGGACTGTTGAAACAACCAGGAGAGATGTCAGAGGAAGAGACAGAAGAGTCAGGTGAGCAAAAACCTGGGTAGGAGAGGATTCAAAGGAATTCGGAAAAAGGAAGACTGATTAGCAAGTTCATTTAGAATGGTCTCTCGGCTGGGCGTGGTGGCGCAGCCTTTAATCCTAGCACTTGGGAGGCAGAGGCAGAGGCAGGCGGATCTCTGTGAGTTCAAGGCCAGCCTGGTCTACAGAGCAAGTTCCAGGACAGTTGGGGCCACAGGGAGACTCTGTCTTGAAAAGACAAAAAAAAAAAAAAAAAAAAAAAAAAAAAAAAAAGAATGGTCTCTCAACCTCAGCACCATTGACCAATTAGTCCTTTACTGTGTGACTGTGCTGTGTAGCCAAAGATGTCTACCCACATCTGTCACCTCTACTTTCTCAGTATCATCCTCCTCCTTTCCAGTTTTGACAACTCAAACAGTCAAATGTCAGAATTGTCTCTGGTTGAGAACTACTGAAATGACATGGCAGACATTCAACAAATGGCCATGAATTGAGTAAATTTAGCCAGGTGCAGTACTAGTTGTTCCTGGAGGGTTTATTGTGTATGCTTGCATGAACTAGATTACCAATTGGAACCAATTAAATGGAAAAAATACAAATTCATTTCATGTATAGACACGATGTTTGTAAACCCAACATACAAGTTCTTTTCTGTTCCTTCTAAGCATGTATATTATAGTTTTTTTGGGGGGGGAAGGGTTGATTTTATCTCACATCTCCGAGGTCACAGGTCATCACTGAGGGAAGTCAGGGCAGGAACTTAGTGGAACCTGGAGCCAGGAGCTGAGGACAGGCCACAGAGGAACACTGCTTACTGGCTTGTTCCATATATTATAGTTTTTAAGGCTTAGAATCATCTTAAATACTTTTAAGTGAGAAAAATCTGAAATGATTGGCTAATTCTTAATAAAATGTAAACATTTGTTTACATTTGTATATTGGTATATTATACATTGTATATTGGTGGTGGAAGTGAATCAGTAACTAGGATGCTGGATGTGAGAGAGACATTGCAATCTATCTGTTTTCTCAAAAATCACATCCCAAGATATATTAAAATACACAAAAATGATGAACTTGTCAAGACCAGATGAAGTCAAATTTGTGTTAGGTTTAAAAGATCCTGTGGGGTGGGGCTGGGGAGATGGCTCAGCTGTCATTGATCCCCAGAGGACCCGAGTTTGGATTCTTAGCACCCTTGTTGAGGCTCCAGAGAATGTAAACTTCTGGCCTCTGTGGGAAGCTAAATTCATGTGGCATACACACTTTAGTAAAAATAAATATTTAAGAATCACTTAGAGATTATAAAGTGGAGATTGAACAAATCAGATAAGCATTATGTATATAAAATTTTCAGACATGAAAAATTCAGATGAAATTGACTTAAGCAAGTACAGCAGAAGACATTTTTCTTGACGGAACACATTTAGAAAATAGTACATCACAATTGCAAAATTGTCTTTATATTTTAAAAGATTACTTACATCCTGGAAATATTGGGCAGATTTGAAAATGCATGACTTGGAATAGTTTTCAGGTGGGTCTCTATCAGCTTCCTATGGAAATAACAGTCACAAGATTAGAGTTTACATTAGTTATCTTTTCTAATAACTCAGTTTAATTACAAAGGATACTGTATTAGGAACACGGGAATCTTTACAACACATGTTTCACCATACATAATTAACAAAACAGTAATAGCAAATAGTGAAAGAGAAGTTGAGATTCAGATAAACTAGATCTTCAAACTTTATCTATGGATTGCCAGTAAATAATAAGCCTTTCCCAACAACACATTAGATTTGATTACTGAAGGGAACATAATACATCCCTATAATCTGTTCATGAGTTTGTCAAGACTACTGAATTCGTGTCACACATTTATCAGTAGCTATGACTTGGAATGCCTTCAGGATATACCGTAAGTACATGTGAAGAGGAATTAGACACATTAGTTTATCTTAAACATGAAAACATAGTGATACACTCATAATAATATATCAGTTTTCTCCAGTCATTACTCTGATCTTACTGTCTACTTCCTACAAAGGAAACTGACAAAGAACCAATGCTCTCTCACAACCTTAAGATATCTTTGCTGTAACAATAATAATCAAAGAAGAAGACAAGAAATTTAGAGGGAGCCTGTGGGCAGAGATGTGGAAGGAGGTGGAAGGCAGGAAAAGAACGGGTGGAAATGTAAGTACAGTTCTTATGTACAAAATTCTTTTAAAAGATGCCTTTGATATATGGAGAGCATGTATTCATATATTAGAGTAATATAAAATTAAAGGGAAAAATGTGAACTCCTAAACATATTTTAGAATTAGCAGTTAATTTTCAAAGGTTATAATTTTGGTATATACGTGACATATACTTTGGAGTAATACAAATGGGAGGGAACAACGACAAAAATACTGGATCAAAGAATGACTGAAACAGTTAACTTCTGCCCAAACAATAGACCTCTGTAGAGAAAAAATTTAAAAAGACTGAGAAAAATATGCAAGACATGTATGGCAGAATGCATGAACTGGGGTGGGGTGGGAGACATGGAAAAGGGAGTGTGTCTAAATTGGACTGAGAAATGATGTATGAAACACACAAGACACCAATAAAATATTTTATTTAAAAAAAATAAAAAATGCCTTTGTTGGATGTGCAAATTGAAGGAATGGCTTTGCCTTCACTTTCATTTCTCATTTCTTTTCAGAAGGCTGAGACTCCTCATACAGAAGGAAGCATCTTCAATTCATCTAGGTGTTGCATTTTTTTCTTTTCTTTTTTGAGACAGGTCTCCCTGTAGCTCTGGATGTCTTTTAAAACTCTCTGTGTAGACCAGGCTGGCCATGATCTCACAGAGATTTACCTCCCTCTGCCTCCCAAGTGCTGGGATCACAGGCTTGAGCCACCACTTTGCTGGGCCACATTAATCATTTTCCTCATTGTCTGTTTATATTCTTTAAATACTGGAAATCATGTATTGACCACTTGTTATTTAAAGATGGTAGGTTAACGTGACACCTTTTCTCTTCTAGGCTGCTGGGTTATTTCTCAACAACCAACCACTTCCCTCCTCTCCCTCCCTCTTTCCTTCCTTCCTTCCTGCCTTCCTTCCTTCTTTTCTTTTTTGTTTTTGCCAATTTTTATTTATTTATTTATTTATTTTTATGTGTACAAGTGTACTGTCTGCATGTAGGTTGGTGCACCCATGTCATGCAATGCTGTGGAGGTCAGAAGAGGGCGTCGGATTCCCCTGGTGGAGTTAAAGACGGTTCTTAGCCACCATGTGGGTGCTGGGAATCGAACCCGTGTCCTCTGCAAGAGCAGTCGGCGCTCTTAACTGCTGAGCCATCTCTCCAGCCACATTTTTTGCCAATTTTTATGGAAGCTTTGTGCATTTCATACAAAATTTCCAATCAAAGTCAAAACCCATCCCCACTCCTTGCCCCCCCACCTCACCAGAGCGCATGCATTCTGCCGAACATTTTTCATCTTTTTCTCCATCTCTTTTAAAATTTTCGATGCAGAAGTTTACCGTTTTGAGCAGAAGTTCACCATTTCAGTCAGTTCTTTGACCCAGTCTTTTGTTGTTGTTGTTGTTGTTCCTTCCAATCTGCATCATTCCAAAATATGCATATACGCATGCCACATATATCTTTTAGCATCTTTAGCTTATGATTTCTTTCTTTCTTTTTTAAATTAAGCTGAAAGATGTCTTCCTTCTTTTCTTATAATCAATACTTTCTTTGGATTACTCCCTTTTGCACTACTTGAAAAGTATTTGTAATTTGCTTAATCAAAACGTCAACAGCCCAAATTAATTTGTAAAATGAGATATTAACTTTTGTGAAATAAAGGTTCAACGAATGATAGAAAAGATAGATTTCTTTTTAGCCCTTTTGACCCCTGTGTGTTTCACCATGAAGTTCAATGTTAGCTGAATATTAAGAAATTTAGATCATAAATTGTCCTCTCCTGAAGTTCCATTTCCTTAACTGGGATGATTAAAAGTGTATTGAAACAGATCCAGGATTCTGAAGTTAAAAAGATCTGAGAGCAAGTCATTCTATCAAAATATCTGGGTAAAATCAGGCCATGCAGAAAGAAAATGAAGGATAATAAGCACACCTGTTATGCATTACGCAAAGAGACCGAGTTTTTCAAATCCAAAGATGGCCTTACAGAGTGGTTCTAAGGCACATGTCTTGAGGGCTTACTGCTTGTCAGATTGCACATTGCTTGTAACTTTCACTGACCAAAAATTAGGGGATTTGGCCTCTGTCCAAACGAAAGAAACAGGTCAGGTTTTGTGGTACACTCTTGTAATTCTAGTATTCAGGAGGTTGAGGCAGGACAGTTGTGAGTTTGAGCCCAGCCTGGGGTATACAGTAAACTCTGTCTCAAAAAATAAAACAATAAAATAAGATTTTTAAAAAGTAAATAACATATCAAATAAAATAGAAAGTTAGGATAAAGTGGCAACGGTTTACAGAAGTTTGATATGGAACATAAGGAGTACATAAGTGAAATTTTTTTTTTTTAGTTTTTTTCCTTTTTTTAGTATTTTTCAGGCAGGGTCTCCCTTTTAGTCCCTGCTGTCCTGGAACTCGCTCTGCAGACCAGGCTGGCCTTGAACTCACAGAGATCCACCTACCTCTACCTCCCGAGTGCTGGGATTAAAGGTGTGCACCATCACACCTGGCTACATAAGTGAAATTTAATAGATTTTTAATTATAGGTTCAAATTCTATTTATATGCTTCCCCTATATATAATGCCTGCTTCTTAAATATCTGTTTATTTTTATGTGTTTGTATATATGTCTGAGTGAGTTTATATGTATGTGCAGAGGAGCCCTCAGAGGCCAGAAGAGGGTGTCAGATCTCCAGAAACTGGAGTTATAGGCAGTTGTGAGCTGCCCTGTGGCTGCTGGGAATGGAATTGGGGTCTTCCAAAAGAGGGAATGGAATTGGGGTCCTCCAAAAGAGGGAATGGAATTGGGGTCCTCCAAAAGAACAGTAAGCACTTAACTGCCAAGCCATCTCTCTAGCCCCATGGTACCTGTTTCTTAAAGCCCTTTCCCCCCAAATTGTCCAAGCACAAAACTATATATAAACTTATATATACATATCCATTCTGTCTATTTCTGTTGGTTTCTGCTCCTCCTCAAAAATAGAATAGCTCTTTAAGTTCCCATCCTTCCTGCCTTCCTGGGAACACTAATTCAGAACTATCTGAACCTGTGAGTCTGGAGTCACAATTCCTTTTTAAAATTTATTTATTTATGGAGCTGGAGAGATGGCTCAGCAGTTTGAAGCACCAATTGCTCTTGCAGAGGAACTGGGTTGGATTCCCAGCACCCATATGGAGGCTAAGAACTGTCTTTGAGCTGGGTGTGGTGGTGCACGCCTTTGGTCCTAGCACTCAGGAGGCAGAGGCAAGTGGATCTCTGTCAGTTCAAGGCCCTGGTTTACAGGGTGAGTTTCAGGCCAGCTGGGACTATAGGGAGACCCTGTATCAAAATAATAAATAAATAAAAAATAAAATTTATTTATTTTATATCATGCGTATGAGTGTCTTGCCTGCATGAATATGTGAACTGCATGCATGCAATGCCTATGGAGGCCAGAAGAGGGTGTCAGATCCCCTGAAACTGGAGTTATGGGCAGCTACTAGCTGCCACGTGGGTGCTGGGAACTAAAGGTCATCTGCAAGAGCACTAGTGCTTTTAACTGCTGAGCCATCTCTCTAGCCCCTGAGTCACAATTCTTAGGCTGTCAAATGTCCTTATACCTGTAGTTTCTGAGTTTAGGTTGATTGGGACCAGAGCAAGGTTCATATTTCTGAAATGTTTGCCTATGAAAATATAATGTACATAGAAATACATGTAAATCATGATTGAGCTGCAAATTTTGCAAAGATCCACTTTTAAATTTTGTTTTATTTTGTAGCAGCCATAGGGGAGGAAAATCTGATAAATGCTAAGGACAGCAGACATTTCTCTCCATTCCAAACAAGAAAAGTCTGTTTAGTTATATTTTTCACAGTAATCTTGCATAGTAGCAGGCTCATTGCACTGAAATTTCATCAGCATGAAAGTGCAATCAATATTTCAACATTTCGTTTCTTACAGAGCATAGGGAATTCATAAAGCCCTGTTTTCTTTGTGAGATCTCAATAACCTTGGTCTATGAAATAAACTGGCAATAGGAAGACTAATGGGAACAAATTAATTAACACAGAGAACTGTGAAAGCTGTAGACAAAGTACGAGGCTCAAGGATGAACTAGATAGCTATGGGGTTCCAGGAGAGAAGTGCATGGGGGTATGGTGGGAAGGGGGAAGGATGGAGAGGGAAGGCAAGGCAAGGAAAGATGTCTCCTAATGTAGATGAAATCTCAAGTAGCAGTTCACAAATCACCCTGTATTGGGTGATAATCTGTGTTTTACGACTAGGTGTGATCTCTAATGAGTGACCTCTGAGTTCCTGGGCAGCTAAAAAGGGCCCTCAGGAGCAAGCCTTTTTGCTTGTATCTGATGTTGACTTCACTAATGTGTGTGTGTGTGTGTGTGTGTGTGTGTGTGTGAGAGAGAGAGAGAGAGAGAGAGAGAGAGAGAGAGAGAGAGAGAGAGAGAGAACAGCCTTCAGCATCCTTCCATGGGTGCTATTCAATGGCTTGTGTTTTGGGACTATTCTGGAACTTGCCCAATGGGCTAGGCTGGCTGGCCAGTGAACCATAGGGATCACCCTATCTTCACCTCCCTGGCACCGTGCTGGGATTACAAGTGCATGCCACCACACAGGGCTCTTTAAATGTGGCTTCTGGGAACTGAGCCAGGGTCTCAGTTTTCCGTGGCAAGTTTATTATTTATTTATTTATTTATTTATTTATTTATTTATTTATTTATTTTTTGGTCTTTTTGAGACAGGGTTTCCCTTTAGTCTCAGCTGGCTTGGAGCTCACTATGTAGACTAGGCTAGCGTTGAACTCATAGAGATCCGTCTGCTTCTGCCTCCTGAGTGCTGGAATTATAGGTGTGCACCACCACACCCGGCACATGGCAAGTATTTTACCAACTGAGCCACCTCCCTGGTCCAAAGACAGCCTTTTATTTTATTTTATTTTATTTTATTTTTTTTTTGTCTTTTTGAGACAGGGTCTCCCTGTAGCCCCAGCTGTCATGGAACTCACTCTGTAGACCAGGTTGGCCTTCAACTCACAAAGATCCGCCTGCCTCTGCCTCCCGAGTGCTAGGATTAAAGGCATGCACCACCAAAAAGCCTTTTAAAGCGAACCTTGTGACCTGGTTTGACTTCTATTACTGTGATAAAACACTCTGACCAAAAAAAACTTGGGGAGGAAGGGTTTATTTGGCTGACAGATCACAGTTCATCATCAAAGGAAGCCAAGGAAGGAAATCAGGGCAGAAACCTGGAGGCAGGAGCTGAAGCATGGACCACAGAGGAACACTGCTCACTGGTTTGCTCTACTGGCCTGTGCTCAGCCTGCTTTCTTATACAACCTAGAACCATCTGCTTATGGATGGCACCACCTACAATGGGCTGCCCCCACCCCGCCCACATCAACCAGTAATTACCTCACAGGCCAACTGGATGGAGGAAATGCCTTAATTGAGATTCCCTCTTCCCAGGTGTGTCAAGTTGACAATGGAAGCTACCTAGCACACCCCGTGTCTGCAGCTTCTCCAAATAGCCATCTCAAATTAAGCCAAAGGAATATATTTGACATGCCATGTTCTAGGGTTGCACAACAATTTCTAGAATTTCAAATCCAGAGTTTGCTCTTGGGGGGAGGATTTAAGTTAATCAATGCTGCATACTTCCCACTGCAACGATAAAGAAAACCAAGTATGAGCAGACACCCGTTACTGACAGAATACTGTTTCATCTTTGCCATGGCCAAACCTGTGTGCTCCGGAAGCACCAAATTCTCTCTTGTGTGGGATATATTTTTTTCTCTTGGCAAACAGGCTGAGTATATTCCATACTTCTATATCAGGCTTATTTGCTTAATAGCAAGGTCCACATTTCAAAGGCCTCTCTTTGTATTCAGTGCTGTGCCAGTCAATCAACCAATATTGAACTGTGTGAACATAGAAAGTATTAGTAGTGAAAGAGAGGGAACTGGTACAAATAATTCCTATAGCTGTTATGAAGTTGTCGATTGGACAATATTAGTATAATTTTAATGCGACATTTATTGTTTGGTGTTTATTTTGTGAGATGAAATTCTTTTTTTTTTATTCTAAGAACAATCTTTTTTTAAATTTATTTACTTATTTTGTATGTGTATGAATGTACTGTCTGCATGTAGGTTTGTGCACCCGTGTCGTGCATGCCATGGAGGTCAGAAGAGGGTGTCGGGTTCCCCTGGAACTGGAGTTCTCCTGGAATTGGAGTTACAGACAGTTCTCAGCCGCCATGTGGGTGCTGGGGGATCGAACCCAGGTCCTCTGCAAGAGCAGTCAGTGCTCTTAATCGCTAGGCCATCTCTCCAGCCCTGTAAGATGAAATTCTTAAGGTGAATGCATTTTAATGTGCAATTTTAGTACTCTGTGGCAGGTTGTGATATAGTCAGAGGACTTCAAATCAGGGCCCTAGGCCAAGATGAATAATGCAGTCAAATGTGAGTCTTTGCATACAGACTACTTTTAAATAAGAAATAATTTAAAATCTGTATTCTGTTGCATGTTTTTTTGCATTGGTAGGGGAATGGTATTTTCATGTTCCTGTTGAATTATTTGCCAATAATATAAAAATTGGGGGTGATAGCTACAATGTGAAGTATAGCAGTGTAACTGAAATAGAGCTACAGACCACTAAGAATTCCAGCATGCCGGCAAGTCATGATTTGGGGGCAGAGTTTCCATTTGGGGTTTAGTTATTTTTATGATTTGACCCTTAGAAAACCAAGTAATAGATTTGACTCAATAGATATGATTGATTGATATTTTCTAGTTTAAGGCCATCTGGAAGAGACCTGTTCATGCATAGCTCAATGATTTAGGTCTCCAGATTGATGAAGTATTAAATATTGGTTTTATTTCATTATGAAGTAAACTTTTTTTGGACTTTTGAGACAGGGTCTCTCTGGAGCCCCAGCTGCCCTGAACTTACTCCACAGACCAGGCTGGCCTTGAACTCACAGAAATCCATCTGCCTCTGCCTCCCCAGTGCTGGGATTAAAGGTGTGCGCCACTACGCCCAGCACTATGAAGTAAACTTTTTAAGTTAAAATGACTTTTCTCAATTTTTTACCTCCAGATGTGGAAATGTGAAGTGATATGCATTTCTTTCAGGGCTTATGACTATATTTATACTATAGTACATGTATATATGTGCACACATGTAATACCCATTTGTTCAGTATCTTGGTTAAAATCTGGACTGTGCAGCATCATAGGAAGGCCCTAGGATGCTACACAGTCCAGATTTTAACCAAGATACATTTTGGGACTACTGGCTATGGAGCTGCTGTGAACATCCATGTAAAAATCCCTCTATGGATCTGTCTACTCAAATTAAAGGGTGAATATACAGAAATTGCTGTTTTTCAGGGATTGTTCCATATCCACCCCAGACAACACTACGTTTCATCAACCGTGCACCTGGTGTAATTGAGTGAGATGGGATAGACTTAGGGAGACAGAGACACCTGCTTGGTGGTGAGAGGCTGATGTAACCCCAGGGTTGTAGTACAGAAGGATCTCATGGGTTACTCAAACAGTAGAGAAGAGAATACCCCAAGCCAGCAGGGACCCACGTGGCTGGCCGAGATGACCATGAAGCCCTGTGCTGCATGTATTAGCACCTCTATTTCACTGGGCTTGAAAACTTGCCTGTTCTCCTCAAGCACTCGATGCCATGCCACATATAAGTGTCTTAGATAAAAAGAGGGGAGCAAACGCTTTCCTAGGGGAAACTCCAACCCACTTCTGGAATTTCACCTTTACTACACAAATAATTCTCTCTATTATAGTTTGGCCATAAAATGAAACTTGAGATCCCAGCAGTGTTTCTTTCTCTCAGGAGGGCCACACTCGGGCCAGCAAGATGACCCACCAGCTTAAAGCACTTGCTGCTAAGCCTCAAGTCCTGAGTTTGATCCTTGGGGCCATATGGTGGAAGGAAAGAATTGATGCCCACGAGTTATTCTCTGAGCTCCACAAATCTCCTATGCTTGTACCATGGCACATGCGTGTGAGCACATGCACACACACCCAAAATAAATAAATCTGAATAAAGAAGCAGCAGAAGAAACTTGACAAATCTTTGCCTTTGCCCTGTAGTGAACTTCATTCTAAATCTTTACTTTATTCTGTTTATTTTTTCTCTTTTGATGATGATAAGTCTGGCAACATTTGATAGAAGTCTCAATGGGTTCTGTCTTTGAGACCCTACCCAATCTTCATCTGCTAGAAATATAATCAGAATTACAAATTATAATCATAACAAGAATAGTAACATTATCAGTATTTCAAATTATAGCCATAATACTGGGAGTAAGTTCACCAAAACCTTTTAGTTAGCTTATTTAAAGTGACAAAATTATACATATTTATGAAGTACTGTGTGATGTGTTTTCGAAGATTTATTTGATTTTATTATTTTAATTAATTAATTAATTAATTATTGGTCTTTTTGAGTCAGGGTCTCCCTGTAGCTCCAGCTGGCCTGGAACTCACTATGTAGACCAGGCTGACCTTGAACTCACAGAGATCCGCCTGCCTCTACCTCCTGAGTGCTGGAATTAAAGGCATGCCCCACCACACCTGGCTTATTGATGTGTTTTTCCATAGATATTATTAAATCGGTTTCTTACCAAATCCAAGCTAATGAAAGGGGTTAATAAATGAAATATATTAAAATGAAAATAATAAAACTTATATAGCACCTATTGGGCCAAACACTATGTGATTTGTCATTTCCTCAAAAAGAAAAATCCTGTGATCTTATATAAAGATGATGCATAAAATATAATTAACAAAATTCAACATACTTTTCTGATGAGAATCTCAACAAAATAAGTATAGAAAGAATGGTCCTTGACACATTAAAGGCTGTGTATGACAAGTCTATAGCTAACTTTGTGGTCAACAATGAAAACTTGAATGATTTTCCTCTAAGATTAGGAGCAAGGCTCACTCTTCCCATTTCTATTTTGCCTGATATTGAAACCCTAGCCAGAGAAATCAGGTAAGAAAAATTAAAGACGTAAATACAAAGTAGAAAGGATGAAATTAAAATGTCCATTTCCTGATTACTTGATCTCATAACAAATCTGAAAGACTCCACCAGAAAACTTGTCACACTGAAAATTGAATGTAACAAAGTCAACATATATTCCAAGTCTTAGTTTCTTCTTTGTTTCTGTGGTAAACTTCACTGACAAAGTACCTTAAGAAAGAAAGGGTTCATTTTGGTTCACAGTTTAAGGATACACTCCATCACGGTGGACAAATCAAGGTGGGAAGATGAAGCAGCTGGTCACATGACACCCAAAGTCAGGAAGAAGAGAGTGATAAAGGCTTGGGCTCAACTTGCCTCTCTTTCACACAGTCCAGGATCCCAGCCACGGAATAGTGCCACCCGCCGCAGTGGACAGCTCTTCCTGCTTCAATTAACCTCAACAAGATAATCCCTCACAAGCCTGCCCACAGACCCATTTCCCATGTGGTTCTGCATCTCCTTAAGTTGACAGTTGAGATTAATTATCACACTCCATGAAGACATTCTGCACTTTTTTTTTTTACAATGAATTATCTAAAAAGGAATTTTTTTGGAGTCCCATTTACAATAGCTACAAAAATATCTACCAGGTGTGGTGGCGCACGGCTTTAGTCTCAGCATTTGGGAGGCAGAGGCAGGCAGGTTTCTGTGAAATTGAAGCCAACCTCATCTACAAAACATGTTCCAGGCCAGCTGGGGACATGGGGAGATACTGTCTCAAAAACAAACAAAACAAAAACAATAGTAACAAAATTAATTAATTAATTTTTGGTCTTTTTGAGACAGGGTCTCCCTGTAGCTCCAGCTGGCCTGGAACTCACTATGTAGACCAGGCTGACCAGCTTGTAACCAAGTTAATCATATGTTTTCAGATCATTTATTACTATGTATTCAATCTGCCTGCTTATTGTGTAATCGACTTGTTTGAATTTAACTGGCTGTTAGGAAAGTGATGTAAACAATCTGACTAGGCTATGGCTTCCCAGGTAATCAACTTTTAAAAGCTAAGCTTAGAAAAAAGTTCAATCTTAAACTATGCTACCTATTTCTCCCTTGTGACCAATCCTTGTGCCTGATCCAAAATAATGTATATGTATCTATGTGTGATAGTATCATTACTAGGATCAGTGACCTTAGAATCAAGGAATTATATACAGTATATGTTGTAAACAACATGTGGGCTCAGGAGGCTAACATCTGTTTGAGGTTTGTTCTGAGTCAGTAGGGGTCAGAAAAGGCAAATTCTTCCCTGATAAAATTCTGGTTAAAGAGTCTTTAAGACAGAGTTCCTCATTCATTTCTTATACCAAGCTTGAGTTTGCTGTTCAATAAATAGAGTATGCCCTTCACTCAAGGAATCAGGGCTGAGAGAGATCAGAACAGACCAAGCTCACTCTTGGTTTAAATGAACTCCTGGAGTTAGTCTTTTTCTGATCAGGTGCTACCTTAAAGCTTCCTGTCAGAGTTCCTTGGGGGACCCCTTCTGGGAGCTTGGTTCTCCTGTGTTAGTATAACTACCCTGAGATTGCCATGCAAAGACCACTGGGAGGCTGCCAAGTGCCCCCAGACACTGACGTTCATTCAGTCCTCACCAAGATTGTGGACATGTGAATGAAGCCACCCCAGCCTCTCCAGCCAAGACCACTAGGTTCTGAATACCACTGAGGGAACTCAACAGATACCATAACTGTCCAGGGTTTTTCACTCTTACCTGCTTTCTTTCAAAATATCTACTTGGAAAAAAGGAAGAGACTGTACTTGTTAACTGTTTTCCCTCATGAGCTTATAATGTATTTAAAAACTTACTCGTTTCAGATATAGTGTGCATTGTCATCCTTTTCCATGAGGATATTTATGTATGCTTAATTAAACATTTGAAGGCATTCCAACTAAATACTTTTTGCCTTCATTTTTCAGTCTCCCTATTCTTTGAAATAGCTCTAATTTTTTTTTCTCCTGCTCTCTAACTGCAAATATGAGCAAATTAAACTAGGCTCATAACCAACAGCTAAGCTGAGACAGGAAGGAAGGCAGCAAAAGGGAAGGGAGGGAAGACTGGAGGACACCTGAAACGTCCGCAGACAAGGGGCCGGTTAGACAAAGTACGGCGCATGCCCTGAGTAATGTGTTATTCTGTTTCTGGAAACTGTCTGTGAAAAGCAGATGTATAGTTCCTTGTAAGGTATGACTGTAGGATCACAAACTAGATGGTGATATGATGCCTGTACCTCCTTAACACCCCCAAGGCAAAGAGTGTAGACAGGCTTGCAGATCCAGGTGTATTCAGAGAATCCTGGGACCTTCAACCCTACAGAAGAAAATCTGCAACTTTTTATTCTTTGAGGCACAGTCTCCCTGTAGCCCCAGCTGGCCTGGAGCCCTCTGTGTAGATCAGACTGGCCTCAATCTCATAGCGATACACTTTCTGAGTGCTGGGATTAAAAGCATGTGTTACCAGGCTGAAGAGATGGCCTAGCGGTTAAGAGTGCCGACCACTCTTACAGAGGACCCGGGTTCGATCCCCAGCACCCACATGGCGGCCGAGAACCATCTGAAACTCCAATTCCAGGAGAACTCCAGTTCCAGGGGAATCCGACACCCTCTTCTGACCTCCGCGGCATTGCACGACATGGGTGCACAGACTTGCATGCAGACAGTACATTCATACACATACAGAAATAAATAAAATTAATAAAAAAATTAAAAAAAAAGCATGTGTCACCATGCTTGACCCCCTTGTTTTATTCATCAGTGCAAATAATCAAAGCTTTCTGGTTCCCAGAGATAGGTCTAAAGATTTATGATGCTACAATTTTATGTGAAATGACAGCAAACAGATTTGCACCCCAGAACAAATTGCATTGTCGCAAAAGGAAATGCACAGACACATTGTCTAGAGGTAACTTTGATTATAACGACAATAGCAACAACAAGCCAGTAAAAGTGAGCTTCCCCCTGACAGTCTCCTCAATTAAAAATTAATACAAAAGAAACCACATTAATGAGGCTATCTAGATGGACAGAATGGCTAAATTCATCTCCATCTGGAAGGCCATTATTAGTTCCATTCAGAACTGCTACTATATGCTTATGAAATCATTTTAATGCTGTCATCTTGGGTTAGAAAATATGGGGGGCATGAGCTCTGGTGGGCGTGGGGGGATAGGGTAGGGGAACGGAGTCTAGAATTGATTAAAATATATATAATATTAAAAAAACTCTAGGGGAAGTGCGCAGGAAACCAAGCCCAGGTGTCAGTGTCTACAGTTAGTTTATTTTATTTATTTATTATTTTTTATTTGATTATTTATTTATTTATTTTTGTCTTTTGAGAGCGGGCTCCCTGAGGCTGCGCTGGTCCTGGAACTCCTCTGTAGACCACTGGCGGCCTGCGACTCACGGAGATTCCGCAGCCTCTGCCTCCCAACTGCTAGGATTAAAAGGCGTGCCACCATGACGGACATTTTTTTACTTTCCGTACTGTGTATCAAGGACTGGTCTGCCATGCAAGTTTGTGCACCCGTGTCGTGCAATGCCGCGGAGGTCAGAAGAGGGTGTCGGATTCCCCTGGAACTGGAGTTCTCCTGGAATTGGAGTTTCAGACGGTTCTCGGCCGCCATGTGGGTGCTGGGGATCGAACCCAGGTCCTCTGTAAGAGCGGTCGGCGCTCTTAACCGCTAGGCCATCTCTCCAGCTCCCAGTTAGTTTATTTTAGTAGCGTGATCTGTACACCCAAGAATATTTGGGGAACATAGATTAGACATGATAGGCCTTTATAAAAAGAAAAATATGGGGTTGGAGAGATGGCTCAGTGCCTAAGAGCACTGGCTGCTCTTGCAGAGGACCTGGGTTTGATTCCTTACACCCAGATGGTGGCTAACAACCTACCATAACTCCAGTTACAGGAGATCCAACCTACCACCTGCAGGCAATACACACATACACATAAAATAAAATTAAAAATAGTAGAGGACATGAAGTCAGCGGCCTGAGGGGGAGTAGGTAATAAGTTGGGAAGGAGATGGGGGTCTGCATGTGATCAAAATACATTGCATGAAATTCTCAAACCAATAAAAATTTTTTTAAAGAAAATCTCATTTCACAAATGGGAAAAATCATTGGAAAAGTGAATTTAATTCACATTTATTGCTCTTCATGACATTTCAGCGGGGCTGACATTTGCCTTAATTCATTGAGAAAGACAGAGAAAATAATGAATAATAGAATATTTCCTATCATATCATAATTCAAGTAGAATTTACTTTCAATAGCCAAATTTGAAACAAAAATGTCAGGCATTTTAAGAAAATACATTTCGATATGACAAATTTGAGCTTAGTCCTTGAAGCAAAATATCAGATTTTTGAAATAACAAATTAATTTTTCTTGAAATTAAGTGATGGATCTGTTTTCTGTGGTCTCTCTGCCAAGGAACAAGACGGAAAAACAAGCATGCTCTATTCTGCTTAGATGGCAAAGAGCAGGACAGAAAGGGCCCTGGGAAAGGGACTTCTTGCTTGCTTATTCTCCTCAAGGAGAATTCAGGGTTCACATTAGCATATCAGTGGTCTTGTTTGTATCAGGAGATTATATCAGCTCCCCCTGCTGCTCCCTGTGTGCATAACCCATGCTCCCTACCATGGTGGGAACTAAGTTTCTAAGGACCTATCAATATTGTTCCCTAAACAACAAAGGCTACTCCCCATAACAACATGGGCTTTGTGTCACACTCCTCTACTTTAGTCCAAAGGGCAAGCTTAAGAAAGTCTACAATAAAAATCTATTTGGAGGCAGTTCTAGTGAATTATTCTTATAGATTCAAGGCTTGAAAATTCCAGACAGTGGTGGGCAGTCTCAATAAACTATGTAACAGACAACTAACTGGTAGGTATGAGAGTTCCTGAGTATATTTTGTAAGGAAGGTCAAATTATTATTCTATCTCCTTTTCTTTTTTCTTTTCTTCTTTTTGTCTTTTTGAGACAGGGTCTCCCTGTAGCCCCAGCTGTCCTGGAACTTGCTGCGTAGACCAGGCTGGCCTTGAACTCACAAAGATCTGCCTCCCAAGTGCTAGGATTAAAGGCTTGCACCACCACGCCCGGCAAACTATCTCCTTTTCTTTAGAAAAATGTCAAATATCTACATCAACACATAGGTCACCAGGTATCCCTATTTAAGAAGTTTTTTAGTTTAAGAATGGCTCATATCTATTTACTTCATATAGTTGTTTTTTTTTTTTCAATTAGAGATCAAACTCAGGGCCTTGTATGCACTGGACAAGTATTCTACCACTGAGCTATGTTCCCAGCTCCTAAAAATAATTTATTACCATAAAACAAGTATAAAAAGACAGACTAATCTTTCCTCACCAACACATTTTGAAATCTACACTCAAGTCACAAATATTTTTATTTTTCTCACCATCATAATCATAATATTCATTGGAAGCTTTTATGACTAGAATCTGAATTGATAATGTTACATCCATTTTCTTCTTTAATTTTTCCTATGATGCTATGAAGTAGGTACCATGGCAATCTATATATAGCCTTTAGGTTAAGAAATCGAGAACTAGAGAGGTTAAGAAACTTGTCCAAGACTATACTTTCAGGGATCATTTCTATTGTATGTTACTGGTGAAGCTTCTCTGACTGTGTAGAGTACCAGAAACCATGAGGAGGAGACGTAGCGTTCTCTCCCGAGCGTGAAGGAGGCTCTAGGTGCTGCTTTACTGCACCTGCCACTTGCCATTGATGATCGTTCTTCTCTCCTTCAGGAGAGTAGAGGGAGAGAGTGCAGTCTGAGTGGTTAAAAAAAAAGAAACTCTCGATCCTACTAATGAAGCACATGTAATTAGATATATAGGTATTTAAACAGTACTAATTGTTATAGTAGGTTACTTTGGTATAGACACAGATGTTTGGATGGTATTTTAATCCATGAATTACATTTTCTTCTGTTAAGTATGACAGGGTCTTCGTGTGATTTATTATACTGTTTAAATACCTATATATCTAATTGCACATGCTTCATTAGTAGGATCGAAAGGTTATTAACCTAGTTAATCTGTTAATCCAGTTGTTTTTGGCTTAATTGGCTTTTGTGGCTGTGGGGGCGGAGTTATCCTCCCAGCTGGTATTAAAGGTAGGGTTGTGTGAGTCTTGAGATATGAGATCTCCTGAGATCAGCAGAAGCTCAGGTACTGGGGCACGGGCTAAANATCAAAATACATTGCAGAAAATTACTCAAACCAATAAAAATTTTTTTAAAGACAATCCTCTTCACAAACTGGGAAAAACAAAAAGAATCATGGAAATATGGAATTTAATTCACAATTCTGCTTCATGACATTTCAGCGGGGCTGACATTTGCCTTAATTCATTGAGAAAGACAGAGAAAAATAATTGATGAATAATAGCATTATTTCCTATCATAATTCATAATTCAAGAAGAATTACTTTCAATAGCCAATATTTGAAACAAATGTCAGCTTTAAGAAATAATGCCAGGCGCGGATACTCACAGGCAGCAATGAATCGCGTTAGAGACTCGATATTGACAAATCCAGAGACTACCAGTCCTTGAAAAAAATATTGATTCTGAAATAAAAATAATTTCTGAAATAAGTGGATGCGATTCTGTTTCTGTGTGCGAATTCTTGTGTCGCTCTCCTGCCAAGCGAACAAGACGGAAAACAAGCCTGATATGCCTCTATCTGCTTAAATGGCCCAAAGTAGTCACCGACAGAAAAAGTGCAGGCCCTAGGGAAATGGCGGCTCCATTGCATTGCTTATTCTCCCAAGGAGAATTCAGGCGTCACATTAAATATCAGTGTCTTGTTGTGATATCAGGCGAGATTTAATCAGCCCACCCTGCCGACACCCTCCTGTGCGCATAACCCATGTCATCCATACATTGGGAAACGAAGTTTCTAGAAGAGACCTACTCAATAATGTGTATCCCACTAAAACAACAGAAGCATACTCCCAATAACAACATGTGGCTTTTGTTGTCACACTCCTTCTACTTTAGATTCAAAGGGCAAGCTTTAAAAAGCAAAAGTTACAATAAAAATCTATTTGGAGGCAGTTCTAGTGAATTATTCTTATAGATTCAAGGCTTGAAAATTCCAGACAGTGGTGGGCAGTCTCAATAAACTATGTAACAGACAACTAACTGGTAGGTATGATGCATCAGTTCGTACTGAGTATTTGTGTAAGAAGGGCAAATTTATAATATCTATCTCTCTTTTCTTTTTTCTTCTTCTTTTGTCGTCTTTTTGAGACAGGGTCTCCCGTACCCCAGCCTGTCCTGGAACTGCTGCGTAGACAGGCCTGGCCTGTTCAAAAACTCACAAAGTAGACCGTGCTCGCGCAGACCCGAAGTGTTAGGATAAAGGCTCTGCACACCTAACGTCCCGCAAACTGATCTCCTCTTTTCTTTAGAAAATGTCTTCAAATACTCACGATCAACACATAGGTCACCAGGTATCCCTATTTAAGAAGTTTTTTAGTTTAAGAATGGCTCATATCTATTTACTTCTATATGTTTTTTTTATTCAATTAGAGATCAAATCAGGGCCTTGTATGCACCTGGACAAGTCATTCTACCACTGAGCTATGCTTCCCAGCTTCCTAAAAATAATTTATTTACCATAAAACAAGTATAAAAAGACAGACTAATCTTTCCTCACCAACACATTTTGAAATCTACACTCAAGTCACAAATATTTTTATTTTTCTCACCATCATAATCATAATATTCATTGGAAGCTTTTATGACTAGAATCTGAATTGGGATAATGTTACATCCATTTTTCTTCTTTAATTTTTCCTATGATGCTATGAAGTAGGTACCATGGCAATCTATATATAGCCTTTAGGTTAAGAAATCGAGAACTAGAGAGAGAAGAAACTTGTCCGAAGACTATACTTTCAGGATCATTTCTATTAGTATGTTACTGGAGAAGTTTCCCTGACTGTGTAGAGCACCAGAAACAATGAGGAGGAGACGTAGCATTCCCTCCTTAGCGTGAAGGTTCTAGGTGCTATGTCTATACTGCCTATTTTCCTTGATGATCGTCCTCTCTTTCAGGCAGAGTTAGAGGTTGATATGATCTAGTTTTTTAAAATGTTAAAAAAAAAATATATTGACTAATGAAGCACATGTAATAAGATATATAGGTATTTAACTATTTACTAATTGTATATAGTAGCGTTACTTCATAGACAACATTGTTTTCTTATTATATCTATTTTATCCATATATCTCTTGTTACAGTTGACAGGGTCTTCGGTTGTGGTTATGGTTGTATAACTGTTTAATTTAGCCTGTATATCAATGCTACGTCCCTCATTAGTAGGACGAGGTGTGTGGAATGATGGAGTTATGCTGCCCGACAAGACTGGCACCATGTAAAGAAACAGCCAGATTGGACTAGTAGCACTAGACAACAGCTCCATATGTGAAAGTAGACTGTTTTGCTTTTCATTCACCTGTGCCCCTTTACTAAGCCGTGTCTAAGGGAACAATCTTGCAGAAAGAGGTTGGGGCTGGATATCCTCAGAAGGTTATTATAGTTCCTAAATTAAGGGGCTGCAGTATTGGGGGTGTGAATGGCAAAACTACAACAATATAGACTGGACACTCATTTGATCAACTTGATTAAACATATAAGCCACACCTATCAGTATGTTGATACCCATGCGCTGTATGGGTTTGGGCACAACTGTTTGCAAATTGGTTTTACATGAAGGATGCTTGTACTCACAAATTATCACTTATTGTTAAAAAAAATGAAAACAAAACAAAAAAACAGAAAGATGCAGAAAAGTTACGGCATAATGCATGATCTGGGATGGGTAGGGGTGGGGTGGGGGAAGGGAAGGGGATATATGCCTGAACTGAATTGGAAAATGATGTATGAAATACACAAAGCATCAATAAAAATAAAAATTAAAAAAAAAGAAACTTGTCCATGGGCCTTGCTTAAGAACTATAAGATGCTCACGGTTACCCGGGGCAACAATGGAGCGTCTGGGAAGAACCGCATCTTCCTTTTCTAGGCTTGAGTCAAGAACTAAGTCATCCTGATCATTTCAGATTGGAGACCTAAAGCTGCAAAGAAAATATCAGAATTTTCAGTGAAGGAGAAAAAAAGCACTCTATCCATAGTTTACTATGGAGGAAGTGAAGTCGATGCTCTGGGAAGTTCTTCCAAAACAAGGGCAGTTGTCTGTAGAAGATGTAACCACAATAGTGCTGTGTAAACCAAAGCTTTTGCCTTTAAAATCTCTGACTCTGGAAAAACTGGAGAAAATGCAGCAAGTAGCACAGAATACAATTCCCCAACAAGAAATGGCAGAAAAAGAAGAATGGCAAATGACCCACTGATCAAGAACATTCTGGAGAATACCCTGCCTTACCTACTATTTAAAAATGATTCTGTATCAATAGGCTAGAAGTAGTACTTAATAAAAATGCATATTCATTTGACTTAATACTGAGTTTGACAAAATTTGGGAAGTTAAACATTGGTTTGTATTAAAACCAAGTTTTATGGAATTTTGAGTGTTTTTGAAAAATTAAAAGTTCTTGTTCACCAAAAAAACCCTATAAGATGACATATGTATACATGTATACTCACACATATGTATATGTAAAAGAGTAAATATTAATAATCTTGCCATATTTCCTCTCTGTAGACATTCCATTTAATAACTCAGTATTGTGTGTATTATGTGTCAGGAGGCTGTACACAGAACGAAGGGTGTACGGAACTATAACACGAAAATCAAAACCATTTTCTTTTTCCTCTCCCCTCGCTCTATGTTATTACCATATGATCTGCTCTCTTGGTTTGATATTTAGCTGTGATGCTAATATAGACCATTTTAAAGAGGAAATCATAGTTTGATTGAGTTTAGATGTGAGGTATGGTGGGAGTTGCCGGAGAGATGGCTTAATTGGTTAAAAGCGCTTGCTGCTCCTTCAGAGGGCCAAAGTTTGGGTTCCCAGCACCTATGTCCAGTGGTTCATAACCACCTGTAACTCCAGTTCCAAGGGATCCAGCATCCTCTCCTGACCTTTGTGGGCAAATGCACACGTCTGCATATGACCCTCACGTACACATAAACAAAAATATTTTTAAGTGGAAGGGGTAATAGGTGCTTATAGATTTTTTTCTTAGCTCCCTAAAGATTCCTATAGGCCAAATAAGGAATGTAACCTCAAAGCTATAAAATTTGATAAGCTTTGAGTAGGAAAAGTATGTGAATTAAATTTTGAGAAAACACAGTTGGTTATGTTATGTTTGTTGTTATTGTTGTTTGTTTGTTTTTTGAGACAGGGTCTCGCTGTTGCCCCAGCTAGCCTGGAACTCACTATGTAGAGAAGGCTGGCCTCAGTCTCACAGAGATCTACCTGCTTCTACTGCCTAAGTGCTGGAATTAAAGGTGCATGCCACCACACCTGGTCTTTGTTATAATTTTTCAGTTCCTTTAAAGGTTATAGAATGATTCATGCTTTCTGTTTCCTCTTGGGCTGATTTTGGTAAATTATATTTTCACAGAAATTTGTTCATTTTATCTAAATTTGAAAATTAAAAAAAAAGATGTGATCTTTAATGTGATACTGTAGTTCTTTTTTATTTTTTATTTTTTAAATTTTATTTATTTCCGTATGTGTATGAATGTATTGTCTGCATGCAAGTCTGTGCACCCGTGACGTGCAACGCCGAGGAGGTCAGAAGAGGGTGTCGGACTCCCCTGGAACTGGAGTTCTCCTGGAATTGGAGTTTCAGACGGTTCTCGGCCGCCATGTGGGTGCTGGGGATCGAACCCGGGTCCTCTGCAAGAGCAGTCGGCGCTCTTAACCGCTAGCCCATCTCTCCAGCCCCGGAATTAAAGTATTATACCCAATGAAATGATTCATTACAAACTGTAAAATCTCACATTAGCTGATTATTAATGACAGGGAAATGATGAAGATGCAGACAGAAAGATAGAAGGGAGCCAAGAAGCTAACACAGAGCCTAAGGAAGAAATGAGAAAATTTAATGAGTTGCTCTTAGCTAATACTATCCAATGCTGCAGAAATGGAATAGACTGAGGTTCAGATTATTCTACGCTGTGGATGCAGCCCTGGGCTACACTTGCATACTTGCTAACTGATCAAAAGAAAGCAGTCACAAACAGAAACATTGTTACCAAATTCAGTAATGTTATTCTAATGTTCTTTTCTGTCCTAATGTCTATCTCACCTCTTTCATTTATGTCAAGAGTTCATCCTTAGGTGCTGGAGACATGGCTCAGTGGGTAAGAGCACTGGCTTTTCTTGCAGAGGACGGGGGTTCAATTACCAGCAGCCACATGGTGGCTAACAATGCTCTGTAACTCCAGTACTAGGAGAATCCAACATCTTCTAACTCCACAGACACTGTACAACATGGGTGCCCTTATACACATACAGGCAATACACTCATACACATAAAATAAAAATAAGAAATAAGAAAATTTTTAAAGAGTTCATCTTTAAACTGTAGACACTCTTCCTAGACATAAAGGGTAATTTTCTCAAATAACCTTGAACACTTAATTGCTCTGTCATACATTGAAAGAACCCTAAGGTATGTCAATCTTTATAGACTGAGGGTGGGTAGCTATTTGAGATAAGCCTCACCAAGCTTTGAGCATCTTAACAATGATGGTTGGTAACAAGTATCCTTTTTATTTTAATATATTTTCATATTTGGATCAAATGTTATATAGATGTTGAGGTTGCACTTTTTAATTTATTAAGTATGGAAACACTGGAAAGCCCATGTCCAACTGGAATTTATATGACCAAGCACCACTGTGTGGTAAGGAAAGGGAAAAGAGAGAAAAATTTTCTAAATGTGTGCCATCTATCTTTCAGTGACTTCCTTGATCATATTATTTATTTGCATTTGCATTTTTGTGGTCTGGAACTAGAAAACAATTTTAATAGACTTTTTGAAAAGAATTTAAAATGTGAAACAATTCATGGAAAACACATTTTTGTACAATTCTGTCAGATCTAGAGAAAATATCTTGTTTCTCTAATTCTCTTCTGTTTAAGAAATTGCCCAACAGGAGATGAAAGAGAACTTGAGACTTGAAGAGGCTTTTTCTCTTGGTTTTTTTTTTTTTT
>VZQC01010091.1:1258432-1281218 GCA_009823505.1 Rhizomys pruinosus
TCAGAGAACTCCAGTTCCAGGAGATCCGGACACCCTCTTCTGACCACCACCGCATTGCACAACCGGGTGCACAAACTCATGACTTGCATGCAGACAGAACATTCATACACATATAGAAATAAAATTAAAAAAAAAAAAAAAAGATTGACTTCTTCTCACCTAGCAGTGATCAGCTAAGGCTGAGGCCTCCTGCCCACTTCCCCAGCTCTGTGCTGGTTTGGTCTAACTGAGTTTGCATGGGTCTTGTGCATGCTGACACCATTGCTGTACGTTCATGTGAGTAAGGTCCCTGGAGCCTGGAGGACTCTGTTTTCTTTTTTTTTAATTTGTTATTTTTTTCTGTGTATTAATGTACTGTCTGCATGTGGGTTGGTGTCGTGCAACACTGCAGAGGTCAGAAGAGGGTGTTGGATTCCCCTGGAACTGGAGTTAAAGACGGTTCTTAGCCATCATGTGGGTGCTGGGAATTGAACCTGGGTCCTCTGCAAGAGCAGTCGGTGCTCTTAACTGCTGAGCCATCTCTCCAGCCCCCAAGGACTCTGTTTCCTTATGTCCATGCATGATGCCTGGCTCTTACAATCTTTACCCTTCTGCCATGGTTCCCGAAGCCTGGATGGGTGAATTCTATCCAGGGACACACACTCTGCAGTCTTATTCTCTACATTTTGCCCAATTGTGGCCTTCTGGGTTAACTGCCCTCTGTCACACTAGGAAGCTTTATTGGTGAGAGCTGAGAGATGCATTAGTACTTTCTCTACCTCCTTTTCCATTGTGAGCCTTAGGTTTAGAGGTTTCATTGTAGGGCTGGGTATCTCACATATCCTGATTCTCTGTGTATGACCAGGTGGAGGTGGAACTGACCTAAAAGCCTCTTCCCCAAAGACTAACTATTACAGTTTCTGAGGATACTATCTAAGCTGCTAAAGAAGAAAAATCAATAAACAGTCCAACCCCAGCTTTAAAGCCTAACCACAACAATGACCAACACAGCAAACTATTAGTGCAGCAGTGACACTTTTATCTTGGGATAATCAACAGCTATCTAATTGGATTTAAGGCCCACTCAATGGGGGGGGCGCTCAGGTGTGTGGCACTATAAACGTAGCCAAATACACATATCTGGAGATGCCATAGAGGACAGAGAAAACTTTAACTCTGTCACATCCCTAGACAAATGTAATTTCTTAAGGTATACTAAATAAGTATTTACAAACAAGTATACCAGTCACTACTCATCAAAGAAGCTTCTTTTTGTAGAAGGTAGTGCATACTTTTATTTTTAATTTTTTATTAATTTTATTTGTTTCTGTATGTGTATGAATGTACTGTCTGCATGCAGTTTTGTGCACCTGTGTCGTGCAATGCCGGGGAGGTCAGAAGAGGGTGTCGGATTCCCCTGGAACTGGAGTTCTCCTGGAATTGGAGTTTCAGACGGTTCTCAGCCGCCATGTGGGTGCTGGGGATCGAACCCGGGTCCTCTGCAAGAGNCAGCATGGGATCTTTTCAGTGTTTCTACTTCCTTCCAGAGCTTGTCATTCTCTCTCTCTAGGTCCTTCTTGAGTTCTTCATTCTCTTTTCTTAGTTCTTTGATTTGTTCTTTATAATCTTGTAGTTCTTTAAATATGTTCCCAATTGTGTTTCTGATGTCTGTGTCCTGGGGCATCCCCAGAGGGATCCCACTGCAGGAGTTTTCCATAGGTTTGGTAGAGCTTGGTGCGGGATTATCTTGCCCCTTTCCAGTGTTGTCTCTTCTTCGTGATCCTGGCATATGGGCTTCTCCTTGCCTGTATTCCAATGTGAGTCCTAAATGCCTCTTCACTGTGTTGAAGGCTTGCTTTGCTTGCCTCCTTCAGATGCCTCTTCGTAATCCCAGTTGGGGGGGGGGGCTCTTCAGCCCGCACCCCAGTACCTTCCGCTGGCCTCAGGAATCTCAGATCTCAAGAGTCACACAAGTCCACCTTTAATACCGGCTGGGAGAATAACTCCACCCCCACAGCCACAAAATCCAATCAAGCCAAAGACAGCACCTTTAATCCCAGCTGCAGCCACAAAAGCCAATCAAGCCAAAGACAGCTGGATTAAGGGATCAGCAATCAGCTTTGCTGAGGCACCCAGTTCCTACCTGTCTCCTGTTCTTCCTTCCCCTGGCTTCAGGAGATCTCAGATCTCAAGAGTCACACAAGCCCACCTTTAATACCGGCTGGGAGGATAACTCCGCCCCCACAGCCACAAAATCCAATCAAGCCAAAGACAGCACCTTTAATCCCAGCTGGGAGGATAACTCTGCCCCCACAGCCACAAAATCCAATCAAGCCAAAGACAGCACCTTTAATCCCAGCTGGGAGGATAACTCCGACCCCACAGCCACAAAAGCCAATCAAGCTAAAGACAGCTGGATTAAGGGATCAACAATCAGCTTTGCTGAGGCACTCAGTTCCTACCTTGTCCATGTTTTAAAGAATAAGAGACTGTAGAGTGTGTGTCCCTGGATAGGACTCCTATATTAAACCTCACCCACCCATTGTGGGTGAGGGACCATTGTGGAAGAGGACGAGGAAAGATTGTAAGAGCCAGGCCTGGCTCATGAACATAGGGAAGCAGAGGCTTGCAGGCCTCTGGAAGCTGCTCATGTGAACTTAGAGCAATGGAACCCATGCCAACTCAGTCAGACGAGGCCCAGAGTGGAGCCACAAAAATGGGCAGGCCCTAGTCTGGCAACTATTGGAGACCGTTTACTACCAGGCAAGGGAGAGTAGGCCTTCCTTACCATCTCGAGATGGGCTGACTAGACTCCAGTGGAAGAATTTGCACTAAAGGACATTTGGGTACTAATGTTTGAGTGGATAGGACTGAACATGGATGGCGGAGTATATGAGGTCTGGTGGGGACTTGGGGGCATGGATGGGAGAGGAGGTCTAAATTTGATTAAGAAATGCTGTATGAAATGTACAAAGGCTCAATTAAAATTGTTTTAAAATGGTAACACAAAAATGGAAACGAGTTCTTTCCTGATTCAACATTTATTTTCAATTGAAAGAAAAGTCAAGTATGTGTCCATCTATCCACCTGTTGGTGTATGTTCACACACACATGCTGTATGTGTCCTTGCCTCTATCTATCTATCTGTTGGTGTATGTTCACACACACATGCTGTATGTGTCCATGCCTCTATTTATCCATCTGTTGGTGTATGTTCACACACACATGCTGTGTGTGTCCTTGCCTCTATCTATCCATCTGTTGGTATATGTTCACACACATGCTGTATGTGTCCTTGCCTCTATCTATCTATCTGTTGGTGTATGTTCACACACACATGCTGTATGTGTCCATGCCTCTATCTATCCATCTGTTGGCATATGTTCACACACATGCTGTATGTGTCCTTGCCTCTATCTATCTATCTATCTATCCATCTGTTGGCATATGTTCATACACATTCTGTATGTGTCCATGCCTCTATCTATCCATCTGTTGGTGTATGTTCACACACACATGCTGTATGTGTCCATGCCTCTATCTATCCATCTGTTGGCGTATGTTCACACACACATGCTGTATGTGTCCATGCCTCTATCTATCCATCTGTTGGCATATGTTCACACACACATGCTGTATGTGTCCATGCCTCTATCTATCCATCTCTTGGCATATGTTCACACACAAATGCTGTATGTGTCCATGCCTCTATCTATCCATCTGTTGGCATATGTTCACACACACATGCTGTATGTGTCCATGCCTCTATCTATCCATCTGTTGGTGTATGTTCACACACACATACTGTATGTGTCCATGCCTCTATCTATCCATCTGTTGGTGTATGTTCACACACACATGCTGTATGTGTCCATGCCTCTATCTATCCATCTGTTGGTGTATGTTCACACACACATGCTGTATGTGTCCATGCCTCTATCTATCCATCTGTTGGTGTATGTTCACACACACATGCTGTATGTGTCCATGCCTCTATCTATCCATCTGTTGGTGTATGTTCACACACACATGCTGTATGTGTCCATGCCTCTATCTATCCATCTGTTGGTGTATGTTCACACACACATGCTGTATGTGTCCATGCCTCTATCTATCCATCTGTTGGTGTATGTTCACACACACATGCTGTATGTGTCCATGCCTCTATCTATCCATCTGTTGGTGTATGTTCACACACACATGCTGTATGTGTCCATGCCTCTATCTATCCATCTGTTGGTGTATGTTCACACACACATGCTGTATGTGTCCATGCCTCTATCTATCCATCTGTTGGTGTATGTTCACACACACATGCTGTATGTGTCCATGCCTCTATCTATCCATCTGTTGGTGTATGTTCACACACACATGCTGTATGTGTCCATGCCTCTATCTATCCATCTGTTGGTGTATGTTCACACACACATGCTGTATGTGTCCATGCCTCTATCTATCCATCTGTTGGTGTATGTTCACACACACATGCTGTATGTGTCCATGCCTCTATCTATCCATCTGTTGGTGTATGTTCACACACACATGCTGTATGTGTCCATGCCTCTATCTATCCATCTGTTGGTGTATGTTCACACACACATGCTGTATGTGTCCATGCCTCTATCTATCCATCTGTTGGTGTATGTTCACACACACATGCTGTATGTGTCCATGCCTCTATCTATCCATCTGTTGGTGTATGTTCACACACACATGCTGTATGTGTCCATGCCTCTATCTATCCATCTGTTGGTGTATGTTCACACACACATGCTGTATGTGTCCATGCCTCTATCTATCCATCTGTTGGTGTATGTTCACACACACATGCTGTATGTGTCCATGCCTCTATCTATCCATCTGTTGGTGTATGTTCACACACACATGCTGTATGTGTCCATGCCTCTATCTATCCATCTGTTGGTGTATGTTCACACACACATGCTGTATGTGTCCATGCCTCTATCTATCCATCTGTTGGTGTATGTTCACACACACATGCTGTATGTGTCCATGCCTCTATCTATCCATCTGTTGGTGTATGTTCACACACACATGCTGTATGTGTCCATGCCTCTATCTATCCATCTGTTGGTGTATGTTCACACACACATGCTGTATGTGTCCATGCCTCTATCTATCCATCTGTTGGTGTATGTTCACACACACATGCTGTATGTGTCCATGCCTCTATCTATCCATCTGTTGGTGTATGTTCACACACACATGCTGTATGTGTCCATGCCTCTATCTATCCATCTGTTGGTGTATGTTCACACACACATGCTGTATGTGTCCATGCCTCTATCTATCCATCTGTTGGTGTATGTTCACACACACATGCTGTATGTGTCCATGCCTCTATCTATCCATCTGTTGGTGTATGTTCACACACACATGCTGTATGTGTCCATGCCTCTATCTATCCATCTGTTGGTGTATGTTCACACACACATGCTGTATGTGTCCATGCCTCTATCTATCCATCTGTTGGTGTATGTTCACACACACATGCTGTATGTGTCCATGCCTCTATCTATCCATCTGTTGGTGTATGTTCACACACACATGCTGTATGTGTCCATGCCTCTATCTATCCATCTGTTGGTGTATGTTCACACACACATGCTGTATGTGTCCATGCCTCTATCTATCTATCTGTTGGTGTATGTTCACACACACATGCTGTATGTGTCCATGCCTCTATCTATCCATCTGTTGGTGTATGTACACACACACACACACACACACACACCCACACCCACACACACGCTGTATGTGTCCATGCCTCTATCTATCCATCTGTTGGTGTATGTTCACACACACATGCTGTATATGTCCATGCCTCTATCTATCTATCTGTTGGTGTATGTTCACACACACATGCTGTATGTGTCCATGCCTCTATCTATCCATCTGTTGGTGTATGTTCACACACACATACTTTATGTGTACATGCCTCTATTTATCCATCTGTTGGTGTATGTTCACACACACATGCTGTATGTGTCCATGCGTCTATCTATCCATCTGTTGGTGTATGTTCACACACACATGCTGTATGTGTCCATGCCTCTTGAAAATAAATGAGGTTTTTAGGCTTTAAATATTTACTATTATTGATTGTTAAATGGATGCAAGTGTTTTGTCTGCATGTGTGTAAGTGTACCCATGCATGCAATGCTGGCAGAGGCCAGAAGAAGGTGTATGATGCCCTGGAACTAGAATTTCAGATGGTTTTTAGCCACCATGTGGGTGCTGGGAACCATCCCAGGCTTTCTGCAGGAGCAGCTATTGCTCCTAATCACTGATCCATCTCTCCAGGCCCTAATGTTTAGGTCTTTAACTACTTTTAACTGCTGAGCCATCTCTCCACCCCCCTAAATGGTTTTTGAAGAAAGTCTTACATAGTTAAAATTATCAGAGCACTTAGCTGAATTCTGCTGCAGGCTTCCTCTCTAATGTATAATGTTCCTTATTTTAAGGAACAGCCATGCTCTTGAGTCATACACTCATACACTTAAGAAGAAACATGGAACTGGTAAATGAAAAGCTGAAAAGAGCCAGGGGCTCCCCCCCCCCAAATCCCAAGATACCCCTGAGGACCATATCCTCAACTGACCTTAAGAAAACAAAAACCAGGGCTGGAGAGATGGGCTAGCAGTTAAAAGCACCGACTGCTCTTGCAGAGAGAGGACTGGGGTTGGATTCCCAGCACCCACATGGCAGCTGAGAACCGTCTGTAACTCTAATTCCAGAACTCCAGTTCCAGGGGAATCTGACACCCTTTTCTGACCTCCGCTGCATTGCACAACACAGGTGCAGAGACCTACATGCAGACAGTACATTCACACACATAAAATTTAAATAACAGGATCTGAGATCTCCTGAGACCAGAGGAAGCACAGGAAGGCAGGTAGGAACTGGGTGCTTCAGCAAGGCTGATTGTTGATTGACTTAACCTAGTTAATCCGTTAATCCAGTTGTTTTTGGCTTAATTGGCTTTTGTGGCTGTGGGGGCGGAGTTATCCTCCCAGCTGGTATTAAAGGTTGGGTTGTGTGAGTCTTGAGATATGAGATCTCCTGAGATCAGCAGAAGCTCAGGTACTGGGGCACGGGCTAAATAGCGCCCCCCCCCAACTGGGATTACGAAGACATCTGAAGGATGCAAGCAAAGCAAGCCTTCAACACAGCGAAGAGGCATTTAGGACTCACATTGGAATACAGGCAAGGAGAAGCCCATATGCCAGGCACACAAAGAAGAGACAACATGGGAAAGGGGCAGGATAATCCTGCACCAAGCTCTACCAACCCTATGGAAGATTCCTACAGTGGGATCCCGCTGGGGATGCCCCAGGACACAGATATCAGAAACACAATTGGGAACATATTTAAAGAACTACAAGATTATAAAGAGCAAATAAAAGAACTGAGAAAAGAGAATGAAGAACTCAAGAAGGACCTAGAGAGAGAGAATGACAAAATCCCAGAAGGAAGAGAAACACTGAAAAGATCCCATGCTACAAAAACGCTAAGGGAAACCAACAGCAAAGCTTTTTCCGCATCAACTGAGATGATGGTTTTGGTTTTTTCGTCTTTCATTCCATTTATGTGTTGATGATGTTATTCCTTTTTGTATGTTGAACCCATCCCTGAATCTCTGGTATGCGCTCCAACTTGGTCATGATGGATGAATCTTCTTGATGTGGGTCTGTTATGTGATTTGCCAGTATCCTGTTTAGAATTATTGCATCTGTGTTCATTATGAGATGGGTCTATATTCTCCTTTTTTAGTTGTATCTTTGCCTGGTTTGGTATAGAGTGGATGCTGGCTTCATAGAAGGAATATTGGGAGATATTCCTTGTGTTTGTATTCTTCTAAACAATTTCAGTATATAATGGTTGTAGGTCTTTTAAATGTTTCTAGAAATTCTCTCCATAGAAACCGCTCTGGCTGGGCTTTTTTTTTTTGTTGGGAGGTTTCTTGTTATATCTTCAGTTTCTTCATGTACTATGGGTCTGTTAAGCTGTCGATCTCTTTCTTGGTTGAACTTTGGTGATTCCCAGGATTTCAGATATTCATTCATTTCTTCTAGGTTTCAAAAACTGGTAGAGTATAGGTTTTGAAGATCCCCGTATCGATTGTATGGATCTTTACATGTCGTTGTGATATTCTCCTTTCCATCATGATTGTATGATTTGGTGTCTGTTCCTTCTTCTTTCTGTTTAACTGGGCTAAGCGTCTGTCTATCTTGTTTATCTTTTCAAGGAACACCTTTGGCTTCATGATTTTTTTGTATTGGTTTTCCTGTTTTATTTCATTGATTTTACTCTGATTTTTGTTATTTTTTTTTTTTTTTTTTTTTTTTTTTTTTTTTTTTTTTTTTTTTTTTTTTTTTTTTCTTTTTTTTTATTTTTTTCTTATTTTTTTTATTATTAATTTATTTATTTCTGTATGGTATGAATGCTACTGTCTGCATGCAGGTTTGTGAACCCGAGTCGTGCAACTTAGCCTGCTGGCAGGTCAGAAGAGGGGGTCTGATCCCCTGGAACTGGAGTTCTCCCTGGAATTGCGAGTTTCAGACGGTTCTCGGCGCAGTGTGGGTCGCTGGGAATAAGAACCCGGGTCCTCTGCAGACGCGTGTTGGCGCTCCTAACCGCCCTAGGCCATCTCTCCAGCCTCACAGTGCTTTTCTGCCCAGTGTTCCTTAGTGTTATACATTCACTTGTTGCCTCTTTCTGTTTTTTCTAATTACGGCACCCAGGGCATAAACCTTCCCTCTTAGTTATGCTTTTTAACGTATCCATAGGTTTGTTGTGTTGATTGTCATTGTCATTCAGTTCCAGGAAGTGCTTTTTTCTTTCTTATCTCTTTCCTTGACCATTTATCAACTCACGAGTGTGTCGTTTAGTCTCCATAGTGTTCTTAATAGTAGTAAGGCTTACTCCTGGTGTTGTATTGAGGCTTTATTCCATTGTGGTCTGATAGAATGCATGAAATTACTTCAATTCTTTTGTATTGTGGAGGTGTTTCTTTTGGGTCCCAGTATGTGGTCTATTTTGGAGAATGTTCCATGGGGTGCTGAGTAGAAAGTTATCTCTTGGTATTAGGGTGGAATATTCAGTAGAGGTCTATTAGGTCCATTTGGTGTATCATATCGTTCAGATCAGATGTCTCTCTGTTTATTCTTTGTCCTGTTGACCTGTCCAAAGGGCTCAGTGGGGTATCGAAGTCCCCTACTATGAGTGTACTGGGGTTAGTGTGTGACTTGTGGTCCTGGAGAATTGTTCTTTATAAAGTTTGGTGCACCAGAGTTTGGTGCATATATATTCATAATTGTGAAATCTTCGGGGAATGTTCTTTTTGATAAAAAATGTAATGGCCTTCTTTGTCTCTTCTGATTTCTTTTACTTTGAAGTCTATTTTGTCTGATATTAAAATAGCAACACCTGCTTTCCTTTTTTATACCATTTGCTTGGAATAATTTTTCCATCCTTTCACTTTAAGGTGGTGCCTGTCCTTGAAGGTAAGATGTGTTTCTTGTAGACAGCATATCATGGATTCGTTTCCTAATCCAATCTCCCAGTTATGTCTTTTGATTGGGGAATTTAGTCCATTAATATTTAAAGTTATGAATGATAGGTCTGTGTTTTGCTTCCTTTGCCTTGTTATCCATTTGGGTTTGGGTTTTGGTTTCTACTTCTGCAGTTATGCTTTTATGATTTCTTTTCTAGGTGCCTGGGATGGTTGCTCCTTTCTTCTGTTCTTTGATTGCTTCAAGTATTCTCTGAAGGGTTGGTTTTCCAGACATGTTTCTTTCAAGTTGTTTATGTCATGGAAGGTTTTTCTCTCTCCTTCAACTATAATTGACATTTTTCTCTGGGTATAGTAACCTGGGTTGGCATCTATTGTCCTTTACACTGGGATGCTTTGTCCATGTTCTTCTTGCTTTCATAGTTTGCATTGAGAAGTCAGTTGTAATTCTGATAGGTTTCCCTTCATAGGTCACTTGTTGTTTTTCTCTGTGGCTTTAAGGATTTTGTCTTTGTTTTGGGTGTCTAGCATTTTATCGTTAATGTGGCTGGAGGTTTCTTTTCTGATCTTGTTATATTTGTGTTCTATGTGCTTCTTGTTTGCATCTTGTTCTGTCTTTTTTAAGTTTTGGGAATTTTATCTATTGTTCTGTTGAAGATTCTGATCAATATCATTCTCTTGGGATTCTTCTCCTTCCTCTATTCTCTATGATGTGGAGGTTTGATTTTTCCTAGTGTCCACAGTTCTGTTTTTCACTTTGTGTATTTTTAATTTTTCATAAATCTTTACTTGAGGTTTTCAGTCATTCTGTGTTACTTTCCAGATCTGATATTCTTTGTTTGCTTCCTCCATTCTGCTTCTGAGGCTTTTTCAATTCCTCTTCCCTCTTGAATAGATGAGTGTTTGATTTCCTTTTCATTCCTCTTCTGATTTCTTAGTATTTCTACTTCCTTTTGGAGCTTCTCATCTCTTCCTGTAGCTCTTGCTTTGCTGGTTGGTTTCCTTATCTTTTTCAGCATGGGATCTTTTCAGTGTTTCTACTTCCTTCGGAGTTTGTCATTCTCTTCTCTCTAGGTCCTTCTTGAGTTCTTCATTCTCTTTTCTTTAATCTTTGATTTGCTCCTTATAATCTTGTAGTTCTTTAAGTTGTTCACAATTGTGTTTCTATATCTGCGTCCTGGACCATCCCCAGGGGGATCCACTGTAGGAATCTTCCATAGGGTTGGTGGAGCTTGGTGCGGATTATCCTGCCCCTTTCCATTGTGTCTCTTCTTCGTATTCCTGGCATGGGCTTCTCTTGCCTGTACTCCAATGTGTGTCCCAAATGCCTCTTCACTGTATTGAAGGCTTGCTTTTCTTCCTCCTTCAGATGCCTTCATAATCCCAGTTGGTGGGGGTGAGGGGTGGGGAAGTGGGGGGGGTGGAGGTGTGCTCTTTAGCCCGAACTTCAGCTGGTCTTGGGAGATCTCAGATCTCAACACTCACACAACCCTACCTTTTATATCAGCTGGGAGGATAACTCTGCCCCCACAGCCACAAAAGCCAATTAAGCCAAGGACAACTGGATTTACTAGATTAAGTCAAACAACAATCAGCCTTGCTGAAGCACCCAGCTCCTATCTACCTTCCTTCACTTCAGCTGGTCTTGGGAGATCTCCGACAATATTTCTTGTGGAGAGGGATGCATATTAAAAGAACAACAACAGAAAGACCGCATCAGAAAACTGACTGAAATGGTGAATCAGGAGGGGTGGGAGGGGCAGGAGAGGGACACGGGTGTATATTCAATTAATGTACATTTAATTGACGTGAGTTCAACAAGAATCCCATTTTGCCCAGACTCTGTCTACAGGTTACATGGTATTTTAGGACTTAGTAAAAGTAAATATGTGTATATTAAACAACATTGGTTTAAAGGTTCTATAAAAACGTTAATGCACCTGAGTTAATTGAAATATAAATTGTTGTCCACATTTGTTTTACTTAAAATCTGTATAACAATACTTTGGGATTGGCACATACAAATGTTCCCTTAATTTTTCTGTTTGTACAGTATCATCTTTTAGCATTCTCTTTTATCTGTAGGATGATTTAACTTAAAAAATTAAGTTTGCTTCCCCAGTTAACCACATACAGTCACCCAAAACAGCTTGGTGAATTTGATGAAATCTGTGCCTTGATTCCTGCCTTCTATAGGTATGTGTACTACAACTGCCTTTTGAGACTCATGGGTCAAAAACAAAACATAAAATAAAAAGTGGGGATCAGATTATATGACAAACTTTTTGTCAAAAACTTTGCCATTCAACTCTTAAAACTAACCATGGGAAAAGATTTGTATTTCCAACAGGTCAAAATATCACCAACTTATGGCTGAGAAAAGAAAAGATACAGCTTTGCATGTGTAAGATGTACCAGGAAGTGCCAACAGAAAGGTTGGTATCTGAACATTGAAAGGAAGAAAAACCTCAGATTGCTACAGACACAAACCCCTCTGTGGATCCTACTTGTAACAACTATTTTATTGAGTCCTAACAAAACTTCCTTCTAGGTGCTGCAAAGTTTTATACAAGAGACCTTTCTTACCTCCCCTTCATAGAACAAGGAGGAATATGATGAGATGAGGTCGTTCTCTAACTGTAAATTGGAGCCAACTCTGTAAAGAGGTAATCTCTTATAAAAACTGGTAAAACTGCCTTCTTTAATTTGACTAATAAGACATAGGAACTGTGAAAGGTATTCTCTATTCAGAACTAAATACTAAAGTCTCCTTAAGCTATGCACTTAAGCAAAATATTAATACAGGAGAGCTTGATTCAGCAATGGATTATTCTTCAAAGAGATGTTGGCAGGAGACAAAGCCCCCCCCCAAAAAAAAGGTAAAGGCTTCTGCCTATAAACTGGGATACCTGCAAGAAGAGAGAGGTGATAAGGCCCTGTGTTGAAGACCTGATATAAAAACATGGGAAAGGATATATTGGGACCCAACTTGCAAGTGTACAGTTGGTCTTGGAATACCAGAGAGTGTTACCAAAGGCCACTAAAACAAATAAAGCAAATATAGGTCTCCTTGAGTCAAGCAAGACTCCTCCATCAGCACAGCTACACCCACCTGCCTGAAAATACTGTGCAGCAGTGGCAGCACATGTCTGTATATCCCAAATCTAATTGGTTTTAGCTCTCTCCTTGGAGAATAACCCATGGCTGATGCCACAGCTACATCTTCTAGTGGTTAGGAGATATTATAAGCCACGTAAGCCCTGTCATATTTTACAGGAAAAAACATATTCATGGATTAACATACCATCCAAACATCTGTGTTAACCAAAGTAACCTACCATAACAATTAGTACTGTTTAAATACCTATATATCTAATTGCTTGTGCTTCATTAGTAGGATTGAAAGGTTATGCTTGGACAAACTGTCAGCCCATGAAAGGAAACAGCCAGAATTGACCAGAGTCCAAAACGACAGCTCCAGAGAAAGTAGACTGTTCTGCTTTTCGTCTACCTGTGCCCCTTTTCTAAGCCTAGGGAACAATCTGTGGAAGAGGGGGTGTGGTAGAATGTAAGGGCTGCGATTGTGGTGAATGGTGAAACTACAGCAATATAGTCTGGACACTTATTTGATCAACTTGATTGAACATACAACCCCCCCCCCAGCTGGATGGTGGGACTCTTGGGCTGTGTGTGTTTGGGCACAACTGCTTGCAAATTGGTTTTACATGAAGGATGCTTGTACTCATAAATTATTACTTGTTGTTAAAAAATGAAAAAAAATAAAGAAGTAATAGAAAAAAAAGAAACCCAATTTAGCCATCCCAAAATGTATACCTATTTTAAGACATCATATTGTATACCATAAGTATATGCAATTTTGTAAGTTAAATTTTTTCATTAAAATTTTATTTTTAAAAATAAATTTTATTGCTCAGCATGATGGTGCATGCCTTTAATCACAGCACTCAAGAGGCAGAGGCAGGTGGATCTCTGTGAGTTCAAGGCCAGCCTGATCTACATAGTGAGTTCCAAGATAGCTGGGGTTACAGGGAGACCCTGTCTCAAAAAGACCAAAAAAAAATTTTTTTTAATTTCTTGAGAATTTTGTTGGATGTATTTTGATCATATTCATCTCAATGCCTCCCCTAACTCCTCCCAGATCCACCCACCTCCCTCCTCCTCCCAACTCTATGTCCTTTATTATTATTTAATGTCCATTGGCTTCAATTGTGCTAGCCACATACTTATGGGTAGGGGGCCATCCATTGGAGTTTGATGTAGAAGGGGCTACACCCTTAAAGAAAACTGACTCTCCCTCCTCCAGAAACCATCAGCTATCCATAGCTCCTTGGTTAGGTGTGTGGTGGTGGGGTGCTCATGAACCCTTCCTACTGCATTCTAGAGTGCTGACTGGCTTGATTTTTGCAGCCTTTCTTGTGCAGGCAACCACAGCGGCAGTGAGCTGAGCTTTTGAGAGCTGAGCTCTTGAGAGCTGAGCTCTTGAGAGCAGTGGCCTTGTCTTCCCCCAAACACTGTTTTGCTTTGGTGCTTCCTGGCTTCCGGCTTTTACAGACTTCCTGCCCCTCTTCCAGGATGGTCCCTGAGCCTTGGGGAGGGGGTGTGATACAGATGACCCAGTTTTGGCTGAGCACTCCATAGTCACTTACTCTTTGAACTTTGACCAGTTGTGACTTTCTGGTTTAACCACCAACCACTTCAAAAAGAAACTGCTGATGAGAACCTAGAGCTGCTCTAAATCAGGTTCAGGACTAGCCCAAAGCTCGAATTAACATTATTTTTATAAAGGTGTCTGTCACATACTGGATTTTGAATACACGTCTAACATTGTAACTGTATTTAGATAAAGCAAAACAAAATTCCTGCTGGTCTTGATATCTGTAAACTAGAAATTCAGTAAGAAATTTTAAATTGACAATAATTTCTTATCTTTCCTCCTTTTGATCTCCTTTACCATAAAAGATAACTATTATTTTCCCCTTAACTAGACAACTTCTTTCCACCGTTGAGTTTTCAGAGCTAGTTTTCAAAGACATTTTCTAGACATAGTGCATAACTTCATGGCAAGAAAACTCAATGCTTATTTAATATTTCTCAGACAAAAGAATTTAAGTTGCTTGTAAAGTCCAACGTTTATGCTTAAAAAATTATATATGACCTAGATAAGTTTGGAGTATCTTTTCAAAACTGTGATTATGACCCTAATAATACAGATCATTTTTGTAGTCTCATCCTATAAACGGGGTCTAAAAAACTCTATCCTCATTGAAAATGAAGCTCAGGTGAAGGTTTATTTTTCAGGAAGAGTCAATCAAAACAAAGTTGAACTCAAGGCTTAAGTTCTGTTCTTTTGGATACTTTTTGGTTCCTTACTGTCATTACAGTTGGCCAAAACCATTGTGTAATGAGCCAACCATTTGGAAAGCTTTCAGGAAAAAACTTCTTACAACTGTGTTCTACTAAAGCACCATGAAATAAGAGGAACTATGACTCAGTCTCCTCGTCATTTTATGCCTCCTACTTAGTGTGGCAACTCTAAGACAAAGCCACACCAATTTGATGCTCGCCTTATCTCCCACTCAATGAAATTGTGCAAGTAGAGGTATATTGAAAGTTCTTGTAGTATCGAATGTATAATGCCATTGTTGAATCAAACCCTTAGAGCTTTTACAG
The DNA here is from genome assembly GCA_009823505.1 of Rhizomys pruinosus. NCBI lineage: Eukaryota > Metazoa > Chordata > Mammalia > Rodentia > Spalacidae > Rhizomys > Rhizomys pruinosus. The sequence continues at coordinate 1,273,638 of VZQC01010091.1, forward strand.
ACAGGCGTGGGAGCATGCCAAAGACGAAATGAACAGGAGGAGAGAGTGGAGCAGGAACCAACTGAAGGCTGTTTTCAGGTTTTCAATACAGCATTTTACATATTACATCATTTATTCTCCCTTTTAGCCCCTGGACACAAACATCCCACCATTCTGCATATTATCACCCACAGAAATATTGTTATTGGCATCAAGTCAACCTATGAGGATAGTGCTTTGGTTGATGATTTCCAGCCACTCTATTCAGCTCTAAGCCGAGCTCATGTAGAATCCTCTAAGATACCAAAAATTTCCTCAAAGGCAGACTTCCCACGGCTCCACAGAGACCATCTCTGACATTTTTTGGCTAGACTTCAAGACTTCAAGCAAGTGAAAAATAGTTCTTTCTCATAAGAGGTCCCAGGAAGTTTGATAAAGAACAGGTCTCTATTTGGCTTTGCGGCTAAAATAGTTGACTCAGCAAGATTTATTGGAGTCTTTACTTATTTTCTTTCTGAAACTATGATGTCTACAGACCCATATCCAATGGGTATATCTATTTTAATCCTACATTAAGGATTAGAACAATTATTTCCCCATACATCATTCTAAGGGTGGAAATAATCCTATAGGGTTAACTCATCAAGATCACTTTATCAAGGACTGGGATTACATTCTACCCCAAATCAGACTAAGTTAATTCAAATGATGCCAAATCACTTGATAGTGTTTTTCTGGACTCTAAAGGGCATAGTAAATCTCCTTGGGGCACATGTGTGGTCTGGAATGAAGAAGACGGTTGGAGATTATGAGGCCCCCATTACTCGTTGGTTGTGGGTCCTTCCTGGTGCTACGAGAACTTCATTAGTAAAGTCATAACTCACGGCAGAAGTTAATATGCAATAAAAATTGGATATAATTTCTATGATTTTGAAAATTCCAAGATGACAAAAACATGTGTTTTCCTTGTAGCAACACTGTTTAGCAATAGCACTTGCTTAATAAATTTCATATAAACACAAGCTTTATTGGGTGAGCACAACCAGATATATCTTGCTAAAAACTTTTTATCAAGATATACAGAGTACATTTTCCAGGGGAAAAACAAGTATGGCAATGCTCATTGAAGGATGAAGGGAAGGGGGAGATCAAGTATTATTTGTTCAAGTTTTTCTATATTTACTTCTAGATGCAACAATTTTGAAAACTTTTACAATTTGTGAGGATTGAGCTATTGATTGCATTTTTAAAATTTATATTTATCTTTTCATTACTAATATAATTATACATGTGCTTTCTCTCTTTTAACAAATCAACTTTACTAGATTTTTATTTTATTAGTTTTATAGCAGCTTATCAAGTTTTTAAATTATTAAACAATATTTATTCTATAAAAGGAATAAAAATTATAATTTTCAGTCATATATTAACTTATAGGAAAAGCTTATTTCTGTGTTTAATGACATTAAAAAGTTAGATATGAAATAGTAAAATTCTTCATATTTCATGAATAACTCATGTATAATTAAAAGCATTCATTTCAAAAGTTATTATTTTGCTCCATTTTACAACCTTGAATTAGAATTTCAAGGCTGAAGCCATACACTGAAATTAGAAAGTAAATTACACATATTTGTCTTAAGGTAAAACTTCCAGTAAAGTTCATCTTTTCATTTTAGAAAATAGTCTAACTTTCTTGGACTTGTTAGATGGAACTCAGCAACAACGTACATGGTTATTGGGGGCTGGTTTATGGGTAGTGGTGTCATCAGTGTGAAGAAGAGACATGCACCTTTTCCTCCACAAATTCAGAATTGAATATGACAGAGAGGATTAGTACTCTGGCCAAAGCTGATCAATATTATCATCAGCATCACCCATTATGTTCCTGTATTCATTTTGTTCTATAGTTCTCCAAGGGTGATTGCTAAGAATCTGAAAACTACAGGTTTGAACCTCTGTGATTCTTCTCTCTCTGTTCTGTAATTTCAGACTTCATTTTTAATCAGGAAAGTACTTTTCACTGATTACAAGGAAAATAGTAGAAACAATTTGGCAATTGACTAATTCAGACTTACTCATTTACAAATAATACATTTGATGCCTCCAAACTTTCTACTCCTAAAGTCTGGACTGAATATAATGCTTTCTTACTTTAAAGAGTAAGGCATAGAAAGTGAAAGGAGAAAGATTAATTTTATGGAAGAGACTGAAGGAACTTGATATCTCTTATTTCTGCCAGGCATATCAGGTTAACGTCAACAGTAACGAGGCATGCCGACAGTAGGCACACTTCAGAGAGTGTGAGAAGGATGATGTTTTACACATGTTCTTCTCCCTAAAACTCGTGCTTCCTGTAGCATGCAGCATATATAGTCCAATCAAGGGCTGTTTTGTAAAGCACCAGACCAGTAATCATCAAAAGTGCTAAAGCCATCAAATCAAGAAAACTCAGATGCTGTCAGAGTCAAGAGAAGCTTAGAGGGACAAGCGGTTGTCCTTATTGAGCTGTCATAACAAAATACCAAAGAATGATTGAACAAACAACACACATTTATTTCTCATGGTCTGAGAAAGGAGGAAGACCAAGACTGAGGTGGCCGTGGCTGACTCTCATGAAGATATCCTTTTAGGAAGAATCATAGAAAAAAAATACTTGGTTCCTGTTGATGGTGACCTTCTTGATTCGCAAACTTCATATTGTGTCTTCACAGGGCGGAGAGTACAGGTCTGTTCCCTAGTCCTCTTCTTATGAGAACACTAATCTCCTTATGGAGGCCTCGACATTATGGCCACATGTAAACCTAATTACCCACCACAGGCCCCATCTCCAAACTCCATCACAATTTTTTTGGAGACAGGGTCTCAATATGTATTTTTAGTTGGCCTGGAGCTCACTATGTAGACCAGGTTGGCCTCAAATTCACATTTCATGTGTCTGCCTCTGGGATCAAAGGCATGTGCCCTGCACCGAGATACCATCACATTAAAATATTTTTTATTTTTATTCATTTTTATTTTTATTTTATTTTATTTTTTTTTAGAAATTTTTTTTTAAATTTCTGTATGTGTATGAATGTACTGTCTGCATGCAAGTTTGTGCACCCGTGTCGTGCAATGCCGCGGAGGTCAGAAGAGGGTTTCGGATTCCCCTGGAACTGGAGTTCTCCTGGAATTGGAGTTTCAGACGGTTCTCGGCCACCATGTGGGTGCTGGGGATCGAACCCTGGTCCTCTGTGAGAGCGGTTGGCGCTCTTAACCGCTAGGCCATCTCTCCAGCCCCTCATTTTTATTTTTTAAAAATAATTTTAAAAATTATGCTTGTGTGTGTGTGTACATGTGTGTCTGTGTGGGTATGTGCACGAGTACAGGTTCCCATAAGGATGAGAGGCATCAGATCCCCTGGAGCTGAAGTTTAGACAGCTGTGAACCCCACTCCTCCAGATGTAGGTGCTAAAATCAAACTCAAGTCCTTTGCAAGAGCAGTGCATGCTCTTAACCGCTGTGCCATCCAGCAAGACTTACACCAACACATTTGGTTGGGAGTTCAACATATGAATTTGTCAAGGATACATTCAGTCAACAACAATGAAAATGTGATGTGGTATCCTAGATGGCATCTTGTAACAGATAATGTTTACTGTATAAAAATTGTAGAAATCTACAATTTACAGACAAGACAGTCTCCAGAGTGAATAAGAGTCAGTAAATTGGAGGTAAAAGTATAAAATGTGGAGGAAAAATTCAGCAAGGAGATTGAAATGTTGAAAAAACAAAAACAGAAATACTTGAAATGAAAGCGATGGCCAAGCAAACGAAACCCACAGCAGATTCTACCATTAACAGACAAGACCATTCAGAAGAAGAAATTTCAGGAATGGAGCACAAAGTCAAGACAAAAATACAAATAGATGGCCTGGAGAGATGGCTCAGTGGTTAAGAGCACTGACTGCTCTTGCAGAGGACCTGACTTCGACTCCCAGCACCCACATGGCGGCTAAGAACAGTCTTTAGTGCCGGGCAGAGGCAGGTGGATCTCTGTGAGTTCAAGGCCAGCCTGGTCTCCATAGTGAGTTCCAGGCCAGCTGGGGCTACAGGGAGACCCTGTCTGTCTCAAAAACACAATAATAATAATAATAATAATAATAATAATAATAATAATAAAATAGGCTTATGTTGGGGGGGGAAGCTAAGGAGCATGAACAAAATTTCCAAAAAGTCCAAGATACACCCAAGAAGCCAAACCAATGAAGTCATGGTATAGAGAAAGGAGCAGATAAAATCAAATGGACTAGACAGACTGATTAATGAAATTATAGCAGAAAACTTACCACATGTGGAGAAAGAGGTAGAGATCAACGTGAGAGGTATATAAAAGTCCAAATAGAAAAAACGAGAGAAGAAACTCCCTATACCATGTCATAGTTGGGATGTTAAAAAGACAAAGTAAAGAATAATCCCAAAAACAACACAAGAAAAATGTCAACTCACATACAAAATCAGAAATACCAGAATTAATGCAGATGTTTAATCAGCAACCATAAAAGCCAGAAGAGCATGGAATAAAATATTCTAAGTTCTGAAAGTAAATTACTTTGAACCAAGGAGGCTCTATCCTAAAAAGTTGCCTTCAAAGTTGATGGAGAGATAAGGATATTTCAAGACAAACACAAACGAAGGCAATTAATGACACAGTCAACAGCCCAGAGTAAAATTCTTAATGGAGTACTTCACAGGAAGGAAGGAGAAAGTATCTTCCATGTGGATACATGAAAGTGTTCTCACCATGAAAAGAACAGTCGAATGAGACTGGAGAGATGGCTCAGCAGTTAAGAGCACTGGGTGCTCTTGTAGAGGACCCAGGTTTGATTCCCAGCACCTACAAGGTGGCTAACTAGCTGTAATTCCAGTTCCAGGGCATCTAATGCCCTCTTCTGACTTCCTTGGGCATTGCATGGTGCAGGTACACTTACATGCATGCAGAAAAACCCTTATACACATAAAATAAAAATAATAATTAAAGAAAAAGATAAACTGGACCTGCGAAGGAAACAACTAAAGCCTATGCAGCAACTCATCAAACCCTTAAAACTAACACAGGAGAAGGAAAAGAAATACCAATAATTCAGCCAAACAGAGCATCACCAAGCAAATTTACAGGAAATAGTAAACCCCTTTATCTAATAACTTTAAATGTAAATGGCCTCAACTCACCACTAGACTAATGGGATGGATTGAAAGATGGGAACCAACTGTATGTTGTTGCAAAGAAAGACAGCAAAGATATCAGAAAAACTCAACATCAAAAGATGGAAAACAAACTACCAAGAAAATGGAAAGTGTAAACAAGGTACTGTAGCTAACCATATGTCAGACAAAGTAAACCTCAAACCAAAACCAATCAGAAGAGATAGGAAGGGACATGACATATTACTAAAGAGAAGAAATCATCACGATGATATAGATAGCCATTTAAACATTTATGCCCTGAATATTGGCATCCCTGATTTCATAAAACAACTCTAAAAGGCCACATAGATTCTGACATAGTGATAGAGGGGACTTCAATAGTCCACTCTTTTTAGATAAGTCTTTCATACTGTGGTGGTTTAAATGACAGTGGCTCCCATAGACTCCAAATATTTGGACACTTGGTCCCCAGTGGTTGGGTTTCTGCTCTGGCTGCCTTCCACCATTCCATTCCTCCCCATCATGATGGACGCCTATTCCTGGAACGTTAAGCCCAACAAAGTCTACCTTCTATGTTGCCTTGGTCATGATGTTTTATCACAACAGCAGAAAAGTACCTAACACACAAACCAAAGCCACATAAAGAAACGTCAGAGATAAAATACACTATGGAGCAACTGGCCTGAGCAGTTAAATGCACAGCATTTCCTCTAACAGACACACTTTTCTCAGTGGCACATGGAACTTTCTCCAGAATTAATCTTGACATAGGACATGAATCGAGTCTAAACAAATACAAAAAAAATTTGAGAAAATTCTAGTGTCCTATTAAGCTACAAAGGAATAAAAGTAGAAATTAACAAGAAGAGAAACTACAGAAACCACAAAAATATTTGGAGAATAAAAGATACATTTTTGAATAAACATGGGGTCATCCAAAAAAATCAGAGAGGAAATTTTAAAATTCCCCGAGGAACAGCCTGTCAGAAGCTCTGGAATGCAGAGCCAAGGCCGTCTAATGAAGTTGTGTGTGTACACATACATGTAGTGTACTTTGTGTAAGTCCTTTGGATGCTTTCTCATGGTATAACACATTTTCAATACAAAATAAGTTCTTAAATAGACAGTGTGCACATGTGATTTCATTAGAGGCTGTTACCTTACTGAGATCTGAATTTTAAATTATGTTTTTCATTGTCTGGATATTCCTTAGGCTGTAGTTCTTTGTATGTTCTCTAAACTGAGTGTTTTTATGATTAAACAACAGTTCTAGCTATTCAAATAATAGAGTGTAAAGACTGTTAGAAGCATGTTTGAAGTAATCATAATTTTGAAATTTGCAATAATTCTGGGAATATTGATTTATTGTCCCTGAATCTCAAAGACTGAAAAGCCAGGAATTTGAAAACACTGAGAAATTTGCTTCTTTTCACTGTATGTTAAAATTCTGAAATATATCACTCTTTCTGAATGAAGATACATATAAAAGAAATCTTAATAAAGTATAGGCACTACTACTGACAAGAATGTACCAACATTGGTTTATTGATTATAAAACGTACTGTACTAATATAAGAACTGCTATCCAAAAAGAGAAGTGTCAGAAGAAACCAACCCTGTCTATACATTGGGCATTGGACTTTCATCCTTCAGCACAGTGAGAAAATGAGCATCTCTTGCTTAAGGCATACAATCTATGGTAACAGCTTACTATTACAAACTAGCCAATTAATGCATAGGAAGAGATAGGATGGGGAATTGAGAACTAGCTTTGCTGTCTTCCCAATTTTTCTGTTAGGTATAAAATTTATTCTAAAAATGAAAAAAAAAACTTATTTTAAAAAATAGAAACCCAAAGAGGTTAAAGAAGATCAAAAGTGTCTTGGTACAGCCTAGTTATATGACAGATTATCTCGGAATTTATTCTTTTCAGGCTCATTTGTAAAATGAACCTTTCATGTTTATTTCACATGGTTAGCATGGTATCGGTGGAACTATTATTACATGCCAAAGCACTTTAAGCAAAGCACTAGTTACCACTAAAGGTCTTGCACAGGGCCCACTGTTTTTTCAGAATCTATATTTAGAACTCTTGTCTTCTCAGCAGGGTACTTGGTTCTAAATCACCCACTCCAAGGCTCAGTGAAGACGGAGGAGGAGGTGGTGGAAAGACTGGAAAAGTCAAGGAATAGGGGAAAAGATGTCTTTTGAACAGGACATGGACATTGCTTTTAAGAACTTCCCCAGGTTCGATCCCCAGCACCCACATGGCGGCCGAGAACCATCTGAAACTCCAATTCCAGGAGAACTCCAGTTCCAGGGGAATCCGACGCCCTCCTCTGACCTCCGCGGCATTGCACGACACGGGTGCACAAACCTGCATGCAGACAGTACATTCATACACATACAGAA